>CM060950.1:77333015-77433015 GCA_030765055.1 Mantis religiosa | reverse complement strand
GCGTTATTATGCCCTATGTATTCTGGAATCACTTTCGGATACGTCTAACTATACTCCGGACCCGATTTTTGACAAATAGTCCCCAGGTAGAACTGAGATGATGCTACTAAATTCTCAAGCGCGTACAGGTGTGAGCATAGTGATAGTTCATCTGTGGCTGGGCACCGCTTCTATACATGAGACTTAAAATCCGCACCTCCATAAGAGGGTCAATCACAGAGCGCTTCCGTAACAGGGAAACAGAGCTCCACGTTCGAAGGACGTACTGTGTTTTTTTATTGCTATGTACAAACATACAAATATGAGGCAAAAAAGTATCTCATGTATATATTTGACATTTTAGAATAGCAACCAAGTTGAACACTTATTGTCCTACGCTGTGACGTAGTAGGCTAAAACTCTGTGCTTTGGTTATCTGCACACTCAATGATCCCGGGTTCGATCCCACCGTGGTGGTGGCAGATTTTAAGATCCGGTATAGAACGGTGGTCACTCAGCATCGTGAGAAAATTAAGGAGCTACGCTAGGTAGCAAACCCTGGTCTAGAACTTTCCGGCTTGGGGTGCTGAGATGCTAACTACATCTCCTCCCCGTAGCGGTTGGATTATCGCCCACTTCTGCCTTGCATATGTGGACGTGAGGCCGGCAAGCGGGTCGGCAGGCTCAGGCCCGCCTAGAGCTATCGCGCCATGTGTTACGTTTGGAACCATTATCATTACGTAAATATTGCATACTTAGTGCTTGGGGCCCTATGTGTTTAGGTTACATTCAGCTTTAATTAGCACTACATTTATTTTCTCAAGTATGTGCCTGTCATATGGCTTTCCAGTTATTTATAAGTCAGAAAGGAAACAGATTATCATAAGCTGTTTACAGCAAAGTCAGCATACCTGTGCATTTCAACTACCCTGTCAGTTATCAAAATCACTGTCGCAAATTTAGAGGGGAAGAAATGCAAATATTGCTCTCAGTAGAGAAAGAAAATTTCCAAAATTCCATTACCTTGCCTCTTTTGTATTAATAATATGAGCCTGGTGCATTTAATGGGTTGTTCTTATTTTGAAATTAAAATCTCAATATAATTTTTTTGAGTAATACTATGTTTTCTGTATCTTATACATATACAATAAACAGTTAAGATAGCCACTTTTACACCAAATAGTTGGATAATAGTAAATTAGTATTTTCAATTGGCAACTGTTGCGTAGGTTGTACACCTGACCAGGGATACTTAATAAGATGCGACTTAAATAGATCAAAATATGGTGTGCAGGAACCATAGAGGGCTATAGGTCGCAGTCAGATAGGCCGCAGAGACGCACTAAGGTCCCTAAATGTTATAATCCTGCTACTCGTTAGATTAACCTGGCTTTTATCTTCGTTAATAGAAACCCCTCAGATAACGCAGAGATTATCTTGGAAAAGCGAGAGGAGTACTGGTGCACTTCTCGGGCATTTGCTAAGCACCAATGAACGCATCACTTCAGCCAATGAATGCGCAGGAATCACAAATGACAGATATTAGATCCACGTTGAGTAATCAGCGCGTTATCCGAGGGGTTTCTAATAGGAAAAATAAAGCCAAGTTAACCTTCTGAGTAACAGGATAACACAAGCTTGAAAAAAGTCCTATACTTGGATATGCCTTGAGGTGGTGATGAACGATCCGTACGCCAAGCAGCATTCTAGTTTCCAAGCAAATATCCGCGCTATCTATCCGGCACCGACAGAAACAACGAAACCTAGAAACACGCCTAAAAGATGAGGAGTGAACTAAATGAAACGGAATTTATGGAAACAAGAAAGTGGTCGATAAAAAGCCACCTCATCATTCACCTACCGACCAGAGAAAACCACGAAATACACAAGTCAGAGTGCACAGTCGAGATAAATCGTACCCGGGACCTCCCTAATTCACAGCACGGGATCTACTGAATCAAGTTTTATATCTCAAGGACATGCAATCTGACAATTCTGAACCTGATTTCTTGATAGCAACTATGTCTAAATATAATACAACATTGATATGATTTTGGCATACTCAAATGGCGGCATCAGTCGCTTCAAAGTCAGCAGTGTCTGACGCTGCTTTGTGATTACCTCCTCCTGATTTATTTGGCCGAGTAATTCACTTTGAAGCCAACACATAATTATAAGCAGTTCAAAAAATATCAAATAAACGCACAATGTACACTTTATTTAAAACTCCGTGTACACCTTCTAGCGTATTTTATATAGGTCATTCTATTCATATGTTGTGTATTTGATATTTACCAATAAGTTTCAGTAATGTCTCAGATATCGTCCAATCACAGTCGTTTGTTCTAAGGATGCGATTTTATCATATAAAGCGTCAGCTGGTTATTGAACCGCAATAATACTCTGTATGCAATGATTTATTCGCTACATCATTCAAATGTATTTCCATCAGTACACCTTGAAATAGTGTTAATTTCCAAATAAATAATACTCATAAAAACTGCACCCTCATCACCGAGTGGATAGACAGCTTCTCCGGTTTTCCCCGCCATTCATTCCACCAATTGCTCCGCTAAACCTTTCGTTTCATCCATTTCACATCCGTTTCATATCATTATCTACCTCACTACTCATCCCATCCGTGTCCATCGGTTCTCTCGATACACCTTTGTCCCAGGCAGGTACCCTAAGTCTCCATGGGAGTTGTATGTTCTTCACTGAAATATTAGAATAGTAACTCAATCGCACTCGTAATAAATGTAATGAAATTATAATGGTTGAATTATTCGCACTCGTAATAAATGTAATGAAATTATAATGGTGAAATGATATTTCGAAAGGAAACATTACAGCCTATGTTAAGGTTACTTCCCCGCAATTTGCCAGGTATTAGGACTGAGGAAAACAGAACAAATATTGTCAGGATGACGTCAGACCTCACGCTGACGAGTTCGTAGATTTAACGACCTCGGTAACCAGATCGGCCCACTGTTGGAAGCATTCAATTGTTGATTCATTTAGTATGCCATGTTTGGACAGCTGATACAATGGTGATTTCATTTTAAACAAAACAAATAGGAAGGTAGCTAAATGAACAATAAGATACAATGCTACATTATATTTCTGGAATAGTCTTTAAAAATTCTTTTGAAGTTTAAAGGTCTGTCACAAACTGATAACCTCATCTGGGATTAATTATGATAATTTGAAATGGTGTACCTGCAAGAGTTATATATATCGCTTCAGTTCGCCCACACAATAGTCGTTGCCTTTAAGCATTTGAAGAAATAGACTATAAAAATGCAAATATCAATTTATTTGTATGTTCCTTAGCGATATAGATAATAATGATATGTTATTACACAACTCTGAACAATAGTAGCATAGTAGAAAGATAGAAAGTGAAACAAAAAATTATCTGTAATTTAAAGGCCAAGTGGTAGAAAATTGAAGGAACTAGAAAGATCATTTACAACGGATAGAACACTCTAGAATGCCAAGAAATATTTTAGAATACAATCCAATGCGGAAAAGAAGTAGGACGCTCATATCTGAGGTGGACAAATCAAGATTTTCTTTATTGGAAGGACGGAACAGTTCAGATATGGAAATAACTGTGTATTAATAAAATCATTTTCTTTGTTAGTGACGATGTCAGTTGTTCGGACGAAATTCCGGTGCCCTAGCAGCCCTAACATACCTAATCCTGGCTACTGATAGACCGTTAAAATTATTTCGTTATCTCATCAGGAAAAATTAGGAGTAAAAATAATTTTATTTCACATAATTTCTTTCATCTTTCCTAAACTACTAGATTAGTAACCTAACGCTAAAAATATGAACCAGAATAGTAGGTATATGGCTTTATTGCATTCCTGGATCTAAGCTGTCACAGTAATTATTGTTGTTTCGTTCTCAGGAAGAAGCACATTCTAGCCCCTTCCACCTTGTTAGAGCCGCCTTCCCCTAATGCCTGTAAACATAAACATGGGAATGTTTTCGGAAATGTGCAACATATTGTCGGCCGGATAAACAAGAGCAACACATAATAAGAAACGTGTTTTGCTGAACCAATAGCGCGTGTAACGAGGTCTGTACCGGAACAGGGCTGTTAATGCTCGACTTCCTCCTCCCGCTTTGTAAAATTAATACCTATCTGTTCAAGGAGTTACAAATTAGTAATGGAACCCATGTCAGCGGACAGAACATACACCACAACTTTATTATATGTCTAATGATAAATAATTATTCAATTCCGTTGCTTCATCATTGTTCCTTACTAAATCTACTGAATACAAATGGTGTGGCATTTAGGAGCTCCACCTCAACACGTTTTATTGTAAACAGTTTACGTACATCATTTCGTGTAATTATGAAAGCTAGCGGTATTAATAAATTTATTCAAGGAGAATATCAACTAGCTGACCATTAACTTTCTTTTTATTCAGGTTTTGTTGGTTTTGTTATCCTTCTATTCTTGGTTTCTGAACGGTGATTATAATTTGTTACAAATATTCTAATTATATATTTTGTTGATTAAAGTTATTGGCAGTTAATAAATAATGCAAATGATTCTATACTGGGATGACGACTGCTATGATACAGCGTGTTATTTACTCTTCTTACGGCATTCAAGAATTTATGTCTGTATGTTTCTTGGAAGCGGCCTCAGGACGTATCATAAGTTCATCACCAAATGTTATCACACGGTTAGTAGACTTTGTTTAGGTATGGACCTGTACTTGGGTGGTCTGTGGTTCAAATACAACCTGGAGCTTACTTTCTGAATGAGGCTTTCTACACGTTTCCCTCGATCCTAATAACTACAAATGTCTCCCAGTACTCTAAACTTGAATCTGGGACATTTTCTTTAAAATTGTCACCGCCTGTGGTGCCGTATGTAGTAAGAACTGGCGTTAACAAGCAGGAAGGCTCAGCTGGTGTCTGTGTCCCGTTTTAGGGATATCGGATATCGTGTTCCATTCCCACGGCCAACTTCCAGAACAGGGGTTCTTTACGGGATTTTTCCCGAATGACCAGGAGAATGCTGGGTAGGATACTTTGATAACGCCCCTGTTTCATTTTCTTTAATTTCATTCTCTCAATCAATGCTTTCCAGGTAGTAGGAGTCATAGTCTGCACTCTGGAAATACGGTGGTCGGTGGAGGGTAGACGCTGTAGTCGGCTGGCTCTCTAAGGCGACCTGGAGCTCCGTTGGGATAAAGAAATTGCCTACACTTGTTAGGGACCCACCGCGACTGTGATCGGTTCAGGCCATCTTTAGGGTACTTTAATCTCATCCTTCCTCCTCAGTTCTGACGCACAATAAAACACTGGTGATAATGCTAAAATTCCCGACATGGAAAAAATTAACGGTCCTTAAATAATATTAAAACAAAAAGGTGCCATCCGCCTTATCCCATTAGTTTCAGAGACATTTCCAGCTCTCCTGTTCTACTTTCTCCCCATCTTCTCTTATCTCCCTCTCCCTCTTCCTTGCTTCCATCTCACCTCTCGACATCCCACTCTTTTGCTCTCTTCCTCTCGCTGTATGCAACATGTATACTATGTGATGTTTTGAAAATCGGTAATAATAGCTATTTAAACAGAATAAGAGCTACCTTTTTAAGCAAATAAGACGAATCAGCTAAAGCTTTGCGTTCGTGGTGACATAATAGCTTCTAGCAGAAGCTGCTTCAATTTTTAAGTGTAATACAAGCGCCATACAAATATAAAAGCCATAGGCAGTTATTTTTTATATATTCTCACAAATTCTGCAAATGAACAGCAGCAGTGCGATAGCCGCAACAGTACAAGACAAGGATGTGGATGGCAGTGCTTATTCTGAGCGCTTCTAAATAACGCGTCTGTGATAGAAAATATGGTTTAAAACCCCAGAGGAAATTTCAACCCAAGCCATAAATATATTTTTGGAGCTGCTGGTGATAAAATCTTTTAAACGCTTTGACTTAATGTTCTACTGGAACCACCTCTTTGTAACTGATATAATACCCAATTATCTGAGGGCCGAGCACATCCATGTTAACATTGAGGTTCGCATTTAGGAGGTCCCGAGTTAGGCCTCCCATTATAACCTTCATGCTTTCTCTGATCGGCAGGTGAATGCTGGGGTGGTTTCTCATCTACCATAATTTCAACTCCTTCATTTCGCTTTCATTGCATTTCATTCTCATGTTTCAGTTGTGGTTGTACATTTCATGATATATGGCGGTGCCATGCAAATGGCGTGGATTTTTGCGTGGGCACGAGAAGGCTGCTTGGTCGACGGGTCGTTTTTCCCTTCTCTATTCAGTTCCAACAGTAGGACAGGTCTTCGGGGCTGAAAATCATAGGAACCTTCGCGTATCTCTACAGCCTTCTGTGTTTCCTTAACGTTTTCCCTTTCTTCTGAGGGTAGTAGCCACATTGGGCGAGGAAACCTCCTCCATTACACAACATATCCCCATATATCCATTTAGTTGGCATCATATTTTTGTGTATTTGCTACTTGAGTGACAAGCTGAAATACACATATACAAAGTTTTTTTTTTTTTTTTTTAATTATACCTAGATGTCCTTTATAAAGTTAACGTTATTTATCCAAACGAAAATCTTCAGAAGAATTTAATTAAAGAGGACATTTATACATTTTTCCCACATAAGCATTGCTTATGCTTTACGTTACTAGATTGAAGAAAATACATTGAGCTTTGAAAATAATAAGCATTCAAGAACATTGTTTTCACGAACTTCAGGTACATTGAAACCACTGCATTGAGAAAGATAAAGTCTACTCTCCCATTTCAAATATTCTTCGTGACTTATTGTTCTGGTTAGTAACCTTCTGGCCAAAAATAGGTATGGAAATCAAGTATGCTGGCACAAATTTATTTTGAAGGGAGTCGATTTAGTAAGCTGCTTGTTCCGGGATTATATCTCTGAGGAGTTTCAAAGTTCCCTTTGTTTTTATTTGTGTATGGCTATAAAGAACAAAACAATGAAACTGCTGAGGTGCAGATAAGAAAGTGAGAAGTGTGTGCATGACCAGCAGCGCCCGGAGGACGTGTGAGACATACCACGAGAAGTGTTTGAGTGATTGAAAGCTTCGCCAATAATATGTGTGTGATACTGCACAGAAGACCTCAAGGAATATGGAAGACTGTTACCGGATACTAGATTGCCACTTTGAAGCATTACACTGGCCAAAGTCCCAATGTATCGACTTCTCAAATCGAAGCCACAGGATGCTATTTCATCATAGTCCACTAAGACGCGTCCCCAATCGTCAAGTGTATATTATCATAATCTACTATAGTGAAAGTCATACACGGTTTATCCCCAGTAAGTTAAACGCAATCTTAGCAAAACTGTATGTCCGTTTCTTGGAGTGTTAAAAGAGCAACAGGAAAAGTTGGAGGTTTGATAGAAACATTTGGGACTTACAAATGCATAATCTATCAAACCAACACATTTAAAATTTTAAAAAAATTGAGAGATCGTTCCTGTGAGGTTTAGAAAGCGGTCACTTAACGTCTTGATCATCGAAAACGGCAGTTTTTATACATCCTGTATTTCTTAATCACTCTACACTCCATCAATGACTGACTTAAATTCTAACATCGCCGAAGCACCCTAGCTTCTTATAACCTATGTAAATAACGTTTCCAAAAATTACCAAACAACAATTTTTGAAACATTGGCTACAGACAGTAGATTTCTAGTGGTTCTGGTCCAAAGTTAATTACTACCTTTGCTACTATTTATTATTGCCAGTTAATAATTTTTTTTTTTTTTTTTTTTTTTTGTAATTTACGTCCTCCAACGTTGTCATATCGGACGGTGAATGAAATGGGTGAAATGATGCTCAAATGAGTCCAGTGTCCATGGAGCTTAGAGTTACCCGACAGTAGTCTTTCAGGATAAAGGAAAGCCCCGGATAAAACCTTATCCCTGCAACTCACGCTAACCGAGATTTGAACTCGGGACTTCTTGAACGTGAGGCAGACGCGCTACCATCTACGCTACCGAGGCGGACAATAAGTTTTGTATGGCACTTAGGGTATTGATAGAGAGATCTCACGAAAATGCAGGTTTTTATTTACTCTGAGCAGTTAACAAAACGGTTTCCTCATGCATGTGCAGCATAAATAAAAATCACAAATTCAGATTAATGTTAAGTCTCATATTTAAACTTTTCAAGAATACAGGCCAAACATTTTCGTATTGCTGCATACTAGAATGAGAATTCTATATATATTTACCAAATACTATATTATTAAACTACCAGAAGTTTGAGATGCTGTTCTACTTTAAGAAACTATAAAAATATAATATTTTAGTCAATACAAATAGAAAAACTATACACCAAATTCATCTTTCTGCAGTTTATGTGTGGACATTACTTTTCCAAAACCGGTATATGCTGCAGACAATTCCGAATGACGCCCTTGTCAAGTTTTTAGTAGGTAAGAGAAAAAACAAATCTGTATGTCATAATGATACAATATGAATCAATACAAATCTTAAAATATATAATACAGAATTTGAACAAATAACATTAGTCTACTAACAAAACAGTTCATGACATATAAAACCGGATTTTGCGTTGGTGAAAATGAATCGCTTCCCCGTAATTTTAAGAACTTGTCATTTTTAATGATAAAGTATAAGATTTCTTGCAATATATTATTATGACATATCGATTTTTTTATTTAATGGGTCTAGTTAAATCTTTTAGTGATGATCATTCATATGCTCGTAACTCGAAGAAGGATTGAGACAGAATGTTAAATTTTATTTTTATGCTACTACGACTGTCTTTTTTTTCCTACAGGGAGATATTTTTAAGTCGGTGAGAGAACCAGATATGACAGCGTGTGCCATTTTTCCAAAGATCACTACAGTGTTTAGTGCTGTGAAGTTGAGGTATTTGTATCATTATTTGATACAGAGGATGCCAAATCATGGAAACCAAGTTATTACTCTACATGAAAATACTGACTCCTATATACCCATGTGTAAAGAGTGTATTGGACCATTTACTTCTCATAATTATTAGCCGATAGGAAAAAGAATTCCATATAAATAGATTATATAACGGCTATAAAATGACCTATACGGATAAAAACATGAGTGTTATGCGTAAGACTATTATATACCTATATTCAATTAAATTTAGAAGAAACTGTTTTACTAGATATTAATATATGGTGGTTGGCAACCTTGAGAGAACACACAGCCCGTTTAGGCACTGTTTTCCTAAAAGAACAGTTTATTGGTCTATCAGGAGTTCTTAGAGAAAGGGCATATGTACAAATCACCATTAGAATATACATAGGTTGTCTGAATGGTTTCCGACCTAATAAAGATACCAGACTTTTTTTTCAGATTTTTTTTTCAACATAGTCTCCTTGTAACTCTACACACTTCTCCCATCTCCCTAGTACTCGGCGTTTTTCTCTGCAAAATAATTTTCCACGAAGGTGATTGCCTCTTCATTTGACGAAAATCTGTCCTCCGAGCGCAATTTTCAGATGAGGAAACAAAAAGAAATAGCTTGGGGTTAGATCTGGTGAGTACGGTGGATGGTCCAGCAGTTCATACCGTAATTCGTGGATTTTCGCCATTGCAATCACTGAGGTGTGAGACGGTGCGTTGTCTTGGTGAAACGGGATTTACTTTTTCTGCAAATGTGACCGTTTTTCGGCAAGTCTTCAGCTTGTCAATTAATGACATGTTTAAATGTTGATTTAATATATGACAAACGTTCTTTTGACATATGCATAGCCTCTGTTATCTCTCTCACTTTAATTTGGCGGTCGTCTATCATCATTTACTGAACTTTGGCGACGTTTTCGTAGATAGTTGCACTTTTTGGACGTCCCGAACGTTCATCGTCTCCCAAGCTCTTACGGCCACGTTTAAATTCAGCTGCCCAAAATTTCATTGTGGTAAATGGTGGTGCAGAGTCCCCATACACAGAATCCAACTCATCTTTGATTTGCGTAGGCGTGTCGCCTTTCAAAAACAAATATTTAATGACAGCTCGATGCTCGATTTACTCCATTTTCATAAAAACACTCACATCAACTCACTCAAATGACTGTTACATAACAACTGAGCATCCAAAATGGCTGAAACTTTGGTGAGTAACTGTCAACAGATGGACAGCGAAATTCATTAGCTTTTATTTACGAGTACTGCCATCTTCATGTCGAGGTCGGAAACTTTTCAGACCACCCTGGTAACATGCAGCATGCGCTCTCTGATCTGCCTGCAGTAATTCATGCAGTAATCAACCATCTGTGTAACTTGCGATCAGGCTTGCATACCTTACAGGCAGAGGAGTATCACTTATGAACACACTTCCTAATGAAATTTAAGTGTAACATATTCACACTGTCTAGCATTGTTAGCTCTGTCTGAGGGAGAATCGATGGGCCGGTTCCCCGCTATTGCTCGAGTAGATAAAATAGCAGCTCCAAGAGAGCGGCAGTGACACAGTCTCATTCAACATAAAGTAGTATTAATTTCCTGGGTGATAACATACGTATATTAACACTGCAGTTATAATAACAGTAGTCATAATAGTAATACTCACCGGAACCTATTAAACTTTAAAGAAAAACTGATGCTCAAGTTTCCCATTTTAGATGAAAAGCAAATGCTAATATGTATAAACAGAACCATGGCTACTTCACAAAATGACTCCATAGCCTTAAGTAACTGTAAATATGCACGTAATACAGCGTTGTACAACCTGGTACATCTAAAAAGTGTATGAACTTTGCCTTCCACTGTCATGTGTTCTAGTTCCGGGTACCCTCCCTCTCCTACTGCTCTCACCTCATCCCTTCCTCCTGGGGGGCAACCCATAAGGGACATAGATAAAAAATATATAGGTTTCAAGTTCTGCCCCCAAAACTTGTCATACCTCATAGCGTAATTAGATGCTCAATTTGTAGTGATAGTACAGGAATCGTATCACTAAAGTTCTTATATTTATTTTATTTGCAACATAAAAATAAGCAGTCCAACCCGGATCTGTCTCAAGGTGAATCCGACACTCTTTACAAAGCAAAAAGAAAGCAAATCACAATATTTGTATGCAACGTATACAATTTAGTCAACTCACTTAAGGGCATATAGTATATCTGATGTACTATAATACCAGAGAATGGATAGAGAGAAACCGAACAGAATGGCCCTCTGTTAATGTGTGATGCTGTCATCTGGGAGGTAACAGAATCGATCCTCGTCAGGCTCCCACTCTCCGTGGCTTTCCCTGGTCGTTAGATAATGCAGGGGTGGTTTATCATCTAGATTACGTAGCGAATGGCGGTGCAAGAAATATATTGCAGATGCCTGCTTAAAGGTGTAAACTATAGGACTGGTTGATTGACGGGTCGTTCATCGATCTTCCTATGTAGTTCCAGTATTGGGCTGGTCTTCGAATCTGAAACTATTAGGGACCTCCGCGCATCTCTGCAATCTGTCATTGTGTTGTAGCCTCCTGTGGTTCTTTCCTCCTATATGTTAGATACCATAAGTCTATTTAGGCCGCAGTGCACGAGATGTCCTTCTTTGTTGTATAATCCATATCTACTAGGGAAGAGGGAAGGGAAGAAAATGAGAACATGAGATTGGTTGAGAAATATCTAGATAAAGCTGTAAATAAGACACTAAAGCGAAGAGAGCTGAGAGTACAGAAAGTAATAGAAGCAGCGTCAGCAATACTTGTAGCAGCAGTAGTAGTAATATCAGTAGTAAATAGCACAAACCACGTGGTATTAAAGTAACTCTTGAACATGGTATGCTCAATAATATTGATAAAAGCAAATAATACCGTTTGTGAACCAGTACGACCCTGACTTATCCCCTGTCAAGAAAGCCTCGTGCGAACACACACACGCACACTAACACACGCTCACATACAGGTGCAAGGGGCACAGAACTCGGGAAACCCACGCCAAGTGTGGCAGAGGACATGTTTTGATAGGTCTTCTCCCGCAACAATGAGAAGGTGGAGTGTATTGTACATCGCTTTTCGTTGTCGTTTTCCTCCGTTTCTCTCTCCACCCACTTCCTCACTTCTCATCTCTCATTCGCCTTCAGCCTAACATGAATAATGGCTAGTCCAGTCACCTAAAAAGGTTCCAATAAGAAACTATCGTCCTGTGGCATCTTTTGGATTCCTGCCTAGAATTGTTTTGGGTTACTTTTGTAAATAGTAGTAGTAAAAGCATTTAGGTGGCGCAAGACTCCTAGACTCATCAGTTAATTCATCAAAGCATCACGGATAAAAGCACTGAAAATACAAAAATAGGAATAGTCAATCAAAATATGCAATAATGAAGCAATAAAAACTACCAAATTATGTCAAACAAGAACCAAGATCCAATCCTAAGCAAAAATGACTGTGAAATATAGTTCTGGGATAGTTAAAGACAGTGTCACAGGTGAAAGATCTCTGAAGCTTCCATGCCTATTTACTTTAGAAAAAATATGTGCTTTTATGGTTCTAAACATGCCCCAATTTATAAACACATTTTTGCTCAGTGTACTAGCCAAATGAAATATCAGTAGGGCTCTAAGTTTTCTCTCTTCTAAGAAATTGAAAGCTGCACAGTTTTATATGCGGCATTGCTAACCCTATCCCGGACGAGCGTTCCCTAGGGATCTCGAGAGCGGCAATCACGTATCGATTGAAATAAGCCCCCAGGGTAAACATTTGCAGATATATTACTGTCGGAGCAAACACACCATTCTCTACACAATAAATCATGATGAGAGACACACTCAGGACATATCAAGGATACGTTGTGATACTGACATTACTGACGGCTCAGGTTTAAGTTAAATAAATAGTTGCAATACACAATTTCCGTAGGTTAAAATAAACGCTTAATGTAATAACCCTAAGTTACAGTCATTAGCAAGGTTTTATAAACTTTCGACAGACGATCAGTTGAAGGACAGGTAAAGATAATCCGGTATAGTTAGGTAGTATCTAGAGACCGGATATCTGAGCGAAATGCTTATAAATGCTCTTTTGTTTAAATATGGGATTTACTTACTAATTTTATGCTTTTTAATTAAAATACCTTATTTTATCCAAATCGTGCAAATTCAGAAGTAAATTCTCACTCCTGGCCATTTTATCATTCGGATGGTTTATATCGTCTTGCTGAAAAAGTTAGGAGCCGATATAAAGACGTGGATCTTTTTCTCTCTAGTGTAAGGAAAGTGTTTGTACTGTCGCCGATTAGAGTTAAAAATGGCATATAGTCCTTCAAAATTTGTCTTTACCTCCTCAGGTTTAACTCGATGGGGTTCTTAGTTAAACGTTGTGTCAAACTATGCAGAACATTTCAATGAAGTAAAAAAGTGTCGTACTTAGAAAGATAGAGTCAGACTGAAAAATTCAATGCCATAGCCGGGATTTGAACCACGGATCTTCTGGCTTCCGTCCAGCCGCTCCAACCATTGAGCTACTATGGCTAACGTGCTGTCATAACATTATATTCTCCAACTGGCTCGTATTTTTTTCCCTGTAAACCACTTAGGAGTTCTTACAAACACATGAGACAACTACCTTAATGGCGACTTACAACATGTAAGTACTTTAAGTTCCGGGCTTTATAGTTAACCACTATTAGGTCAATTAATGATAATTAATTGTTCTTTCCCACTAGCCGTGTGTAGGCTAAAGTATGAAAAGAATTTAATATCATGTCGGCACGTTGGCCATAGTAGCTCAATGGTTGGAGCGGCTGGACGGAAGCCAGAAGATCCGTGGTTCAAATCCCGGCTCCGGCATTGAATTTTTCAGGCTGACTCTATCTTTACATACTTTAGCCTACACACGGTCAGTGCGAAAGAACAATTAATTTCCAGTTTTGTACTTCTTATATGCAGAAAATGCAAAAGCATTGCCACAGCACAGGAATATTTTACTAATATTGGCACCCAAGATAAGATAGAGTACACCCATAACCGTTTCTCTAAAATACCTGCTGCTATTAAAACACAGTTGGAAGCTCGAAATAATACCTTGGAACATTTACTTTCTTTGATAGATGAAATTTCAGTAACGTTGTCTTCAGAGACTCACAGTATTGTTAAAACTGCCTTTGATAAGCTCAGTAAGATAACGAAAAACCGTTGTTACGAAACAGTGTGTAAAATTTCTAAGCAGCTTGCTAGTACAGAAACGTATATCGAAGAGGAATTCACTTAAGAACTGTGGTGCTTTTCACATGATTCAATAACGTCATGTGACGTCTAGAGATCCTTTTCAGTGTATAAACGTTCTTCACTGATAAACATAGGAGCTTCACGCATGCAACTCTGAGGAATACCTTCCTCGTATACTGTAACAAGACTACCTAAGGTAAGAATTTGACGGAACAATTGTTTATGATTAAATTTTTAGTTGCTTATTGTTTGTGCTTATTTGTTTCATTTTTTGCAGCTATATGTCTGCTAATTTTGCCATTTAATTGTTATTACAAATCTGGGCTCTAGTAATAACGTTACAGTGAAATTCACTTGATCGCAATACAGTTAGAGTCTGTTTAGTTAACTCATGTGCACGTCGGCCGCTGCCTTTGACGAACCCTTATAATCGTTTTACAACACCAGCCCTCCTTCTCGCAGTCCGTTCTGCAAAGTTGCCACCTTTCTCGATACGTCATGGGTATCGTACGAGGTTTCGTCTAAATAAATTATCTTATGTCCAGTACTGCAAAACTTCCTTAGTTTTGACACACACACACACACACACACACACACACACACACACACACACACACACACACACACACACACACACACACACACACACACACACATATATAGATATATATCGCCAAGCTACAATTCTACTGGATTCCATAATAACCCTTAACTTACTCTAAGTGCTGTATTTGAAACCCAGCTCCTTTAGGAGACCGCGCAAAGTGCAGTGCCCATAGGACAATCACAAATTTCTTGCAAATGTGCAACCAATTCATCTAAGGTGGGCGCTCTCCCTTTTGCATAGAATCTATAAATTTCTCGACGAATTAAGTCGCATGTGAAATTATCTACCTTAGAGAAACGTTCCGTTTTGTTTTCACACTTGATCGGCGTCTTTGCTATTCCTTTCGTCACAATATTTCTTACTGTATTTCTATGAATACCCAGAATTTATCATCAGGTTCATTGCATGACCCCTTACCAAGATTATTTTTCAGAAAATATTTATGTGTGTTCAAAACAAGCGCTTTAATTTGCTTAGAAATAGTTCCCGTTATAACTTTTTTTGAGGCTTTTCCAGTGATAAAACTTGGCCCATTTATTCAAACCATTGTCAGCACTTTGATTATTTTCACTTGACTGAAAGTTATCTACTACTTCATTTACATTTACCACTGCATTTCCCTCCCACGGTCTCCACATCGTGACATGCAACGAATTTCTGCACGTAATGGAACAGATCAACTGAAAGTTGGAACTTTGGCAACCGAGACTCCACGTGGAGTAGACATGCGACTGTCACTTCAGAGTTGCTATTGGTCCTCAACGACAGTGTTCCATTTCTGAAGTATGGAGATAGTTTTAGGACGGTCATTAGTGGGCGGGAGGGTATTTTCCTTTGAGGGGCAAACTGCACACGCGTTCACTAGACAGACTTTAACTCAGGGTCTGCCTGAAATCAAATGCACGTGATTTCAATTCTCGTGGACATAGTTCTAAAATGAAGAATGAAATGAAGATCCTTACAATCGAGCATAGACACGGGGTGAAACTATATTTCAGATATTAATTAGCATCTGTAAGCTTTGGCAACGTTATGTAGGACCGTTGTCAAAGGTAACCAAATACGAGAGGATTAATTTAATAAAAGAATTTATCGAAAGTTAGTAGCACTTAAAAACTTCGTTTAAGTGGCGCAGATTTAGCGCTAACTTGAGCTTAGCCTTTCTGCCATTAACGACTACACCATATTGTGACTTTGTGGGTTCGTAGAATTAAAAGTCCAAATTGCCGAAATTCTAAATGTTCTTTATTTCGGTAGGAATACACTGTTCAACTCTCACGTAACAACATTATATCACATATCACAATCTACAGCACCAAGGTCGTTGACAATAACAAACATTAGCTTTCGTTACAACACTTCACAGCTGACTCTCGTTTTCCACACACCTCTTGTTACACAACTCAACTCACTGTTTTACAAACTGTCCTGCTGGCGTGTCACAATCGCTTATATATCTCATTCATAATTCGAGAGACTTCTGGAGCAAATTAGGAAAACAATTATTCTCTGACAATCGAGATATCTCTCGAACCATCCAAACGTGAAACCCTATCTGTGCCGGAAAGTCCTTTATCTTAGCTATCTTCATTTGCCGGCCCCTTTGTGTACACTAGCCGCCCTATTGTTAACTGCTTATGCAAGCTCGTGAAACATTATCCGCCGTCCATAATCTATTAGCGCCGAAACTTTTATGCCTGTTACCGCGACAATATTATCACTGAAAGAATTATTTTTAAACCGCAAAGTCTGGATGCGTCAGAAGTTAGCAAATGTAGCTCAATAATTAATATTTCGGAAATATTTAAGTTCCGCAACCTCAAAGTCAGCAACTTACATCACTATATCCTTTAAATTTATCGTCAATTTAACTAGTGTTCATTTTCACATATGACCGTTCATTTCCGGAGACAAAGATCTCGTAGTTCTTCACTAGAGCAGCTACTAACAGATTCACCGTGGACAAGCTTGGAAACACGTCAAAATGGGGACGCACAGCATTCAACATGAGTTATATTGGTTTTGCCAAAGTTATTGGAGGTTAAACACAACATTTACACAGCAAGAAAATAGTTGTGCTGCATTTTAAGTTTATCATTACGTTTATATATCCAATGTTTATGCGTTAATGATAAAGTTGTTGTTACATTTAGTATAATGTTTTTGTTAGCTCTCAAAAATAACATTAAATGAATACACCGAGATTGTAAAAACCCACTACCGGGCTACTTCAGCGCAACTGAGACTAATTTCCACCTTACTATTCAACAACTATTTGTGAATGGAAGTAACGGAGAAGTGTATCTTTGCACCTCTTATCTCTCTACAAACATGTAGTGAAAGGTATAAATGTATCGATCGATCAATTATCTATGGTAGGCAAACGTCTTCGGTGACGGTTCCAAACTATTGAAGTACTTTATTCGCTCTATTCGTTATTTGGCCATGAAATTGATGAATGGTTTGAGAAAAACTATATTTAAAATAACACAAATACTTGAGAATCTTCAGAAATAAAAGCTGATGTTAAATAAAGTTTAGCTATTTAATACCATAAAACGTTCTGTTCAAACATCGTGAAGTTTTGCTTTGCCCCAGTGATGTGATTTATTTTACTGGCAGAGTTTAATTTCAATAATAATTAAAATTGTACCCCATAGGACACAATATGTGTTTACAGTAATCTTAATACGATCCATACTATTGAAAAATGTGTATAACTTGCTGACTGCTTTTACTGGTACCCACCGCGTGCAAATGTTTTCCGATGGACGAGAGGGTTGGAGAGGCAAGGGAAACAAAATTCTATGATCGTTTAGTTTAGCCTAGTGAAAGCAAATGTCAAGTTTACCTGCAGATCAACACTGACGTTACCCTCCACCGAACACTGGAGTCAGGTGACGATATATTATCCTGCCTAGCAGTCTACCCAACAATAACCATAATAACAATAATAATAATAACAATAATAGTAACAATAATTACAATAATAACAATAATAACAACAATAACTATAGTAATAATAACGATAATAATAGTAATAACAATCATCACAATCACAACCATCATCGTAATAATAATAATAATAATAATAATAATAATAATAATAATAATAATAATAATAATAATAATAATAATAATAATAATAATAATAATAATAATAATAATAATAATAATAATAATAATAATAATAATAATAATAATAATAATAATAATAATAATAATAATAATAATAATAATAATAATAATAATAATAATAATAATAATAATAATAATAATAATAATAATAATAATAATAATAATAATAATAATAATAATAATAATAATAATAATAATAATAATAATAATAATAATAATAATAATAATAATAATAATAATAATAATAATAATAATAATAATAATAATAATAATAATAATAATAATAATAATAATAATAATAATAATAATAATAATAATAATAATAATAATAATAATAATAATAATAATAATAATAATAATAATAATAATAATAATAATAATAATAATAATAATAATAATAATAATAATAATAATAATAATAATAATAATAATAATAATAATAATAATAATAATAATAATAATAATAATAATAATAATAATAATAATAATAATAATAATAATAATAATAATAATAATAATAATAATAATAATAAATAATGGTGATGGTGATAATGATGATAATCATAAGACCCAGAGGTGATGAAAGATTACACCACCACTTCCAACTTTTAACCTGACTTCAGGACTGTTAGAAGAAAAAAACTAGCGAGGAGGAAAAAATGGACTACAGAGATGAATATGGAAGTTATACGAACATTATTCCTTATTACAAAGTGTAATGATGTGCCACCATCTAGTTGGAGCTACTCAGTGTGTATGGAGTTACAGACTTGACTTTAAGTGACCAGAACCTGGCATTAGAGATCAAAAATATTTGGAAATTAGAAAGTGTAAAAATTATACCAATAGTTACATCGGTGAAAGCTATGGTCTAACATTCTTAGCAGAGAACATTCAAGACATCAGAATTCGTAAAGCTAATCAGCAATATACAATGAGCAACACTACTCCAAACGCCCGCCTCGGTAGCGTAGATGGTGGCGTGTCTGCCTCACGTTCAAGAGGTCCCGAGTTTGAATCTCGCTATGCTGAGTTACATGGATAAAGACTTTTATCCGGGGTTTTCCCTGTTCCCGAAAGACGAATGTCGGGTGGCTATGAGCTTCCTGGATCCCGGACTCATTTGAGCATCATTTCACCCATTTCATTTATAGCGCGTAAATTAAAAAATAAAAAAAAAGCTGTTCCAAACATGCCACATTGTAAGAAAGTTTTTGAGCTGCTGAATAAGATGAAATTCTTCTCAGCAGCATCAATGCCAACAAAAGTTGTGAAATAGTGTTAATGAAATAATAATGTTGATGATGATGATGATGTTGATGATGGTGATGAGGATGGTGATGATGATGGTGGTGATGATGGTGATGGTGATGATGGTGATGATGATGATGATGATGATGATGATCGGTCTAGTTCGATTGTTTCTACATGAGGCTAAAAGTGAAATATATATATATCAGTTTTACTGACATTTAAAGAACTCCTTCGTTAAACCTCCGACATGCCGGTGATGCTAATGTGATTCTGTATATGAACTGCCATTATCAAACAAAATAATTATGTTATTTATTTCGTTGGTCGTTAAGTCATTTGGTGTCAAGTCATTTGGTAACTTGGTGGCTATATTAATTGTAGTAATATGTCCATATAATCTGTTCTTGAAAACTGTAACAAAGGAAATAATGTATTTATTTTCGAAATAAGATACACTTAATTTTTAAGTACCACGCAGTTTAATATTATATTAATTATCGCTAACCTATGAAAGGTATAAGTATTCCGTTCCAGATAAAACTACAAGTTTGAGTATTGGAAATACATTTAAAAAAGGAAAGGGAGATTAAAATGTTTGAGGTATGTGTGTGCGAGAGAGGAAGGGAAAGAAAATGGCGTCAATAAGAAAAGGATCGATAAGAAAACAAGAAAGGGATCCAGTACCTTAGTTGGTACTGGAGAGTTGTATGAAACCACCTACGTTTCATGTGGCGAAATTTTTTTTATTTTCCATTGAGGCTTAAATACCTGAGCGCCAAACTCGCTGGTCAGCTATAAGGAAACTGAAGTGCCCTGGCACAACTAACTTATAGGAAACCTGCCTCCCTCCCGTAGGTCAGTCGTGCATTCATCGGAATACATTTGCTCGCGTCTGTACCTAGTTGCACTATAAGTCCTGCCCCATGGCGTAGGGCCTAGAACATTGTGCGTTCATTCCCTGCGCCAGGAATGAACCCGGGATCGATTTTAATTCGCGGGTATGGGACCGGTACCCATTCAGCATCGTGGGGAAATTGAGGCATCGAACTATGGTCTAGAATGCCAACTTTCCGGCTATCTGTTTATGTATTTATTTATGTACTTATTTATGTATGTATTTATTTATCTATATAACTATTTAATTATATATTTAGACTCTAACTGCACCAGTTAGCAAACGGGGCAGTTAGTGTCCATTGTTAACCATTGCTATGGTTCTCAGCGTCCCGTTGTACCTATGCATGTTGGGGTGGAAAACCACCTAATTTTGCTCAGAGGATTCTTTATCAGGCTTGAGGTTCTATGAACGTGCCGTAAATGTACAACACGAAACCACTAGCTTTCCTTACTTTCCGAACGAAACCACCCTAAGGATTTTTATGTTTATCCCTCGGTCGGGTTTGAACCTTTGGCATTGGTAACTAGAGGCTCTCGTGTTACTCCTAAATAATAGAGGACGACGTTACACAATAGGATATTTCACTTGAGTGTGATAAATATTTGCAACATCACCATTATATGTATAGGAATGTCTAAGAATTAAAGCTAGGACGAAAGGAAATAAAGTTCAACTGTTACGGGACTTCAGGCAGGAACATCACAGGTAACAAACCAATCTTCCCTGTACCTTTCGGCATTTCGAGATAACGTTCAGACCATCCTTTTTATTCCTGTCAGTAACTCTTGATTAACTGTTGTTTACGCTTGTTGTTGTAATAATGGTTTTATTGTTGATAATTTGAAACCAACTGCTTAAGAACTCCAATGTATATTTATTATTTAAACAAGTTAGTTACTAAAATAAGAATTGGAACAACAAAATTAAAAATAATTTATGTTATAAGCATATCATGGTACACGAACAATTTGAGCACAATAACCTGCTAACTAAAATAATTTTAAGAGCACATCCAATGCAGAAAATGTAAAGAACAGATTGCCATTACATTGGATACAATAATTCAACATATTCTCGTGTACTGAGTACAACAAAGCGTCCTGAACGCAACACCTGCCATACTACGATATGTGCACCCCTCATACTTTCCAAATATGTGCAGTAGCACATATCTCTCTCAAGAGCCTATGATCAGAAAAAGACTTGTTGAATATTTCAACATAATAAATATATAATGAAATATAGTTTAACACATCCTCTTACTCAAACTCAGCAAACTGTAGTTTACTAACCTTAAATCTTTCATGTACCGGGCGCCGGATTCGCAGTGGTTTCGTTCGCAACTCTCGTGCTGAGGGTCCGAGTGCGATTCCCGGCTCAGAAGTGTTGATTTTAAGTCGGTACTATCCACGTCTTCACCCCTGTCTAGCTCATGTGAAGTGACCCCTATGTGACATGTGACGTGGTTCGGACTTCACGGTAAACACTGTAGGTCCACTCACCTCACCGTTATTTTCGCTATCACCCTAACATTGGAGGTCATGGATACCGCCCTCTGGATCCCTCCAACTGAGAAATGGGTCCGGTCATCACGTGGTGGGTTGAGGTTACCCCGAAGGCCGTAGTTGCCATATGGGGAGTGCCAGTATACATACACACATTTTTCATATACCTGTAAACACCTGTAGCAATATGGCTACAATAAGTTTAAACGATAGAAATTAAGTCTAAGAAAAGTGACAGATGAGAAAACATGAATACGATAATACACCTCGCAAACTGCTGGTTGCCGAACTCGAAGAATTTAAAAAATATAGTAAATAAGGCATATTATTATTGTATAGTCCCTTATAGAATGTGGAAAATCACCATAGTTGTAATAGTTTAATCATTTGACAGGGTGACAAAAAGTATTTGTCGAAAAGGAGATATGAATGGAATCGTGCATATAGGAGGGCGGAAGCCTAGAAGTAGTATAGAAAAAGGAGTAGCTGCAATAAAAAAAATTAATTTTAAAAACATCTTTTGGATAGTTACATAATAACAGAATACTTTTAAAAATGCTGAAAATGGGTCACAAAGATATATGAAGCGTTGTAGAACTTGCTCCTGATAATGAAAATGTTTTACTCTTTAGCAAGTTTTGACGTTGCTATTATGTTGGCCTAATTGAGCTACCTCCCGGCATTTTGCAGCAATTAAAGTCCGAGAAATGTCCACTAGAAGTCGAACCGTGGTCCTCCCACTTAGAAAACAACGCCTTAATGCTCTCAGCTATCCATAATGGTAGGCGTTTCGCTAGCATACATAATGAGGTATACTTTTCACGTAATGTTCATCATTGTTCGTACACTGGTTGTTTATACTTGCGGTCATACTTAGTTTTACAATATGCACTGTTTTAGTATACAACTATGAAGCAGTTAATTTTTATGCATAACTCCTACTACTTCAAATACAAAACCAAAGATACGCTAAAAGAATAATGAGAAAGAGAATGTATATGATGGGCATGATATATTTCTACCCTTAACTTTGTTATGAATAAGGGAAATAGGTTAGGGTTGACACTTTAAAAGGGTATTAGTACTAATTTAGTAAGCGCAATGAAAGCTGCGTGGATCTTCCGGAAAGATACTGGCTTGAAAGAGTACAGACGACGAAAGCTTAATTTGTGGTTCTTACTTGCTTTGGTTGTACTGAATGGCATAATGTACTGAAATTATTTTCCACAAAATATCTTTAAGCTTATACACGACTTAGTGGAAAACGAGCAGATTCTTACCCTGCATTTTCTTTGTAAAACCAACTGCTTTCATAAAACGTGCAAGAGAACATATCATAATTCATGTTTTGTATGAAACTGCAACATCATGACCCGTCTCTAGTCTTGTGTCCCATAATCCTAACCATTGTCATGCACATTGACGAAAGGTGCACCAGAGAATATTGTGACTTTGTGAGTTCGTAGAATTAAAAGTCCGAGTTGCAGATATTCTAAATGTTCTTTATTTCCGTAGAAATACACTGTCCAATTCCAGGTAACAACATTACGTCACATACACAACAGTATCTACCAGGGTCCATGTCCACACAAACAGTCCTCCGATTACATCACTTTACAACATCACTCTACAGCTGTTTACTGCTTACGACTCACTCTTAGCGATTTGTCACCCTCTTAAATACCTCATTGATAAATTCGAGAGATTTCTAGACTGTCCAGAAACCGAATAATCTCTATCAATCAAGATGTCACCAGAAATTTCCATTTATCTCAGTTTGTTTGTTTCGGCACACCTTTATCTGCGTGCTATCTTTATTTGCCGGCTCTTTGTGTATACAAGCCGCGCTCTCGTAGATAACGGGTTCACGAAAATATGTATAAGAACATCTGCACTACATGAGATACAACTCCGGGCTGCATAAAGAGGTCAGCTTCGGAACCCCCCACAATTTGGGCACGATAAACCACTATTCTAATTCAGGGAATGGAATAATCAAGATATTATTGGAGCTTTATCAAGTTAAACTGCTACATCTCTACCACTGGGCCATCCACGCCAATGTTTAAACTTGTAGTAACTATAATACATTAAGTATAGGATTAAAAATTAATTTTAGACTATTTGAGATAAATATTTGCAGAAATTACCTTACTGATAATTTTCTTGTAAGTTTAAAGAGAGTATAGGAATACATTAGGCTCTAAATGGAAGTCAAATCTTTAAAGCGCTGGTTTGCAAATTCGAACGATTTGTCTGGCCAAGAGACAAAACAATGAACGACGATTTTCCATTTGAGAAAAGTATATGTACTGAAATATTCAGATAACTTTCAAGGAATATCTCTGAAATAGTTCACTCCACAAAAAGTGAATTTGGCCTAAATAGTATATTTTAAAAAGCACTTCATTTTGGATAGTAACATTGTCTGTGCATCCTACGGTTTACCACTTACGCTAACGTCATCCACAATGAAGAGGACTTCTAAGCACATTCAAGATGTAGTTTTGTCATTAAAATATCTCATTCATGTGCTATTTTAATGAAATCGTCAGAGCTATTTTTCTGAAAAGCAAAATTTTCAAAAATTTACCATGTAAAGGGTAGTTGGTAATGAGAGAGTTATTTTTTAAAATCTTCATGTCGCACTCTTGGAAAAATGATAAACTTGAATACCATGTTTGGTATTTAAGCAACTTTTCATTTTTGAGTGGTACTGCTCACACACGCACACACATATATGACGGATCATTTTCCAAAAAGATAAATAGTTTTTAGAAACAGGAGGTTCCAGGATGTTTTGATATCGAATTTTCGGGTAGAATGCAATACTTACATTTCATACTATACATAGTGGAAAATGTGAAAGTGAAAAGTCTGATCAGTACCAAACTTGGATATTTAGTTTGAATAGATTTCCAAGAAAATGCCTCAGCCACATATACTGTTTGCAAGTAACATTTCTCGCCTCTTGTTTGTTTGTTGTTTGAAGTCAGAAATTGCTTAAATATTAAGGGGTAAAAACATCAGTTTCACTACAATCTGTTGGACTAATGGAGCCATAAATAGAGAGTAAATTTTTCAGTACTTTAGCCATATCTAACTTACGTTTTGGACACATTTTGCCAAATTATGCAAATACTTTTCCTCAGTGATAACGATTTCACATGTTAATTCGTGAACAAAAGTGCATTAAGGAATTTTGTAGAAGAGATCACAATCGATTAAAATATGCTCTGGATATTTTATATATCTTGTACTTAATACTAGGCGCGCCTTGTGAACTACCTGGAACTTGTTTGATCTGAAAAACCCACGCCCCTGTTTCACCTTTCTCTTTAGCTTTCTCTGTTCGCAATGTAGTGCTTGTTTATTCGCAATGCCTGTAGCGTTTACACTGAGGCTCCAAAGGGCACAATAACGATTTAACACTGCACAGCGTGAATTAGGTCACTTTGTACAACAAAATGCTGCAAATGCAGACATGAGGGTTAGATATAGAATTTTGAAAACAATATATTATATATAAACACATACACTTGAAACTGGTGCAAAATTAAGGCTTTTTTATATAGAGAGCCTATAAATTTTCAATTTTATAGTAAAACTTTGCACATACGAATTTGAAGGTGTAGCTGTAAATCTCTTACTTTTTTATTTTGTAAAACATTTTGGGAGACTAGTTTAATAATAAGTGTAATCAAGCCGGTAATTTGCACAGTGTTTTTGGAAACAGCAACTTCTGATGTTAATTCAAGCCACTAGCAGGCCATAAAGCATTAAAATTCCTTAAATAAAATAGAGCCAAATACGGCGTTTGATCTTGAGAACTGGTTTCAGGATACTGAATTTTGGTATGATTTTCTGTGCATTAAGCTAAAAAGAATATTAAGCTCCAGCTATAAAGTAGCAGAAACACCTGGCGGAAGCCTTAGACATTTTATCATTTTCAAAATGCTGTGATGTGATATAATAATATAACTAGACCTTGGATTATCTCAGTAGTACCTTTGTCTTCCGAACGTTCTAAATGTTACCACATGACCTTTAAATGCTCATGCTCTTTAAAATACCGTTTTCTAACATATTATCCTTTTTATACTTATGCATATTAAATATGTTCCACACGACGCAAATTTAAGTCAATATTGCTTACGTTTTCAGTGGAAACATAAGAGAAATGGACATTAAAAGAATCATGTGACTTTCTTTATGCTTTTAAATTACTTTGTTGTGATAAATTGACTACTTATCACATTGCTTTGAAAATAACTCTATTTAAATTTATGCTGTTTTTAATTAACCACAGAGTCACACAAATTTTGCAATTAGAGTTTTTTATTGGTATTAATTTATGTATTTATTGGTATTTATGTATTTATTTTCTCAAATCTATGATTTTTGTATGAGAAAGCTTTTAATAATTAGAATAATGAAGATAATTAGATATTTTGTAAAATTTAGCTTTTAAAGTAGGTACCTACTTTAAACGATAAAGGAAAATACTGATGGTACTAAATTAAGAACATTAAAAAGATTGAGATTGTTTTCAAACATAAAACTTACTTTCTAAGCATCATTCTATTTTAGGAGGGTAACACTTCTGATGCAACTACATTGTTTGCTTTCTGTATAGCCTTGGCATAAAAACTCTCACAGTTAATATTATTTATTCGTATGTTAAATTAGAATAAAAGTGAAAAAATATTACAGGAAGTGCTACAGTTTCTCTATGCCATAGCCTTTTCTTTGCATTCGCTTTTAAACTGACCACTTATTGAGAAATTTCAAACTTTTTTGAAATGTGTACAGCACTCCAGGACCTCCTTAAAAACGTAGGATTCCTTGTATTGTTTGTCAAAATGTCTACTGAATAACTGAATACAAGGCACGACATTTTCCGTAACTGCGTGCAGTTAAACTATATTCCAATCCTCTCTACCACGCACGTAGTGAGTACTGATAGTATTGCATTCCACTCACAAATTTGATACAGAGACTTCACTGGAAATAACACCTCTTAAGGTCTCCTGAATCAAAAAAATAGTGTTTCTCTCTCTGTTTGTGTGTGTGTCTCTCTCTCTCTGTGTGTGTGTGTGTGTGTGTGTGTGTGTGTGTGTGTGTGTGTGTGTGTGTGTGTGTGTGTGTGTGTCGTGCATCTTGAACAACATAACTCATAAACGAAACTCTGTTAGATTCCAATCTTGCAATTGAAGCTGAGTTTCTTTCAATGATACTATATTCCCGCAAATATCCTTAACATGAAAAAAACTTTACGAAAATTTGAATTTTTTCAAAAATTATAAAAGCTATTTCTTTATAAAAATACCATATGTTTAAGATATTTTCATATAAAATTCTGAATTTCTCTTGCTTCTGGATCTGGAAACTTCCGCTTAAACAGTAAACCGCAGGAGAAGCAATTTCCAACTAAACAGAAAGTGTAGATATCGTTAAGATACAGAATTTATGTAGAATAAACCTTCTTTGTGGAAATAGCCATTTTTGGAATATTTCTTTTTAAGTTTGAATTTTCCAAAATGTATACCTACTTCTCTCAAATATGAAGTCATCGTTCTTGTTTTTATGCCCTAGTTATGAAAATAGAATGGAATTTTAAAGGCATCATATAGCTAACAAATACACTCCTGGAAATGGAAATAAGAACACATTGACGCCGGTGTGTCAGACCCACCATACTTGCTCCGGACACTGCGAGAGAGCTGTACAAGCAATGATCACGCGCTCGGTACAACGGACACACCAGGAACCGCGGTGTTGGCTGTCGAATGGCGCTAACTGCGCAGCGTTTGGGCACCGCCAC
The DNA here is from genome assembly GCA_030765055.1 of Mantis religiosa. Classification (NCBI taxonomy): domain Eukaryota; kingdom Metazoa; phylum Arthropoda; class Insecta; order Mantodea; family Mantidae; genus Mantis; species Mantis religiosa. The sequence continues at coordinate 77,405,614 of CM060950.1, read as the reverse complement.
CGTCAGTGACAGCCAGTTTGCCGTGGACTACGCAGCTACATTGCAGTCTTTAACACTGGTAGCAAGGCGCGACAGCGTGGACGTGAACCGTATGTGCATTTGACGGACTTTGAGCGAGGGCGTATAGTGGGCATGCAGGAGGCCGGGTGGACGCACAGCCGAATTGCTCAATACGTGAGGCATGAGGTCTCCACAGTACATCGATGTTGTCGCCAGTAGTCGGCGGAAGGTGCACATGCCCGTCGACCTGGGACCGGACCGCAGCGACGCACGGATGCACTCCAAGACCGTCGGATCCTACGCAGAGCCGTAGGGGACCGCACCGCCACTTCCCAGCAAATTAGGGACACAGTTGCTCCTGGGGTATCGGCGAGGACCATTCGCAACCGTCTCCATGAAGCTGGGCTACGATCCCGCGCAACGTTAGGCCGTCTTCCGCTCACGCCCCAACATCGTGCAGCCCGCCTCCAGTGGTGTCGCGACCGACGTGAATGGAGGGACGAATGGAGACGTGTCGTCTTCAGCGATGCGAGTCGCTTCTGCGTTGGTGCCAATGATGGTCGTATGCGTGTTTGGCGCCGTGCAGGTGAGCGCCACAATCACGACTGCATACGACCGAGGCACACAGGGCCAACACCCGGCATCATGGTGTGGGGAGCGATCTTCTACACTGGCCGTACATCTCTGGTGATCGTCGAGGAGACACTGAATAGTGCACGGTACATCCAAATCGACATCGAACCCATCGTTCTACCTTTCCTAGACCGGCAAGGGAACTTGCTGTTCCAACAGGACAATGCACGTCCGCATGTATCCCGTGCCACCCAACGTGCTCTAGAAGGTGTAAGTCAACTACCCTGGCCAGCAAGATCGCCGGATCTGTCCCCCATTGAGCATGTTTGGGACTGGATGAAACGTCGTCTCACGCGGTCTGCACGTCCAGCACGAACGCTGGTCCAACTGAGGCGCCAGCTGGAAATGGCATGGCAAGCCGTTCCACAGGACTACATCCAGCATCTCTACGATCGTCACCATGGGAGAATAGCAGCCTGCATTGCTGCGAAAGGTGGATATACACGGTACTAATGCCGACATTGTGCATGCTCTGTTGCCTGTGTCTATGTGCCTATGGTTCTGTCAGTGTAATCATGTGATGTATCTGACCCCAGGAACGTGTCTATAAAGTTTCCCCTTCCTGGGACAATGAATTCACGGTGTTCTTATTTCAATTTCCAGGAGTGTAAATTGATTATTGCTTGAGCCTACTATATTTTCTTAATGCTATTGTACCTACAAGAAAATATAAAATGCTTTCTAGAAACGTTTATCTCAATTATTATGAAGTAGATAGACGGATGCTTGTAAACTATTTTGTATAAGAGTGACTAGATAAAATCAGTGACAGCACACATCAGTTTTTTGTTCTTGGTTTGTTTGTTTGTTTTACTTTTTATTTACTTATATTTTGCTTTTTCCATGGTTATAGGCTATACAACGAAGGGAGACACTGAAATCCACATAACTATGTAGTGGCAAAACCGTCCATGAGGGAGGGATGAGGTAAAGGAATCACAGGAGGCTACAGACCACAGGCAGAAAGTCCAAAGTGACGCACTGAAGCCCCTATCATTTCCAGGCTCAAAGAACCGTTACATCACTGATGATCCTAGAGAGTGCAATGAACGACCCGTCCAGCAAGCAGCCCTCTAGTGTCCACGGAGAGTACATTTTATTTTGAGAAAATATCCTTACCATCATCTGAACCGCAATATGCCGCCAATTTATAAGCACGCCTTCAGGATTAGAAGGATACATAAATAAAAGGAAATGGTAGAAAGAAAATAATGGTAGATGACAAATCACTACAGTATTATCCTAGCGACCAGTGAAAATCATGAAAACCCAAGGTAAGAGAGGGTGGTCGACGGGAATCAAATCCAGAATCTTCCAAATGCAAGCTTCACTTTTTACTGCGAAGGTCTGTCGCCCGGTTGTTATTATTGTAATTTGTTTTTCCAAATACTACAGCCATTGTAATAGCTCCTTTGCATTTATGCTCTATCTTCCGTATTTGCAAAATACTCACCTACAAGCAGGACAGAAAAAGCACAAATCAGATAAACGAAAAACAATAAGAAATAGGCTATCTTTATAACTGATCAGTGAAACCATGACCACATGTGATTTCTTGAAAGTGATATAAAAATAAAAATATTCAAATAAGTAATTTCCATAGTTATTATCCCGTCGAGAAGGTTACTTCCGCGGAAATATTGCAGAGTATTTCAGGACATGGTTGCCCTTGAGGGGTATCCAGATACTTACGAGGCAAATAAGATTTAACATCAGTCAGAACACGTACTTTAAATGGCACTTAAACCTGCTCACGTGTGTGGCTAAAGCTTTCTCATGTAAAATAGCTCAGCGTTTAGTTTGCTATGCAGAATAATAACAATTTCAAACTTAGCGACTACAGTAATGAGTTAACGACATTCTCAAGGTTAAGCAATAAAAAAACTGTTTTGCCTGACAAACCTTTAATAAGCAGATATTAGTTAATAAAGTGCATTGCTTACCTTGGGCACTAATGACCGTAGCAATTGTGCACCACAAAGTCTCATTGATATTTCGCTTACGTTTTTAAGTTATTCAAATAACACACGCAGAACAAAATTAAGAGTGAGTTAGACATCAACCAATTACGATTTGTTTAGTTAATACTTTTCCTTAAGCTTCTCAGTCATATCTAATAGTCTATACATACAGGTTTTTGAGAAGCAGAACATTTTCAAATACTTAATAATGTGTATTAAAGAAAAGGCTATTGCTGTTACACATGAGGCACAGGGCCCCTTACCCTGTGGCAGATAATCAATCTTCTTTTCATTTAACTTCAAGTGCACTTTGCGCACTCTTGTGACTCGGGAACGAAACCATTTTTTCCACATCCGTTTTAGAGACATCACAAGTCATCAAATTTGTATTAAACAAGTTAAAGATATAGATGTGTTAATGTGGTTTATTTGTACATTGCATTCCAGTAGACATTTCCTTTACACACGCAATATGGAAGGGAAGAAAAATATTTAACTCTTAAACAAAAGTTGGAAGAGATATTATTGTATTAACTGCAAAACACATTGTTTAGTATATAGATAACAAATAATTTAAATATAGTTTCTCTCTGATTAAGGGTTTAAACCAATTATATGATGTAATGTTGTTGAAGGAATGAAGGGGGACACTTCGACCACGATCCGGGAGGGCTATATGAGAGCTACCATCCCTTAGGAAAGAAGATGAGGCGAAGAGAGGCCAGGAAGAGAGGGACTGAAGTGACGTGGCCGGCTACTTCAAAGAGAGCGCGGGAAGAAATTTTACCTAGCGGACGAATCTGCACCATCTGCCCGCATCCACCGAAACCACCGTGCTGCCAACCGAACCTGAAAGATAACAAGATAATGAATGAAGATGAAATGAGAAGTGGAAGAAAAGAAAACTGTAGATGAGGGAAAATACTCCAACATTCACCTAGTGACAAGATGTATCCTGGAAAAAACCCACGCCACAGGGACTATAAAATCATTGTAGCTTGACAATGATCAACAAATGGCATCTCGAATGCGAATCGCACACGTCACCGGGGCGCCCCTTCACACATTAACCAAGGGAATGCTGCGTGATATCCCGTAGAAGTTGTCTTCCTTCTCCCGGATCTCAGTCAGGATCTCAGGAGTAAGGAGAACACATGGTGCACTTTGGACCTAAAATATTGTAACATACTAAACTATCTATGGCGTTCCCTCGATATCACTTTCCTAAGAATCTCGGAAATGGTGTTAATTCACGCGACTTGGAGAGGTGATACAGGTTGGCTGACTCTGGATTAGAAAAGATGCCTCCCACTACCATCTGACTTATGTAGTGACTTTCGGGGGGAGTTAAACTTATTTCGACCAATCTAAAAAGGGAACTTCATTGTTTTCCCTAGCTGTAAAGAATGTCCATATTGGACAGGATTGTGCGGAGCGGATTCGGCGCCTCGACCAGAGTGGTCTCTTGTACCTATGCCCTAAGTGTGGCATCCCCGGTTGGGAGGATGAGGTGAGGGGAGAAAGAGGGTGGACCACCTCAAAGAGTCACTAACCTCCCGAAAAGAAAACCCATGAGTCAGATAGTTCGGCCACGGGAATTGAACCTGGGCCTCCCAAATGCGGGAGGAATGCATACTGTCACAGATGAATCCACCTGAGCCATCCCGCCCAATAGTTATTGTATACTTTCCAGCAATTCAAATTTTATCAAACACAGAGTACTCTAAGGCGATAACCCTTATAATAGCTAACCATCTCTAACAGGTACATTGCTGTACATGCCAGAAGATTGCGTCATATTAGTCTGGAAATATATATTGCAAAAATCAGCGAGTAACACCCCAGGTGTTGATCAGTTTACGAAATTCGCCATGTAAGTTCAAATGTCGAAATTAATGTTTCAGCCATATTTCAGTCTATTACTGATCACAATTTAACTTCCACTGACGACGTAGCACTGGTGACTTTGGATCAAAGATGCACTACTCCTTTTCTCTTAGTGTACCCCTGTCTACATAATCGGTGACAGTTGTCATTGCCAATGTGCATAGTTCTAAATCTACTATTAAATCACAAACTCTTTGTTTTATAATATTTGAATGTATATTTTATATTGTCGTTTGTCATAATTCGTAGTTAATTACATCAGTTTAACTACATTTCTTCTCATATAAACCAAAATCACAACAACGCTCTTTAACTGCGGTGGTTCTCAGCATTCCATTACAAAGGGTGCGTGAAGCATAGTTTAATTTTCCTCATGGGCCTCTTAATCAGCTTGGTTGCTTTTACATACCTAAATCGACATAGGATCACACCGGCCTAATTTCCTTTAGAAGTAGCCCTACTAAGGATTTTAGGCCCGAAAACAACCATCAACCTACTTCGGGTTTCAAACTCCAGACCTCGGAAAGAGTCGAGTTCGCTATATCTACACCACCGAGGACAACAAACTCAAACCACAATTGGGAGCTTCCTTTGGAAAAACTATAAGTTTGGAATAAAGGAATTTTTAAGGTTCTATTAAAATTCCTAATGTGGCCCAGATTTTCCCACAACTGGATTCCAAAATTTTGTATACACCAAATGTAGAAACCAAGACAACTAACATATAATATATTATCATTAGTGTATAGCTCCAGCTATTATTGCATTCGGTACCATTTAGCCAAGCGAGAAAAAAGTAAATGGATCAATCAACATGATATATTGTCTAGATAAGGGATTTCATAAGTCTGCGCGATGCTAACAACTGTTTAGGTGCTCGTACTTACAGGATCAAAAGCATTTTATTTGCCACGTAAGCACGACTTAAATATAAGGTATTTTAATCCAATTCATTACAACCATTGCTTATAAAATTCAAAGATTAGCCACAATTTCATAGTAAAGGATAGTTTTAAATGGGGAGATTTGATAGAGAATCTTTGTTGTGCTGTATCTTTATAAGATCTGGACATACATACAAAGTTTGTTATTTATCGAACATGTTTGGAAGTAATGCCGTGAGGCGGCTGACGAACCTCTTTCTAAAAATGGTTCTTTTGCATTCAGGCAACTAAAAACGTAAGTATATCTTCACTGAAATGTCAATTTCGAAACTTTTGCATGCAGTGCAATGTTTTCTGTAATTATCTGGCGCAGGGACTCACTCACTTTGTGGAGAGGAGGAAAATGATTCGCACCTAATATTTTAATGTTTGGGACTAGTGAATGGAAAATGAGTTAGAAACGAAATGGCTAAGTATAAGCAAAATGGTAAGATTAAATAGACTTTTAAACTTAAAATTTAGTTATGAGATTTGGGAGATTTTCTCTGTTGGGTGATACTGAAATGGCAAAGACAAATAAAGCATATTATAAATATCAACATTTTGTTTCGTAACGACGCTGTTAATTGCCAGTATTATATACCGGTGTGTCGGGATTTCGGCCCACAGGGTGTCTTTTACATGCCAATAGGTCTATGACTTGGAGCTTTTGGGTGCACTTTAAACCAGCAGTCTGGGTTGGATATGAACACGCAACCGGAAGTTCAATAGGCCACCTCTTGCCAACTGAGCCACCTAGATTGCTAATGTAGGTTATGAATATATTTTATTACATTAATATACGAATTTATGTTAAATAGGGAATGGAGGCCTATTTAAGAATGGCCAGAGCCAAACTCTAAAGCAATGTACTTATACTGAATAAATAAGTAAATAAATAAAATAGGTGAGTGGTGGATAAAGTGAAGATATACACTCTGTTTGAAAGGTTTGGAAACGTTACTTTTAAGGTAATAGTAAATTCATGGCATGTTCCAGTTTTCCTGTTAATCCCGAGTGGGAAACCCATGTACGTCCCTTGTTGGAGGAGAAAATTTGAAACCACAAGGGTCAATACACCGATAAAGTTCAAATAGATAATTATCGATGAAGATGGTATACCAATATGGTAAATAGTTTGTCCATCCCTGAAGCAGGACCTTGTGCAACATTTAAATTTGAAATGGCGTGATGATGTGACATAGTAACATTGGGACAAGACAGGGGGTACCACTAGTGGGCTTGGTTTAGAGAAGAATGGAACAACACACCAGCACAGACTGGGGGAGTGTGGGTCGAGACAGTTAACAAGTTATTGTTCCCTGCTCTAACACGCCAGAAAAAAGAAGACATTTTAATTGGAAGTGGAACATCATCCTTTTTTAAAACACATTTTCTGACGTGGATGCTGGAAACCAATTTATCGCATAGTCATGGACAGAAGCATGTTATTGGAACGTTTGCTCATTATGCGGTAGATATATGTATGTGTAGTCGTTCACCTAGTTCTTGAACGTGTATGCAATTTCACGACAGCTCTTACACATCTTTAACATAAAAAATATATGATATTAAAATATATTAAGTTTTCAGGAAAAAGTATTTCAAAACCACTTACATCATTTCAGCTAGTCGTTTATACTATCCCAACAACAATACAAACGTCTACTTATATATTTTTACATTGCCTACTACATATAGTAAAGTATGGAAGATATGTGTTGTATTCCACCCAAAAATTTAATGTTGAAATTTCACTGAACATATATCTCTAGGGCTTTCTGAAATCTAAGGAGCATTGTACAGAGAAAAGGAAAGTCCATTTGTGCGTTGGCGAGCTCGTGTTTGATTCTTTATTTGTCAGTGAACAAGTATCTTTCAGGAATGAGATAAAAAGATTAAAAAGAAAGAAAGAATGAAAGGAAGGAAGGAAGGAAGGAAGAAAGGAAGGAAGAAGAAGAAAGAAAGAAAGAAAGAAAGAAGAAAGAAAGAAAGAAAGAAAGAAAGAAAGAAAGAAAGAAAGAAAGAAAGAAAGAAAGAAAGAAAGAAAGAAAGAAAGCAAGAAAGAAAGAAAGAAAGAAAGAAAGAAAGAAAGCAAGAAAGAAAGAAAGAAAGCAAGAAAGAAAGAAAGAAAGCAAGAAAGAAAGAAAGCAAGAAAGAAAGAAAGAAAGCAAGAAAGAAAGCAAGAAAGCAAGAAAGAAAGCAAGAAAGAAAGAAAGCAAGAAAGAAAGAAAGAAAGAAAGAAAGAAAGAAAGAAAGAAAGAAAGAAAAGAAAGGAAAGAAAGAAAGAAAGGAAAGAAAGAAAGAAAGCAAGAAAGAAAGAAACAAAGAAAGAAAGAAAGAAAGAAAAGAAACAAAGAAAGAAAGAAGGAAAGAAAGAAAGAAGGAAAGAAAGAAGAAGGAAAGAAGAAGAAAGAAAGAAAGAAAGAAAGAAAGAAAGAAAGAAAGAAAGAAAGAAAGAAAGAAAGAAAGAAAGAAAGAAAGAAGAAGAAAAGAAAGAAAGAAAGAAAGAAAGAAAGAAAGAAAGAAAGAAAGAAAGAAAGAAAGAAAGAAAGAAAGAAAGAAAGAAAGAAAGAAAGAAAGAAAGAAAAGAAAGAAAGAAAAGAAAGAAAGAAAGAAAGAAAGAAAGAAAGAAAGAAAGAAGAAAGAAGAAGAAAGAAAGAAGAAAGAAAGAAAGAAGAAAGAAAAGAAAGAAGAAGAAAGAAGAAAGAAAGAAAGAAAGAAAAGAAAGAAAGAAAGAAAGAAAGAAAGAAAGAAAGAAGGAAAGAAAGAAGGAAAGAAAGAAGGAAAGAAAGAAGGAAAGAAACAAGGAAAGAAACAAGGAAAGAAAGAAAGAAGGAAAGAAAGAAGGAAAGAAAGAAGGAAAGAAAGAAAGAAAGAAAGAAAGAAAGAAAGAAAGAAAGAAAGAAAGAAGAAAGAAAGAAAGAAAGAAAGAAAGAAAGAAGAAAGAAGAAAGAAAGAAAGAAAGAAAGAAAGAAAGAAAGAAAAGAAAGAAAGAAAAGAAAGAAAGAAGAAGAAGAAAGAAAGAAGAAAGAAAGAAAGAAAGAAAGAAAGAAAAGAAAGAAAGAAAGAAAGAAAGAAAGAAAGAAAGAAAGAAAGAAAGAAAGAAAAGAAAGAAAGAAGAAAGAAAGAAAGAAAGAAAGAAAGAAAGAAAGAAAGAAAGAAAGAAAGAAAGAAAGAAAGAAAGAAAGAAAGAAAGAAAGAAAGAAAAGAAAGAAAGAAAGAAAGAAAGAATGAAGGAATGAAAGAAAGAAAGAAAGAATGAAAGAAAGAAAGAAAGAAAGAAGAAAGAAAGAAAGAAAGAAAGAAAGAAAGAAAGAAAGAAAGAAAGAAGAAAGAAAGAAAGAAGAAAGAAAGAAGAAAGAAAGAAAGAAAGAAAGAAAGAAAGAAAGAAAGAAAGAAAGAAAGAAAGAAAGAAAGAAAGAAAGAAAGAAGAAAGAAAGAAAGAAAGAAAGAAAGAAAGAAAGAAAGAAAGAAAGAAGAAAGAAAGAAAAGAAAGAAAGAAAGAAAGAAAGAAAGAAAGACAGAAAAGAAAGAAAGAAAGAAGAAAGAAAGAAAGAAAGAAGAGAAAGAAAGAAAGAAAGAAAGAAAGAAAGAAAGAAAGAAAGAAAGAAGAAAGAAAGAAAGAAAGAAAGAAAGAAAGAAAGAAAGAAAGAAAGATAGAAAGAAAGAAAGAAAGAAAGAAAGAAAGAAAGAAAGAAAGAAAGAAAGAAAGAAAAGAAGAAGTGGCTAGAAGGTTGAAAATGCCACGTGCTTAAGATATTTTATGGAAAAATCAAAATGTATATCCTCAAGTTTTCTAGGAGGGGCCTATACAGTCCTTTCCATCTTGTCTCACCTTTGCATAACTGTTTAAATAGCAAGGAGAGAAGACAAAGTCTTACCAAAAAGTTATGTAGGTCTTGCTAAAGCAATTTATGTCAAATAATAATAAAAATAGACATAACCGTCTTAGAGGCATTTTTCGTTTATGTTTAACTCTTGAATTTCTTATACTTTTCTCAAACAAGAAGTCATTATTCAGTTTTTCATTTCCTGGTCATTTAAAAAGAATGAAATTTCAAAGCATTCCCATAGTAACCAGCTTTTGAAAGTTCTGACCATCGCTTAAACCAACAGACCTTTAACCTATAAATAAACATGTATAAAAACCATTTCTATTTATCTCGATTTTATCTCAATATATACATCCATGTGCTCTTAGGTTCTGATAGATCAATTTGGCAGGTCGCTTGATTGAGATTAGCAATGTCTGGGTTGCGAAGACCACAAATATCCGCGGGACTGATTGGGGCGATCACCACGTTTCACCCTCACTACTGCACCCCTCTCATGAAACCTGTGATGGGTGGAAGTCGGGAATGCAGCGCCGGGCGGTAGACCTTCCCCCGGATGGGGGAGTTATTTTGTATGTAGCAAAATAAGCTTTTTTAAGAATAGAGTGCACAAGAGTGAGAGGAGAAGGTCATTTGATTACACACCTGAGTTCTTTATACCTAGAGTATAAATAATGTAATAATTTGGGCTTCTTTCTTCAAATAGAATACAACCCAAGAAGTTTCTCTATTTAAGTAGAACAAAATAACTGTCTCTAAAGTTCAATACAGGTATAAAGACCGATTTTTTTAAATTTAAAATTTAGATGAACAGAATGTTGGTTAACATTACTTTCATTTAATTGATATTAAGTTAACAAACATATTTAAATCTCTTTGTAGTATCATAAATTAAGATTTTTGTAAAATCGCTGAATTTCTTTGGATTTTTGCAGGTACAAATACAGAACGCGACGTAGGTCAGTCGACCGAAAATGGACTGTAGTAGTAACTATTCAAAAATAGATATCTGGCATAAAGTATTCAAAGAGACGTTCTTTTTATGTAAACATTTGAAACATGTTGAAAGTGGTGATTTCCATAATATGAGGCAGCTATGTGTTGAGATTTCAATTGATAGTATTCTGGGCAGTAGCTGGATAAGAGATAGAAAGACATAAGCAGCGCCTTCACTCAGTGCGAACACCAGGAATACTATTGAATGATAAGTATTTTCTGAAAGTTTTCTTTATCGCCGTTTCTCGAACATTCTGCGACTCTACGGAAAACTCTGTTGTCTATATAAGCGAGTGTACTCGCGAGTTGGCAATTTTGTGAGATCGCAACAGAAGGTGTAGGTATCTGAGTGAGATTATGACAACCGGTGTAATGTGCAGTAAGTAAGGCAGAATGGAGGATTAGAAAGTTATTTTGCTCGAGTACACAGAGAGTGAAGCGCGTTTCCTTACATCACTTCGTCGAGGTGAAAAATGATGTCACAGGCCAATTTGAACTAAATCACATTTGTTAGGTAACAGTGTGAACTATGTACATTGACAAAGAAAACTGGACAAAGTCACACTACGGTCAGGAGTATGCTATAAAGGAAAGATCGGGGAAATGCTTCAAAAGTTAAAGGTTGTAATGACGAAAATGGCGAGTGAAATGAAGAGTGTACATTCCAGGATGGAGAGAATGTAGACATAAATGAAATCTAGAAAAGAGAAGAGGGAGATGTGAAGGGAATTTGGAATACGAAACACGAACAGTGCGAAGGAAGCAAATTTTAAAAACGAATTGAACATAATGAAATTAAAACTCGGCTTTGATATCGATTCTATAAAATGCGAGTAAACGCACAATGAAATATTTGACAGTGCTAAGGAGTTCGAAGACACCAGTCTAACATAGAGGGAAAAATTGATGCAGTGGAGATACATTTAATTATCAAGAAAACGTTTGGAATAGCTGATGAAGGAAAAGGAAGATAGTGGTAGGCAGGTGAACAAATGGTCAAAATTTATGTCAAAAATAAAGAGGGTTCTACGATCTTGAGTCCGAAAATGCTAAAATGGCGAAGCCCTCGTAATTCAAAGGAACTCTGGCTTGCAGTGCGTTGAAGGGACGTCTCGATGCCAGGCGCGCGAATAAAAGATGACAGAGCCTTTTGCTGTCCAACAAACAGCCGAAATTCTCTGCTCTTTTGCCTTTCGGAGGCCCGGTCGACGACTTAATTAAACTTTTGTAGTAGCCTTACGAAGAACATCGCCTGGCCGCTATTTACCAGGTTTAGTTGAAGGTAAGGGTACAACTAAATGAGGTCTTAGAAAAACCTACCATTGAAGTGAAGTGGCTAACTCATAGGCTTCTGATGGGCTTATCAACCTGAGTAAAAGCCCGAGAGATGAAACACCAACGTCTTGAGGATGAAGAAGTAATTTCCACGATGCCTAGGGGGCTACTCTTCGCACTGAAGTGGCAAATATGATGTCCAGCGAAGACTCTGGTGCGGGCATTAGCTATGATGGCCACAAATAATGACGATAACTGATGCCAAAAATAAGAACTTAGTCCAATGGAAATGGTGGCTAGAGTCCTAATTTTGGTGTTGCGGAATATCTGAAGGCAAGCTGTGAGAGATTAGTAAAACTGCAAAGAACCAACTTGAAGAGGACCACATCGGCACTATCATTGGTGTTGAGACCAGTGCAAGATATACGTGGCAAATCGTGAGCCCCAGTTACGGAATCGGGGTTGAGTCCATTGCTGTACGGAAAGGTTGGGAGACGTCTCTATTAGTAGCTGGATGAGGGCACGCTATGACAAGCTGACGAACAGTGCTGGATTCCACGAAGTTGTCCTCTATTGCTCTAAAGTTTCACGTGGCCTACACCTAAGTGGCTGGCGATACCACGCTCCTGGCACGGTCGGTATAAATAATCACTCATATGAGGAATGCGGTATACCGTATTCATCCTCAACACCGGGAGAAGTTGATGATGGTCCATCTTGATTGGAATGCTCCGCAGCGTGAATCTTCTTGAAAAGATGAGCTCGTAGGAGGGAGCTAGTTAACTTAACCACATATCGAGTTTTCAATTGGTTGATGCCGATCGGCTTGCTAGTAGATATGCGATAGAAACTTAAATATCGTTCTCTAACAGCATAAACACCAGTAATGCTTTTCAGAGATCAGGATCTTCTAGAAGTTTCCCTTCTTTTGGACTTTTGAAAATTCTGGAACTTTGTGGAAATTTTCATTAAATATATGTGAGCGGTCAAGCGAGTGAGCAGATTATTGAGATTATGATAAAAACTGTTGTTCTCCGAGTAAGTTTGTGACAACCCAATGAGTAAGAAGCAGTATGCTTTGCGTATTCCATTACGATGCGAAGAAATGCGGACTCCTGTAAAATTGAGTTAAACCACTTTAATGAAATAACAGCAAGAACATAAGTGAATCGTACATAAAACCTGGATGAAATGACACACACTACCCATTGTTACCAAAATGTATACAAATCCTTGTTCAATAAAATGCTATGCAGTGTTTTATTCATAGCGTAAAATTAGTTAGTTAATATCCTTCGGTTTTTCAATAGTATATTCTCAATTCGAAATAGGTACTCGTGGTGTTTATGAAATTTGCTTTTATTCATTTCTTGGCTTGTTGCTACCAAATTTTAAATACATAAAGTATCTCCAAATTCACATTTCAAGAGCGTTTCAAGAGTGGTACAAATATTGGGTGTTCGTGGCTTTCTTGGTTGGTAGGTATATGCAGTGAAGGTATTTCATCTGGTACGATAATCTTTCCATAATTTATCTTTCATTTCGTTTCTTTCTCACCTCTCAGATAGGCTTCTAGACTTCATGATGCCAGGCAGATAGCGCGGATGTTTGCCCAAATGCAATAGTACTCTTTATGGAGACTGGCTGCTTTGTCGACGGTTCCCTCATCGTCTTTAGGGAGTTCCAGCAGAGGGACAAATCCTCGAGACTGGAACTATTAGGCACTTCTGCGTGTATTTATACATTAACAGTCTGCAGTCTGGACCTTCCTGTGGTTCCTGCACTGCATCCATTCCTCCTGGAGCTTCCTAGCCACAATAGAGGATCTATGTAGATCGCAGTGGGCCAAGTGCTACATTCCGTTTTATAACTCATACCTATATGTAAGCTTCGTTACATTACTATATTAAGGAGAACCATTGCTTATATACTGAAGTACATATTCTGAAAACACATTTTTGTAGACTTACTAAATCAGAGTTGCTCTCTATATTATATCAGCATGGTTGTATAGTAACACCTAAATATGTATCACAACTTTAAAGACTGTGTCATTTGAACATATAGCACAGGTCATTGTTGTCATCAATCACATGACTTTGGGACTTTTTATTGATAACGAACAAGATGTATTATTACCTACATTATAGTTGATTAATTAGTTATTAATATGTTTGAATATTTAGCTAATATAATATTATCATTATAGTGCTATGCACGTTAACACTAGCAAAGATGCATCTGTTAAAGCGATGTTACAATTATATTTCAATGTTAGTAGACTACATGCACTTATGGTGACACTATTAATTAGTTAAAATATCAACTTCCATGTGAACATACACAATTAGCAGAAAAATGTTTGGAGCCCGGAAGCAAAACCGGAAAGGTCTTCTCTTGTCTTGTGTATCACGACCAGCATTCCACTACAGTAGTCGACGGCTTATTGTGCGTCAGATCCCGGAAGGAAGGATGACATTAAAGTACCTTACAGGCGGTACTACAACCGTGGTCGATCCCTAACATGTGTAGGCAGTTTCTTCTGACCGACGGAGTTTCAGATCGCCACAAAGAGCCTGCCACTACCCAGCCAGGTCCGACAGACGAAGAAGCGTTCTCTGGAGGGTGGTTGGCCGATCACAGTGCCTCCGCTCAGCCGAGCACCGTATTTCCAGAGCACAAACACCAGCACAGTGCAGCACTACCTCTGAATCAGTAACTCTTGCTATCTGGATAGACTGGATGGAGAGAATGAAATTAAAGTAAGTAAAACGTACAATTTTGGGTAAATATCCTTTCCAGTATATGTCTAGTGACCCGGAAAGCCACCGAAAACTCCCAAGGTAACCAGGAAATTTTGTTCGCGGGAATCCAACCTCCGACCTCTTGACTTCAAGCCACCGACGTTATCACTTGACATTTTATCCCGTTCCGTATCACAGCATACTGTATGCTTATTGCAAACATCTTACCACAATGTAGAATGTAATCCAGAAGGCCGTCACCTCTAAATGGCGCTAGAGCTTTGGAAAACAAAACTGGAGTGCCTGTTGGCGGTTGTATGTTCGGCTGTCACGAACCCGTTATCCACGATAGTGCGGCTTGTGTACACAAAGAGTCGGCAAATAAAGATAGCGGAGATAAAAGACTTACCAACACAGATAAGTGAGGTAAATGGAAATTTCTAGTGATTTCTTGATTGATAGAGATTATTCGGTTTCTGGTTTGTTTTAGAACAATCTAGAAATTATCAATGGAAGTATATATAAGAGATTGTGATACGCCAGGAGAGTCGTAAACATAGCAGTAGCCGTGATGTTGTAAACAGGTGTAATCAGAAGCTGTTGTTGTGGTCATCAACCCTGGTAGATTGTGTATGTGATGTTATACTGCTACTGTGAGTGTATTTCTACGCAAATAAAGAACATTTAAAATTTCGGCATATTTAACTTTTAATTCTACGAACCCACCAAGTCACAATATTGTATACGTTTGCTTAGTTTAAAGACTACAAATGTGACTGCACAGCTTTTTTAAAAATATTTACCGAATACTGAGTTTCGAAGTTGGCGAGTTTGTTTTCAGATGAAGAAAATCTGCCATATTAGGTCCAAAACTCATTATATCTGAATGTGCAAAATCTATTCGAAATACTAATTGAGATGCTTTTCTCTTTACATAAAAGCACAAAGCTTTCTCGTTTTCTTCTGGTTCCTATTCCGGATTTACTGTGAGGTAACCATACAAACCTGTAGATTCCACTTATCAAATTAGATCCGGAAGCTTTCCGTTCCGTTTCGTTCTCCTTTACGGGCAAACATTCAAATGTTTTAGCAACACAAGTAAACCAGGTTTAAAACAAAGAACTCAGACACAGACAAAATCAACTGTTCTAATAAAGTGGAGACTGATTCTTGAGAATCGTGTTACCATTTTGGTATAATTAGATCTCTACCAATTCCCTAGAAGAAAATGCTTTATGCCTGATTCTGGAAACGTTTCGTGAACAGATAATAGAGAACGGAAGAAGCTTCTCATGATCCAGTAGGGTGTCCTGTTTATAGAGTTCCTTAGTGCTATCTTAATTTATATACTAAATTCCTCAAATTGGTACTGTTCATCAAAATTATAGAACGTTTCTGCGTTTTATTCCTATACTTTCAAGAAATAATGAAGCCCTAGCGGTACGTCCATATTTACTTCCTCAAATTGTGTATGTTATAGTTCCAAACAAAGCAACTAAGTAGTCATTTAATGGAAGGTCAATGCTCCATCTGATTGACTCCGTCTGATTCATGGAGCGGCGTTTCTACCAACCTGTAGCCTTTAATTCCAACTTGGAATACTTGAATCCCGTATCAATCAATAACTGAGTCATTCCGAAGGCAGTTTCATATGATTCAGATTATAATACCATTAATCATGCTCAGTACTTTAACCACGCCTGCCAGAGAAGCTCGACAAATTTTCTTTACTAACGGTGATGGTTAGGTCCGGTTTTGCTCCGAGTACCTTCAGGCTCGATGCTAATTAGCATTGTGACCGGAAGTGAAAGAGCCTGAGGGCCACGCGTGCCTTGCAGATTTGTTACGAGCGAGCAAGCGGTTTATGAGTGGGCCGACAAACCTGTTGTGGGCAGCTTCGAGATCTCGCAAACAATGTAAGTTTCCGGTGCCTAGTAAGTGGGGGAAGCCTTCTGCTAATTGAATGAAGTACATAATTTTTCCAACTAGATAAGCAATGCAACTTCGCATTTATCTCTCAAAAGTTTCGATTTGCTTCGAGAACATCTCGATATGAAGTTGCCTCCAGTAAAATGAATGTCAGCGATGTCATCGCAAGAAATCATATTTATATGTAAGTGTATATTAGTTTATTTTTTGCTTTTAATATTAAATTAAGTTTAGCAGTATGCTTTATATTATTCTATGCTTGTACGTAAAGCTTATGATGCAACTTTCTGACACTGCTGCATGTTTTATCCTCTCTACTATGCATCAAGCGTAAACATTACTCATGCACTTTTAATTATTATGTTATAAAATTAACGTTCAGTCATATTAGTAACAATTAAGAAATCTTTACTGTTGATATACCTATCCATATTATTTATTAAAGAGTTTCAGAATAAACTTGAGAATAACGTAAACTGGGTTGTGTTTTAGAGAATTCTTCAAAACGTTGCTAATGATATCTGTATGAGTGCAGAAAGACTTATATACATATAAATTCCTTTTTCCGCCCCTGGTTACTTATACGTCACATTTAACATCTATGATTATATCGGCAGCTTTGTCTTTTACAGCAGTTGCTTATCGGCAATGGTATTCACTGTGGTGTCTTGGAGTTTACTTGCGTTGGATTTTCTTCATAAATATTAAATCTACAAGCATATTTACACACTTCTACTTGTAGCCTCTAAGGAGGATGGGAAATGTTCCTGGTTAAAAAAAATCCCATTCTCAAGCCGGTGACTGAACCGAAACTTCTGTATTTGGAAACTATCATGCTAATTATAGACCATTTAGGCAGTCTAATCAATAAATGTCATAAAGTTACACCCTAGCATTTCGAGAAAATAACCAGTGTATAATGCAAATAAAATTACGACAGCAACGATGGCTAAGGAGGAATGCGTATTGTCTGTACCAAAAAAAAAAAAAACAACTTTTGTACTTGATAATATAAATTTTCGAAATAAATAATTTTAAAAATTTGATACCATAAATACCTCCATATTTCAGATATTTTACTGCATACAAATATGCCTTCTAGTCCTTGCCAGAGCAAGGATTTATGTTTTATATGTATATAAACGCAAATAACAATATGATTCATTCTCATATGCTAATTATGTTTTGAGAAATACGACTGTAAACAGTTTAGCAAATAATTGGTTAGCAATATTTGAGGGAAAAAGTCCAAATTATAAAGGTTGTATGCATTTAGTTAGGATTCCTAAGCAAAAATGATCAATGATAAAAATAGATGCATAGTGTTGGGGGTAAACATTGCAGGTATTTGTTTTGGTAATTCAAGAGAGTCTAATGAACAACGTTACTTCAACATTTACTAAATTTTCGGACTACTAGCATTAGCTATGAGAGCAATGTTTTCTTAATATTAAGTTGGTTAATATCTTCAACTACTTCTGGTAAAGACAAGCCACGAGTGTTTAATTTACCTGAGAACACGGCACAGGTCTTTGGGAGGAGTAAAGCAGCGCGGACCATCATTCTCACAAAGCAAAATAAGAGATAAATCTGCCATATGTACCCAATTTTTCATTATTTATGTTATATACAATTTACACTTTCATAAATAAAGAAATGAGAGCATTAATTGCCAAACAATTTCAAAACATAAAATAAAATCTCCAAGATGTGTGGGTAAGTTTACACTGAAGTATACCATTAAACATTGTATCCTTAATTTGAAAGAAATGTAGTTTAAATTTCAGTAATTTTTGAAAGAGGCATCCTAATGTTTCGTCATTGAATATAAAATTAGTGTTTTAGATTTTAAAATATCGTAAATTATGTTCATTATAGTAACTAGATGAGAGGCCTACACTAGAATTGAACTTTATACAAGTACAACATTCATAAAATATAAAGTTAAGGATATCACATAGCCCATCTCGGTAGCATAGATGGTAGCTTATCTGCCTAGGTCCCGAGTTCAAATCTCGGTCACGATGGGTTATCTGGATAAGGTTTTTCCAGGGCTTACCCTTATCCTTAAAAAAAACGAATGTCGGGTAACTCTAAGCTCTATGGACCATGAGCTAATTTGAGCATCATCTTACCAATTTCATTCATTGTCCGTAATGACTTAACGTTGGAGGACATAAATAAAACAAAAGATATCAAATTATGAATAAGTAACCTTAAGCAATAAAAGTAAAAAAAAAAAAAAAAAAAAAAAAGAAAAACCACTTTTAGATACATTTTTGCAGTCTGATCTTTTTTTTCAGGATGATACTTATTAACTCTAAGTTAGGTTGCGTTTCTGCCGCTATTTTTGCAAAATTTATCGCTATTTATTGTGTGTTAGTATTGTACTTAACTGTACGAAACAGGGTTAATACAAGCTTCCTGCACCTGTTCAGTTACATTTTAGTGCATACATTTCTCATTTTCTTCTTGCGTTTCTATTATTTTTCTGGTCTTTTACTGATACATACCTACACACATCACACCAATTTACACGGATGTTGAAATGATTGCCTTTAGCAGCCAGACTTAATCACGTAGTTAATGTGTCCACGATGCTTTCTGCAGATGCTACTGTAATTCCTTGACGAATGACCTCTAGTGCAGGTGGCTTTTTGCAGTACACAGCATTCTTCCACTTCCCCGCATAGCTGAATCTCAAAAAGTTTAAATCTCATGAGCACACTAGAAACTACTGCACCTTTTCGCCGTATCCAGTTCCCTGCATATTATGATCCTGGAAATGCCCGGAGGTATCTGCAGTAGTATGGCTATGTCCCGTCTTTTAGTTATAAGAATTCGCTGTTTCCGTAAAGTTCAGTTAAGTTTGGTAAAATTTATATGGTTAATATTTCCACATATCTGGTATTGTTAACGTACCGTCAAACCAGCGAGACGTCTTCACCGTAATGTGCGAGACTCACATTCGCAAAGAACTGGGTTAGATTCCAGATGGCAGTTACTCTAACCATTTTGTGGTTTTCCTGCTTGACGAATACTAGGGTAGTTTTTTTCTGCTACCGCGAGTGCCCTTTCCCTCATTTCTTATCATTTTCATTTTGCTTTTAATTTTCAGGAAGGTTAGGTGATGTGCAGTGCCGGTCAGTGTCGGACAAATGGCACTATGCTTGCTCAATGCAATGTTCTCGGCCCTGTCAGACGGCAACCTTCACTGAGCCGCTTCAGGTGGATCGAGATCTCCCAGATGCCACCAGACGGAACCAACTATCTTCGTCATAAACCCTTCATCCTCGTTTATCATACACTGAAGCCACTAGCTGTACTGCAATCGGTGAATGACTTGGTCTTCATTTATTTCATCTCTAACCCTTGTACGTATTCTTTTACTTAGTAGATCTCAAAATGCATTGCCCTACTAATCCCTGTCTCAAAGCCCACAGTGTAGTAGACTGTTGAGGTGAGATTACAGAGTTTTTTATGACCATATCGAAGGAACACATTTCAAATGCTATCATGCATTTCAAACTTAAAACTTTCTAACTGTCAAACGTGTAGGAGTTTGTGTTGTAAATCCAAGTCTCCGCACTCGTTGAACTTCAGCCGCATTTTCAAGCTCGCAACGCCACTTATGGCGTAGTGGGATGGAGTGGGATGTACTCTGGTTCCCTGCTACGGAATGCACCCGGGTTTGATCCCACTCTGCCGGATTGCGGATTTTATGTCCCGGGTATAGAACCGGTACCCACTTAGCATTGTAAGGAATTTGAGGAGCTGCAATAGGTAGCGGTCAAGAATGCCAACTTTCCGGCTGGGAGTGACGAGATCTCGCGTATGTGGAGGTAAGGTCAGCAGCCGCAGCGGCAGACTGAGGTCGATTCGGGCTGTTACGCCGTGGATTGTCTTATTATACTAACCGCTTTTAAATTAGATTTGGTTCCTCAAACATCAAGCGTGCTCCGGCCATTTTGACTACACATTTTACTCTAAATAGCGATGAGAATGAAATTGCCATATGCCAAAGTGAGTATATGACATTAGCCTATATTGAAATTCGTTATTTCGCAAAGAATCCTAGGCAGACCATTAAAGGCTGGGGTATGGTATAACTTTATTCTTAACACCATCTGACAGGTCCTCTAAATGGCAGCTAGTAGCGAGATATTACGTTATGTTAGATTATATTATAGAATAGATTGGTTTGAATTACACTATAATCCTAACAAGCTCCACAGTATCATGAAGAACCGCGACAGAACGTGAAAGTTCACATTTTTTTCAGCATACGTCGACTAATGCTGATATAACTAGAACACAGGACTTTTGCGAAATGACGAGTTTGAGCAATAGCGTCCAACATATACTTATTTGTTCTTATCGATCCTGCATGAAGTTATATGTAAAACTACACCATTAGCCTAAATATTCTGCTTCTGTCCACTACATCCAGAATTAATATTACCGTATTGTACTGAAGTTTCGTAATACATTTGCATCAGAACTAAATATTTAAACATACGTCCAAGTAAACTTGAAATAGTGACGAAGTTTGCTGGAAATGAACTCCTTTAAAACAAGTGATTCACATATATAAAATTGGAAACAGAAGTAGACCTAACTGTATGTGAAAACATCGGTAATATTGTTTATAATCAATATAACCATCACCGTCTTCATTCCTTGTTAGCGCCCTCTACTTGAACTAAAAGGTGGGGAGAGGTTTTATGGAATATTAGCATGAGACAGTGAAAGACATCTTGTATTAGGATAAGGAATCTGACCCTTTATCAAGACGCCACTGATCTGTAATTCATTTATCTAGGTATGGACTAGCTTCGAACTGCCCAATGAGGAGCTATGCTTGTCTGATACTATGAAGGCAGTGATGCATGACAATGAACCTCAAGAAAATTACCATCTAATCAGAGGTAAAAGCTAATGGTAAGTGTGTGTGTGTGTGTGTGTGTGTGTGTGTGTGTGTGTGTGTGTGTGTGTGTGTGTGTGTGTGTGTGTGTGTGTGTGTGTGTGTGTAATGAATGAGGAAGTTTACAACATATTATGGAAATGAGGACCAATGCTCTGGCTTTGAGGACTGATGTAGCTACAATTAAGAAAATCGCAGAATGGACAAAGAAAAAACAAAAACTGAGTTGTAGGAACCATTCTTTTGTAGCCGAGGAAGGCAATGACTGATGAAACTTCGTGAGGTTAAACAAAATTGGGCTTCCGCCCGCTTCTTCCACGTTTTATGGGTTACAAGAATAAAAAAAGGGAAAATTGTGAATGCGACCTTTCTGAAAAGAAGGGCGGCCAGACGTCCTGGATGATGAAGATGGGGGAGGAAGAACTTGGTCTTGTGACCGTAATTAAATAACAAGGCGTCAAAGGGTCTTGTTTACATGCACAGTTCACTACATTAACACGAACCTCATTCAACCTGTTCTCTTCTTCTACCGCAGTACTCCGTTTACAGCTTCACCTAATGAGACTAATAAATTCTAATTACCAAGCACTTGTCCCCTTTCTTTGCTGCTCTTCCTATCCCTTTTCACGTTTTTACTAGTCTCTTTCAGCCTCCAGATCTACCCTCTTTCACTAGATCACAATATTTTCTGCAATTCTTCACCACAGCCAGAACAGTCTAAAGTTTGAATCTGAGAAAGCCGTGCTGCCAGAATATTAAGCGCATGCATAGCATTGCATTTCATGTACCTTAGATTGCATATGAAGGTGTTTCAGTTGATACTTGGAAATATCATATTTGGATGCACTACATCGGGAAACCAAAGCAAAGGTAAATCATTTAGCTACTAACATATTTAACTTTAACTGTGTTTTAGTTAAGCATTACAATTACATCGCAAAATTTTGGAGCGAATCCCTAGTCGTTGTTTTTTAATGGGTATAGTGCTCAAGTTATACGTAAATATATCAAGTTTCTGAATATTTCGAAAACGTTCACAAAGTACCTTCGTGATGCCTACTTTTACAATGGCATTATTGCATTATGTAGCCTTCAGTTGTTGCATGATGCTTGTCAAGAAGGTTATGCATTAACTTGAAATTAGCGCAAGTGTAATGAGCATTATGCACAACGAAATGTAAGTGCAGATGTCGTATAAACATAAGAACTTCCACTCATATTATTTAATGGATGCACTGACACTGAGTAAGGTAACGTGCTACAAAACACAAGGAATTGCAAACCCCAAACTTTGTTCTAGCTTTTTATCCATAGAAGAAAAATTCTGTATTTCTTTCTTCATACACTGTCAGCCTCTGAACAGCACACGATCGCTACGCGAGATTTTACACCACGTACTGCTCCTTCCATTTTGCCGTGCCACGCCATTTTAAACGATGACCCCAGATCCTCATCTGTCTTTCCCTTGGTTCAACACCTGTTTATGTCCTGTTTAGCTATAACGTCTGAATTCATTTTGTTATTCAACATTCTTGGTTATGCTAATCTACTTGAAACTTGTGCTGTGGAAGAAAGTTTTCCGCATGCAATTTGCGGATCCAGAAAAGTTTGCCAAACCTTTACGTTATGTGTGCGGCTGCATTGTCAATGAATGATCTTACCTCACACCCTCGGGAACCCGCTCAAAAGATTAGTATAAATCTAGAAAAAATAGGCATGTTTTATTCCATAATTTTCAATAAACTTAAGAGCTCAAAAAGTCAAACTGGATCTTGATTGTATACTGCAAATATATACTTATATGTATATAATTTAAAACGTTCATAACATTCGGAACGTGATAGCGCCCCTGACAGGAGCGGGGACTCGTATTCGATACCCGTTTCCGGCATGGCAATATTTTCTGCTAGGAGGTACTTTCGAAGTGCACTCAGAATCGTGATGTCAATTAAATAGTTATACTGATGGAACGGTAGTGTTCCCAAAAGGTCAAGTAATCGCGTTACGATTAAGGGAGTCTACATGGGATCTCCGCCACCCACATTCTGCATTTTCCTGTAGGCCTGGGCTGCTGCTGGAAAACGCAGCGGCCGGACGATGATAAAGGATACACTAGAGATTATTCCTTCAGCACATTCACTTTTTAAAATTCACTACGCAATGCAGTTTTCTTCAATTTTTTTTCTGAAATTTGTCATTAGATTCGCAAAACCTTTTAAGTTCAATCCGTCAAATAATTCTTTTCTCTCCAACAGTTTTTAAGTTATTACTTTTAAAGCAGTATAACACTTCAGGAAAACCTATAAATGTATACTGTCAGAATTCAAATGAAATGAGAGTGGGAAGAAAAATTAATGAATAACCTTATGCGCTATAATTAGTTAACTTCATGGGAAATTGTATCCTGTGGAAAATTTAGCATACGGTGTTAAAATGTACCTTCAAAATTTAATAACTCAGAAACTAAAATAAGTAGCAAACTGAAATTTAAATCGATATAAGTATATAAAGTACACTTTGAAACAAAATTTCTGTTAAATAGGGGGCAAGCTTTAGAAAATCCTGTACTAGTGTGCTGCATTCCTTCATACCTTTCCTTATAGTAAGTTATGTTACATTCATGTTTTCTTTGCCAATACTAATAATTTGTTAAGGCATAAATAGTTAGGAAGCGGAATACAGAGGAAGAGGGACCCCATATGCAGAATCTATTGTTAAAATACAAACAAAACGTTATCTCTTTATTTAAAGGGGGAAATACTTGTCGAAATTCAATGTTAGTTCCCAAAAAAGAGCTCTGGCGAAGTGAGTACGTTACTGAGCGAACCAGTCAGTGAGCTAGCAAGTGCGTTTCTGATGCGACGAAACGTGCTGTTCTGCGAATGAGTTCTTGATGACTGCGGTGGTTAGAGTGTTGTTCCTGTAAGAGATGAGAGACGACTTGTGTTCGATTCCGGAAGAAGAGTCTACGTGGGCGTATTTCGTTACGCCGCTACGTCAGGGGGAAAAGTAAAGTGAATGTAAAGACAAAATGAAGTAACAGCAAACAGTGGAAATAGTTTAAATTAGGAAAGTGACAATCTGAGCTAGGTCTCAGTATAAGCTGAACCAGATTGTTTAGTGACAGTTTGAAAGCTGATCGAAGTTAGAATATTATCTTGGATTTGGATTATATGAACATAGTTCAGCAGGATTTAAGAAAAGTGAGTATTTTAGAAAGCATTTTATCATACTTTTATATATATATATATAATTCAAAGGTTTCGTTTTAAGATGGTGTAACAACTACCAAAAAGAAAGCCTTTTAGCGAAAGAAAAATAAGCCATATATCATCATCCTCTCACCAGGTTCGTAGAGTAAGTACATGCCAAACTCTCACTTGTGATGATGCAAATCAAATCTGAAATGTCTGAAACTAGTTTATCTACAAAGTGTTCTCCAACAGAACAGTGTGAACATATTGTTCATCAAATTCAATCATCGTTTTTGTGCAATATGCAGAAATTCCGCTACCAGCTATTCCATCTGGAGGTCCAGCATGTGCTTTGGAAATAGGGATGCCGGGACTTCATGCAAGACTTTATGAAATCTGTTATTTTACCGAATATCTCAAACGGCTTCGTTTTTAGAGGAGGAACAACAGTCTTTAAAAACACAAGGCTGAGAAAACTCTTTTGTTGTAAGTTGTGTTTTGAAACCTTTTACACTGTACACTAGAATCAGAGAATTTATTTCTCCACAGCAGCCGCGATGTTCAGCTTTGAAAATACGAAATCTCTAACATACGCATGATTATTTACTAGTATTTTGCAAGATCATAATGAAAGTCGTGAACAATCCATAGTTAAAATGCAAATTTCAGCAATATAACAAAAACGATTAAAGGATCATATTCTAAACACCTTATACCAATTTTTAAACACATTGAGAGTGATTAGATTCTATCACGTAATGGTGAGTTGTATTCCAAAATGACGGACATCAGTGTTTAACTTCGACAGAGCGCTATTATTAAATGTTTTGTCTAATATGAAAAATCTACTGCTAAAATCCACCTCTGACATCATCGTACCTTTGGAGATGCTTGGATAGGCTCTCATTGTGAAGACAGCTTTGACACTGCATGAAATCGCTGCGAAACTTGTAGTAGGACAAGTGCAGTGCAGAAAACAATTGAAAGCTGAGTTTTATTGTTGGATTCCATGTTAAATGACCGAAGACCACAAACTTCAGACAAGAGCCATTAATCTCCCCTTCTTAGGAGATTTCAAAATAAAGATGATACTCATTTTGTCGAGTATTGAGACAGGTAATGAAAGCTGGTTGCATCTCTTTCGAGCCTGTAAGAAAACGCCAGAATATGAATGGCACCATTAGAACGGCGTTCATCACAAGAAATTTTTAAAAATTTGTAGAACGATGAAAAAAGTTTGTACAAAAACTGAAGACTACATTGAAGAGTGTAGATTAAAATAATGTATATACTTGGTTTGTTAAAAGAACTAAAGATTACGTTTGCTTTCAGCATCAACCAGAAAAATTAAGACCTTATCTTTCCCAAGTCAAAGTTTTAATGTTTAAGCCAATTATTCTCTTGGTATTGTGTCCAAAGGTACAAGCAATTAGGTATTGCCGAATAAGAGACCGTATTAGCAATTAAAGAATAATTCAGTTTGTTTTAGCACTAGGGAAACCAACATGATATTAAAGATTCTTCCGCCCCCTTATCCACATCACAGGCAATATTCTAAGATAATTTGTTATGCCTCATAAGACCTGGAGTACCAGTGATGGGTTCAATTTTTCATATGAAGGCCTCCCGGAGGTACACTTCCTGCTACCGGCATCTCCCGCTGCTTCGGGAGATTTTACTTGGAAACTGGATACCGCAATGGAGCAGTGAGGGCTGCCAAGATGAGATCGGGACGCCGTGAATCATCTCGAGTCTGAAAGAGAAAAAGATGCCGACCAGCCGGCACGAACCACGACTCAAATCAAACCGGCCTTCTTATTTTATTTATTAATTGTGTTTACGCATTTAATGGTGGAACTCCCAGGCACTGGAAGCAACGTGCTAGCTTAGCCGTAGATTCTCGAAAAAAACAATAAAAACAAAAACATACGAACACATCATCATGTTCATGGGCTGTTCAGGTTTCATACAACCGCTGCAGAAAGTTCTCTGAAAACAAAACGGGGATCTACCAGTTTAGACAAGTGCAATGAAAATTATATCATTACGCAACAGAGGTGTCAGTAGCATAATGCCAAAACTATTTAGATATGTTGTCCAATTTGTACACTGCCTTGGTAAATTGCTATGACGTTTACTCTAAGGATATGTCAAAGTAAGTTGGGGATCGTGGCCATCGTCAACGGGGGCAAGGAGAGGCAATTATTCAGAACGAGCAAAACATCACATAAAAATGTTTTAGTTTTCTCAAGAATAATATTTGGATAAATTCAGCAATATATTCTATTCATCATAACTATTCATCTGAATAGTTCATCCTGATTCAGGTTCAGGATCTATATATTGGTCTATACCCGCGAGGAATACGTGGCTCAGCTTTCATTTCACTCCAGAAAACCTACAATGCACTTTCTCTAATTACCACAGAGAGTTTGTCGCTAAACTGAACAGAAATAAACATAGGTATAGTAATCAATTCATCAATAATTTCATTGGATTGCCTCGAATTGAACAAACAAACAAACATTTAAAATGTAAATCTTCGCATTAGTTTGTATTATAACTTTAACATTATAAATCTCATAATTGTTACTTATTACTTAGTGTAAGGTTAAACAAATTGTGAAAGATCAAAATGGCATCGTTATTATGGTTCATGACTTAACATCACATTAATAATAATAATAATAATAATAATAATAATAATAATAATAATAATAATAATAATAATAATAATAATAATAATAATAATAATAATAATAATAATAATAATAATAATAATAATAATAATAATAATAATAATAATAATAATAATAATAATAATAATAATAATAATAATAATAATAATAATAATAATAATAATAATAATAATAATAATAATAATAATAATAATAATAATAATAATAATAATAATAATAATAATAATAATAATAATAATAATAATAATAATAATAATAATAATAATAATAATAATAATAATAATAATAATAATAATAATAATAATAATAATAATAATAATAATAATAATAATAATAATAATAATAATAACTGGATAGTGACGAAAAAGAATCTGCTCCTGTAAGCTTCAGTGAAGTATGTCAGTTTACTCCATATAGTGCCTCAACTTTCTCTTTAAATGTTAAAAATATACTAAATTGGGTTTAAAAATAAAAAGCTAGCGAAGTATCATAAGGTAAGAAAAGGTTTAATCAAATTCTGCGCATTAAAATCTCAAAGGAACCAGTCATTTTATGTGACACATATTGGACAAACTTCTACATACCCTCCAAAGAAAATCCTTAACTCCACAAGAGTTGCAACCACCGCATCACTGTTCGAAAAGTTTAATAAATAACTAAAATTAAACAAACCTCTAATAAACCTGCCACATGCTTGTGTAAACAGTACGTATACTTCATATGTATCATTTATTGCTTTGTATTTATTGTATTACTTGCTTAAATCATAATTGTATAGATGGGCCCTTAACCTAATGAATTATGCCAAAAAATGACATCGTGAACTATAACATAGTGCTACAATGTACGTAAAACCCTGTCACAAAATACATATATTTTATGTCTGGATGACTAAAACATAAGCTATGTGAAGATTCATCGAAAGTGCTAAACAAAACCCTAATTTTAAACTTGTTCCTTTCATAAAGAGCGAACATAGGGAAGTATTAGAAAGGTTAGGTGGGTTCCATTAAAGCAGTAAAATATCTTTATATGTGTAATATCATTTAAGACAAAGCCGAAATAGAACTTGTGCAATTTCAAATATTAGAAGACCCTCTGTGCAGCTGTAACGTATGTTGTATTAGGTATCAATATTTTTGACATCGTAATATGACCAAGCAGACAAGTGCTTGAGCTTTTAAAATAAGCCACGGTTATTTGTTCCTTCGTAAAACCGTTGGTGTCTGCAGATGGATTACATTTGAAATTGGCGTTCTGCAAGTTACAACTGCCCAGCTGGATCATTAGTACATAACATTTTTAGCCTGTCTAATTTTGGTACAGTTTAATGTAACTTTGATTTCGAAATGGTATCCAAGCAATTCCCTGCATCCTACCGTGTGGGTTTAACTATTGCAAACTTGAAATGGTACTCCACTTTAGGCGGCTAATGCCATAGTTTCGAAAGAGGTATAATGGCTAAAAATAATGTTGTAGTCTGTGATTATAATGGTGGCATTTATTAATGCTGTAACTTTGAGACACACTTTTTAAACCTAATTCATCCTTACAAATTTATAATTACAGAGCTAGCTTAGAACAAGAAACAGATTATTTCCTGCTCATGGGTGTATATACGTACTGAAGCTCAGAGACCTTTTGGTAAAGGTCTCTAACACTCAAGGTCAATCTGAATAACTATCCATAATGGTTTTCCCCATAACCTTTTGTTTTTTTCATTCCTAAGCCTTGGATCAAAATTTATAGCTTTGTCAGTAAAAATTGATACGCGCTATGTTACCAGAAAATGTGATTTTAAGACTTTTATCATTCTAAATGCTCATCAGCCATATAAAATATGCCATGCCCAAACATTTCAATTATAAAGCTTACTATTTACACGATTTTACGCAGCAAACTATTAACACTTTTCTACCAAAGGCAAAATTTACAGGAGTATTTGAGGTCACATTCATCATTGCCAATACGTATTTCGTCCACAGAATATTCTGTGCTAGACTCAAAATAGGATATAGAGGTTGCATCTACTCTAAGTAGTTAACACATTAAGTCATATGTGTACAAAATTGTATGTAGAATGCTTACATTGTAACAAGATTGTTTATATCAATTTTGCACATAATGTATATATTTGTTTAAATATAAATGCTCCATTTCCCAGTTGCGTTTTGGAGCGTTTGTTGTATTCCCTTACACTATCTTTGAAATGTTAATTTTTGCTCACAATTCTCCTACCAAAACACCTTTAAAATAACTAATCTCTATGTTCACTAGTACTTTTAGTAATTTGTGTCGCTATTTAACTACTCTTGCTATTCTTGTGGTGCTAAGTCTCGAAAAACTTTGAGTTATTATCTTTAGTAATTGCCTCTATTCGAAGTGTTTCTTGCAATGCAGTTTTAATGAGAGTGGGCTAAAATTTGTTATGAAAGTTCGCTCTTTGTATCAAGCGTCGAGGTTGAAGAATTAAACTGTTCCTTTGTTTTTTAATCTTACAACTCAAACTTGTAACTATTGAAGTTGAAACGATTTAAATGATTATTTCAATCTATTTAATAATTTAAATAAGTAGAAAGAATTATTTAGAATACTGAATATTGATATGAAAAAGTTATTATACAAAATTTATGAAGAAATGTATAAAAGTTTAATGATGTTGATTTGTCGTGATGGATAGGGCAAAAAGACTATATAAGCACCTGGACTGGAGGTGATTGTTCTTCTTCATTTGACTTCCATGGTGAAAGGACGTGCGAGTAAGTCCGCAAATAGACGCTCATGTGCAAAGGCAATTTTTGTGTGTAAGAATATATGTATCAGTATATTTTACTTGGTGTAACAGAAAAGTGATTATTGGTGTACAGTTAAAAGGATTGCACCAGAGAATATTGATATCGATTGATTTATGTTAAAAAAGCTTCATTCTTAATAAATCTCTAAGTTTGGAGATTCGTTGGGGAAATTATAAATAATCTTTTATTTAAAACATTATCCTTCCATATCTGCGACCAGCCCTGAAAAGAAGAGTCCATGCAGATACCAGAGCAGCCGAGGAACGACTTGACCGAACTTCGAGAACTTCGAGGAAGTCCATCATCACCCGACTTCTTTCTACACTCCACGTTGGAACATTTCTTTTTTGTTCCAAAGTATATCTGCTAACTTCTGATGTATCCAGGTACTAAAGTTTAAAATAAACGGTTTCCCTAATAATAGTGCAAAGTGTATGTTAAACAATAAATTTGACGACTTGAAGGAAACCAGGAGATGCGTAATTCAAATCCCGGCCATGGCAATGAATTTTTCATTTGACTCTAATTAATAAAAACATCCATATACCGGAGTAATTTATTTAAAAGGATTCGTTCTGTAAGGATTAATTCCTCAATATAAAATTTAACATTAGGGGTTCAATGATAAAAATCCTGGTATTTAAATACGTACAATAGTAAGTCGCTACAAATGTGTACCTCGAATATCAGAACTTTAAGTTGTTTACCAGGAACTGTGTGACATGAAATTTAAAGAATTTCATTTCCGATACTAAGTTCTAGAGTTCTCCCCTACATGTCTGGGAAACAGCCTGAATCTGATTTTCCAGAGTTTACCTTAAACTAATTATTTTCTGGTCGACCGAATACACTAGAGCCCTGAACTACAGTAGAGAGCTAGGTAATGACCTCATTGCCCAACTAATGACTGAAACTCAGGCTTATGACATTATTCATAGATGTTAATGTAGGGAAATTGTTTTTTGCAGTTGTTTATTTTTCTATCACTTTTTATAAAGTAATAAATCGTCCTTTCAATGCAGTGCATCTAAAAGTTGGGTTAATCTCCTTACTGAGCTTTACTTTCAGGTAGAATATCCAATTCAGAACCTGCGTCTTTTTGTATCTATGTAGGCAGGAGTGGCCAGTTTATGTATTCCACACCAGTCAAACTTTGTTTTTTGTTCCAAAAGATTACGGAGTCTAGTCCTTGCCAATTTTAAAGCACTATCATAAACATTTATTTTAGTCTTTCTATTTCTTATCCTTAAATTACTCCATATAGGTATGGTTGTCTTTAAGATAGTATTTTATGTGTTATTCAATATTTATGTATACTTTATTTATATACTACTAATTTAAGTTACTGATTTTAATTTTTATTTTTCGTATGCGTTATGTACCATGTGCCATATTTTTGTTCCAACCTAAAAGAAACTTAGCACAAATATTCTGAATACTCTTGGAAAAAATCAGTAGGGTGCCTCATTCTGTTCCTTCCTTTTATTTTTTTCTAAAATTGTGCATCTAGTTA
Organism: Mantis religiosa; assembly: GCA_030765055.1. Lineage (NCBI taxonomy): Eukaryota > Metazoa > Arthropoda > Insecta > Mantodea > Mantidae > Mantis > Mantis religiosa. Next base: position 77,374,305 of record CM060950.1, on the reverse strand, counting down.
ATTAGTAAATTTTAGAATTTGATATGCTAAGAAATCATAGACAATCATGAATAAACATACATTTATTTGGCTGTAGGGGAGAACAGCATAGTTGTTTTTTAAGTGACTTGGTTAATGTTTTATTTTACTATTATATGTCAAGAAACCGTATTAATACATATTAGGAAAACTATAGCAGGGTAACAATTATTTCTTTTAAAAAATTATATAGATATGCACATGTGCTGAAATATTTTTAGGGTGCCTAATATCGGATAGTAACAACAATCATTTAAAGAACCTTATATCATTCAGTACAACTTCCATTCGTTCTTTCGACGCCAGCTTAAAGTTCATGAGCCCATCTAGGAAATTTGGTACAGCATATTTACTGTTACCGACATTTGTCTAAGCGATAGGGGTAGTCACAGTAAAGATATTCGTCATCCACAATGTCTTCCTCATGCGTTGAGACCAGGGGAAGAAAATCGTCCTCGATGATGGTCTGCAGCTTCTTTTCTTTCCTTTTGGCCTGTTCTGTTGGGTAGACGCCGGAGATGGTTTAAGAACCGCAGTTGCAACATTCTTGGATGATGATGATGATGATCATGATGATCATGATGATGATGATCATGATGATGATGATCATGATGATGATCATGATGATGATGATCATGATGGTGATGATGATGATGATGATGATGATGATGATGATGATGATGATGATGATGATGATGATGATGATGATGATGATGATGATGATGATGATGATGATGATGATGATGATGATGATGATGATGATGATGATGATGATGATGATGATGATGATGATGATGATGATGATGATGATGATGATGATGATGATGATGATGATGATGATGATGATGATGATGATGATGATGATGATGATGATGATGATGATGATGATGATGATGATGATGATGATGATGATGATGATGATGATGATGATGATGATGATGATGATGATGATGATGATGATGATGATGATGCGGAGTTACCAGTGCTGTTCTAGATCTCCCAGACCTACTTGATTCGCCATTTCCTTGCAGTTCTTCTGCAAAGACCCTTTTAATTGAGGAAATTGTTATAGTAGATGCTGTACCGGAAGGTCTACCTGTTGTGTTAGGCCTTAAAAACCGCCTTGTGTTGGTGATGAATTTGTATTTGGCACGTCAGACATTCACTCTTTTATAGACTTCAGGAGTTGATTTCGGCACATTGTACATTTACGAAGGTCTTGAATACCCCACGTTCTGATAAACAGCACTAACAGTTTCGATTGTGAACTGTGATTACATTTTTTCCGCTGTTTCGAATTTTTTAAAGCGGACATCTGTAAAATAAAAATGTCAGTATGAAATTACTAATCGAAGTCTAATATCGGATATCCGATATTGCTAACCTCCTAGCTATCCGATAATGAGAACCCTCCACACAAAACAAGCAAATGCACATAGAGCGGAAAGCATATTATGTATTAAATAAATTGAAATTGAGATAGTTAATTCAGAACATATAGTTTACGATTAATAATAAAAATATAGAATAATTACTTACATTTATCCAAGGTGTTTAGATATGCTGAACGCTGCAAAATATTACGCAACTGTCATTTCACAAAACTTGTCATTAAATTAGCACGTGCTTCCATTCCTCCTAGCGAACTCAAAATGGCCGCAGAGGAGGGAAAGGCAAAACATTTCGTGCATTCTACGATAGAGTGCAGTAGTTTCAAGATTAGGAAATCATTCTACCCGATAATGGGAAACCATCCGATAATCGGCTCCCTCCCCTAATGCAACTTTCAACAGTCGTGTCTGTAAGTCTGACTTGCATGTCATGACTGAGGTATTGCACAAATTTAAAATTTATACTATAAATATTTTATGAAACTTATTCAATGTACTGTCACAACTGGGATGCTGGTTATTTTTATGTTGTAGGTGCTTAAGTTGTTTAATTTCAACAAATCAAATACTGTGGTAAATGTTCCACTTTACTTAGGTGTCCTGCTAGGAGAAGGGTAAAACTAAATTTAAGAGCAGGGCACCTGGAAATTTTCGATATAGCATGAAAATATTTCTTACAATTTAAGTATTTTCTGGTGCTTCTCCGAAAGCACAGCGTAAAGATATGTCTTTATTAAGATGGAAATGTATTTAATGTGATATACCGTTATTTAGCTGCTTAAGGTTAAGCTATTGAAAGATCTAAAGTTATATTCAAAGATGAAACATAAAAAACATCTACTGAGATAGTTGTATTCAAAACAGTTAAAGTTAAACCCGTGGCACTACAGTCCATATCAAATCAGGGCCTGCCACCCGACTGCCGGCCTCACGCCCACATACGAAAGGGAAGAGGTGGGCCATCATCCAACCAATACTGGGAGGAGATGTGTTCAGCATCTCTACACCCCCAGCTTTCATGACCAGGGTCGCTTACCAATCGCAAGCTCCTCAATTTCCTCACGATGCTAAGTGGACACCGGTCAAATACCCGGGACTTAAAATCCGCATGCCCAGGCGTCGAATCGAACCCAGGTCGCATTCTGTGGAAGGAAAACAAGATATGATACCTTAGCCCACTACGCCACGTCGTAGGACGTATTCAAAGCAGTACTAACGCTTAAATACAAGCACTAACTGGTTAATGTAACCGTGATGGGCTCTTTATTACTGATAAATTATAGTAAGGTGTTAAAGTATCTAAAGGGAAATATTAGTTCTAATGTAGTGGCGATTAACCTTTAGAAAGACCAGGAAATATTAGGAAGCATATAACCGCAAATAGCACTTCGAGGCGTTAAGGATGATAGTCAATATGGTTATTGAATTTGAAACCAATCCAGGCAGTAAAATCTCACTATTTTATCCATTATGATATATTTAAATTAAGTTTTCAACGTCAACATATTAAACAATTGAATGTTGTAAGTAGAGACAGGTTCCAAACTTTGTTACTATATTTTAAATTCTTAAGTTATTAAACCTTTAGGTGATATTCCTTACATATAAAAATTAAGTTATAAAGTTATTTTTAGTTCACATTACTTCAACTATATGAATATTATAAATCCCCGTAAAGTCTCGGTCAGGAGGAGTTATCTGTCGAGCTTCTCCCCGGCTTTTTCCTTATCCTTAAAGATGAATAGCTAAGCTCTATGGACCCTGGTCTCATTGGAACATCACTTCACCCATTTGATTCATTGTCATTCATGTGACTTAATGTTGGAGGAGTACATCAAACAAAAAATACTACTGTCGATTTCGTTTTTGAACCATCTTTCTGTAGCTACAGTATTATATAGTTTACATGTTATATTTGTGCCACATGATAAATTAATGAGTGCTTAAAATATTTACAGAGTGTTAATGTACTATACTCTATCCCAGGCTAGTTTAATCCTGCTGTAAACAACAAGGCGGAGCTGGCTCAACTCGCACAGTGTTAGACGCTGCATACACGCATGTAAGTTTTGCAGCACATATCAGTATATATAGCAGCGCTAACTTCTAGTCAATAAATAGAGCTGAGTTACACATTAACTTATGAAATCTATAAGCTGGTTAATTTCTAAAAAAAAAAATAATCATGTAATTTACTGAAAATAACACTTTCGTAAAATCGTCGTATTTCTCCACGCGCTGTCTGCATTTACGCGATTTTCCCGGTGTTCATATAATTCCGGATTCCTTCTGTTCATTCTAACATTATGTACACTACTTGCGGAAACCCCAAGGAGGATAACCAGTTTCTTTCTCGTGATCATTCGCCTCTCGCCACTTTTTAAAAGTTTGCCTCGATTGTGTTTCATTTTTGGCTGAAACACTGGCTTGCTCCATGATGAATAGCTTACTGGTTTTAAATTGCATATACATAAGTGTTCTTGGGCTTGTGAGGTGCGCGAGATATACAGGAAATACAGTGTTAAATATCAGAAGCAACACCACACTATAAACAATAACATCTTAATCAGCATTCAACTCGATCCAGGACCTCAATGCGAGAGAACTGCCGGTATAGAATGCAAAATATTATATAATAGCAGTATTCTATAGTAATTGTTAAATAAAATGTAGTTTAATTTAACATATAAGTTAATAGTGTGTATAATTTCACCTGTCCTTTGTCTACTCTGTATATAGTATGCAGAACACATCTATGTGGTATGTGAAGCAGAAAGATAAAATGTGGGACTATTACGTTTATAAGAATCAAAACATTGCATACTTTTCTCTTTCGGAAACTAGCTCGCGCAGAGCAGTGATCAGAAAACTATTTACAGTAGTATACTTAAAGGAGGGTTTTATGGTACGTATGGAAATAAAATAAATCGCCATTAACTTCGCTAAACCAATCAACAGCTTAACCATTTTCTGTCCCAAAGTCTCCTGTCCCTCTTCACACCAGATGTTTACAGCAGATTAAGCTAGCCTGAGATAGAGTATACACCGAAATATTTTCAGAGCAAGTGGAGTTATATAAAACAGGTAATTTGAGATAGGGGACTTACGTTGGTTCAAATGTGAAGGTTACGGCTATAAGTTTTAAAGTGCCAGTATGCCACGGGCCACGGCTAATGATAATCCCACTTGAGTATACAACACACGAAAATGATGAAACGTGTCGGAGCACTCTCTCTCTCTCTCTCTCTCTCTCTCTCTCTCCTCTCTCTTCTCTCTCTCTCTCTCTCTCTCTCTCTCTCTCTCTCTCTCTCTCTCTCTCTCTCTCTCTCTCTCTCTCTCTCTCTCTCTCTCTCTCTCTCTCTCTCTCTCTCTCTCTCTCTCTCTCTCTCTCTCTCTCTCTCTCTCTCATCTCTCTCTCTCTCTCTCTCTCTCCTCTCTCTCTCTCTCTCTCTCTCTCTCTCTCTCTCTCTCTCTCTCTCTCTCTCTCTCTCTCTCTCTCTCTCTCTCTCTCTCTCTCTCTCTCTCTCTCTCTCTCCTCTCTCTCTCTCTCTCTCTCTCTCTCTGGTGCAATGTTTATGACACTAGCTTTCAAATAAAAGGTAAACGAGTTCGAGTTTCCTTCATTTTTTGTCGTTTCTTATTTTTTCTCTGTTTTTTATTGTCTTTTTAATATTTTGTCTGAGCTTTTAATTCTTGTATAAATGTATGCATTTTACGGAGTAATTTCACCTTGTCAAAGCAATTAATTACAAATCTTTCTAACAAAATGTGTTAAATCCTGCTTTAATTCATCCACATCCTGTTCGTCTAAATGGGAGGTGGTTTAAAGTGGCAACGAACTGATACAGAGTAAAAAGTAAATGCAACACTTTATGCCAGGTTTATAGGAACAGCTGGAAATGGCGAACTGCGATTACATTGCAAAGTTGACAGCGGCAAAGGAACGACTGTTGTACTCTATCAAAAAAAATGATACACTGGGTAATCAGATTCACTTCCTGTGGGGAGGTCCGGTGCTACAGGGTCACTCTTAGGAGTACATATATGCATACCAGAATTACTTTAGCGTCAGCAACAGCGGAGAAGAAGATTAGAAATTGGTGGGTCACACAGGGTCAGACCACAAGTGATCATAATTTGATTTATTTTGATTATATATTGAATAGGGAAGTAATTCAAGAAGAACATGAAATAGAATTACGTTATAATTATAAAAGAGCAAATTGGGATAAGATGAAGCAAGTATTTAAGGATTTAAATTTACAGTATACGGGAATATCAGTGGATTTGGATGCAATAAATTTAACACAAGCAATAAAAGTAGCAGTATCAAAATCCGTTCCAAAGATAACAATTTCTAATAATAAGGATAAAATAAAATGGACAGATAGATTGCAGAAGCTGAGATCGTTAGCAAGGAAATTAAGAAGAATATATCAAAAATCAAACATACATACGGAAAGAGAAGAGAACTTAAAGAATTATAGGGAGGCTAAACAAAAGTATAAACAATTATTAGAAGACACCAGAAAACAACATTGGGAACAGTTCGTTGAAAATAATTTAAAACAAGATGTCTGGGGACAACCGTATAAAATTATTATGGATAAAATTAAGAAGCCAGAAATCTTAACCACATTAGATAAGGGTAATGGGAGATGACAGAAAGTGGGAAAGAATCGGTGGAATTGTTATTACATACGTTATTGCCAGATGATAAAGAGGAAGAAGATGATGATATTCATGTTGAAAAAAGAAACCAGATGATGTTGCAGTATACAGGAAATCCTGTTTATCCCTTTGATATTACAGAAATAAAATTAATTCTGCAGAAGTTAAAAAAGAAGAAGGCACCTGGTCCAGATGGTATTATAAATGAAGTCTTGTATAATCTACGAGAAGAAATTGTCTTGTTTTTGTGTTTCTTGTTTAATGATTGTTTGGCAAGAGGGAGATTTCCAAACTTGTGGAAGGAGGCAAAGGTTGTAATTTTGTGCAAAGGAGCAGATAAGGACAGAACGCAACCAAAATCTTTCAGACCAGTATGTTTATTAAATGCTATTGGCAAGATCTTTGAACAGTTAATATATAAAAGAATAATGGAAAATAGGTTGATGCTGGGTATGAATAATAAACAATTTGGTTTCAGAAAGGGATATTCAACTGAGGATGCAATATTAAAAATTCAAGAAACAGTGTCAAAAAGCCAAAAGAATTATGTAATTGGATTATTTGTGGACATGTCGGGCGCTTTTGATAATTTATGGTGGCCGTATTTTTTCGGCATTTTAAAAGACAAGAAATATTCAAGTACTATTTATAATTTATTAAAGGATTATTGTTCCAATAGAGAAGTATTCATTGGTGGATCAAATTTTGAAACTAGGAAGAAGATAACCAAGGGTTGCCCTCAGGGTTCTATCTTGGGGCCCCTCTTTTGGGATATTTTATCAGAAGATTTATTAGAACTACTGGAAAGAGATCATAAGGTTTTGGATGTAATAGCGTATGCTGATGACATAGTCATAATGATGGATGGACAGAGCAGACTAGAGCTAGAAAATAAAGCAAGAGAAGTTACAAATACATTATCAAATTGGTGTTTCAGAACAAAACTAAAAATTGCACCAAACAAGTCAAATTATGTGCTTTTTAAGGGAAATTTAAAGCGGGATCCTACAGTGAAGATAAATAATCAGAACATTAAACGGGAAAAAGAGATGAGATATTTGGGTATCATGATAGATGAAAAATTTCATTTCAGAAAACACACGGAGTATATTAGGCAGAAAACAGAGAAAATAATGCTTAAGCTAGCAAGAATAACCAATTTAAATTTTGTACTTCCATTGCGTAACATACAGATATATCATAACACCATTTTTGCTTCAATTATGACGTATGCGGCAGCAGTTTGGGCAGAAAGGATGGATGATGTACAAATAAGAAGATTGTTGAGAAGAACGCAAAGAAAAGTATTATTACGTCTGACAGGAGCTGTAAAAACAACACCAACTATGACATTGCTAGTAACAACGGCCATTTGGCCGATTGATTTATTAATAAGATTGAAGGGCGCAAAATTTTGGGCGAAAAAAGGAAACTTAGAAAAAGTTTATAATATAACTGGAGTCAGAACAAACAAATCTTGGGTGATTAAAAATAGTTTAAAAGATAAATGGCAAAAAGAATGGACAGACAGTCTAGAAGGTAGAAGAGTGTTTGAAATTTTTCAGAACGTCAAAGAGAGACTAAAATTGAATTTTATTCAACCAACAAAGGGATTTATACATTATATAACTGGACACGGACCTTATAAGACCTATTGGAAGAAAATCAATAAAACTGAAAATGATATATGTGAATTATGTAACAAACAAGATAATCCTGAACATGTAGTATTTGAATGTGGAAGATATGCAATTCACCAACAAGAAGAGAGGCATGCGCTAGCAGGATATATCGTATATGACATAATTCGAGATCAACAATTGGTAAATAAATTACAAGTTTTGACTAACTTTGTAAGTAAGAAAGCATGGGAGGTAAAAATATTCAAAGGAGAAAGAGTTGATAATAGGCGAAGAATAGTACAAGATCCAAGAAGGAGTTCTAGAATACAAAATAGGATAAGACGGGAAGAATTATTGAATAATCTAACAATGGAGTTGACTGCATGGGCGGCGGAGGGAGAGAGTGATGGCAGAGGCCATGGTGGACTACAGAATTAGTAGATTTAGATATAGATTTAGGAAATAAGGATTTTGTAATTTTTATAGTTGTTTTCTTTTGTTTTTTGCTTTTTTGTGTTTATTTCTGTTATTTTATTTCATTTTATTTTTGTAGAGTAGTTTTCTGAGAGATTTGTATAATTATAACATTTGTAAGGATTTTATGGAAAAATAAAGAGAAAATTTGGATATATGCCCCGGTATAGTTGTCTAGGTGCCGGGGTAGAATATTCAGATTTTATTTATTTATTTATTTTATTCACTTCCTGTGTACGAATTACTACATTTATTGCCGTTAGATTTTACGTATTAAAAAGACGAGGGGAAAAAAGACTGAGTATATGATAGGAACCGAACCAACAACCGTTTTTACACCAGTTTTCTGCCTTACGCATTGCACCACCATGACAGAAATACCACTAGAGTAGACTGCATGATCCAAGAAGGCAGTTAATCACTGTTCAGCGTCGCACTGGTAAGTGATTAGTCCGAGATTTGAGAGATTCTTGAGTCATTATACTAGTCGCCAAACTAGAATGTGATTGATAGTAAGCACATGGAAAGATGCATTAAATAAATGGGAGAGGATGAGAAACCTCGTAACGGTTGTCATAGTAACCACTAGAAGGACCAATTACAGTCGAGAAGTTTCCATGACAACGTTAGACGCTAAACCTTGGTTGTCGATATTCTAACACAGAATGCCTTCACGTATATGTTCTGTTCTTATTTTGTATACAACAATTAGAGATGCTGTACTTGCAAGTTCCTTTGCATTTTATTTGCGGCAATTTGCCTTGGTTTACGTGTGTCTGAGTTCGTGTATCTGTACTTGTGTTGTGATCATTTGCAATTGTGTTTTAATGAATGTTTAATTATGTCTAAACATAGTAAAAGCTAAAACCTGATCGTGATCTGAACCAAATAAAGGTATTCTAATTAAAGGTAAAGGTATTCCAATTAAAGGACAGGCACGGGAAGTAATATGCTGCGTGAGAGAATACTTCAAAGACGAGAAATTATTCCATTCTCTAAGGTGCTTGATAGGACTTCACGTGCTGTAGGTGTCAGTAAGAACATTATGGTTAAGATTGGGAGAGAAAAGTATTTTAAAGAAGAAAGTCAGGCATCCAAACTAAATTAGAAATTCCTGGAAAAAAATATGTAAGCGGCATTTACCCACTTCAATAAGCATCAAAATGTCACAGGTATGCCTCTTTTGTTAGAATGATCTTTACATTGATATGTTCTTGAATGTTCTAACGTTTGCATGTTTGCAATTTTAAAGACACTCCAATCCAATAAATTTACCTAACTTGTTCAAATACCAACTTATCAGCGTCTGATACCAAGGGCATTGGTTTGTAAATCCTTGGGGTGTAACTTCTCCAAAACCGAGAGGAGTGTGGAGGAGAACATGAAATTTTAAATGTAATCAGAGGCAAAGTATTATCACTTATGGGGAGTAATAATAAAAGCACATTCCGTTCAGAAACTCTGACCTTAACAGCTTGATTTTGGAAGAGTATTGGTAAGGTTACTTTTTTAAGCTTCGAAGACACACTTTAATCCCTTTAACACGCCTACAGAAATGTGAAATCTGCAGGAAGATGCGATATGGGGAGAAAAAATGTAAGAATGAGAAATATACTACTATTGCTGAACACTGGCAGTAACCAATACAGAAATGAACCGCCCGCCTCGGTAGCGTACATGGTAGCGTGTCTGGATCACGTTCAAGAGTTCGTGAGTTCGAATCTCGGTCAGGGTGAGTAACCTGAATAAGATTTTTCCGGGGTTTTCCCTTATCCTTCAAGACGAATGTCAGATAACTCTAAGCTCCATGGACCCTGGACTCATTTCAGCACCATTTCACCCAATTCACTCACCGTCCTATATGACTTAACGTTGGAGGACGTAAATTACAAAAAAAAAAAAAAAAAATGAACCTCCACAGATGTTAATGGGGAATTTGTAACACTTCGCTCCCAGCAGTATCAAAATGTTCTGTGCATACTGTAGGATTCCGAGAGATTTTATAGGTTAAAAGATCATTACAAATTTATGAACATACTTTTGGATATTTAAATCATGCAAGGAACATTCTTTATGGTGTTAAGTGCAAACCTTCCTCAATATTAGAGGGCTCTTGCTTCACAGCCAGAGTATGGAGAAAGGTTTCCAAAATTCTTGGAAATGTGACCGTCGTTTATACCTTCAGTATTTCATTCCCTGGTTTAAGAGTGACGTGCTAGCCTTTAGTTCTTGGGTTCAATCCCAACAGGGGGCGATGGAACTTTTCGGGAGTAATGATCCTTAGCATGGACTCCTTCGGAAGGGAACTAAAGCGATGGTCCCATGTCGTAGATTTGCCGCACACAAAAGAACCTCAAGTCCTATAAAGAATCCTCAGAGCAAAATTTTCGTCTTTTACGTCCAATATACATAGATTGGAACTCTGAGGACTACAGCAGTTAAAGGGCCTTAAATAAAAAGTTTCAAATAATAAAGTTAAATAAATACTCAATTAATTAGATGAATATTTCTGTGGAAATACCTACATGCTTTGAAGTCCCAAAAGTAACAAAGGAATTTTCACTAAAAGTTGTATGCGTGAGTGTGTGTTAGTAAAACTAAAGCGAAATGGCCAGTAAACTTATAATATTGATGTTTAAGCTCGGTATGATCCAAACATGCAACAAGATGATTTAAAAAGAAATTCCCCAGTTCAAACTATTTTTGACACGAAAACTTTTTGATGCCTTTTTATTGTGATTTTGTGTAACTGGTAAATCGTATGAGAGACACAGAGAGACAAAGTCCTATAGCAAAAACAAAAAAACAAAAAAAAAAAAAAAAAAAAAAAAACTAAAATTGAGTACCTTCGTCAAATACTAACCTCTCTAATATGAGTTTTTGAGGTATTCATTGTTAGAGATTCTAATTCAAAACGATTTTTTGAAATGATATCAGCTTCTTGCGATGTAAAGCATAATGTTTTAAAGGCGAGGGTTCATCTGCTCGCTTACAAAGTATTAAAGTATCTGATTATAGCTTTGGTCTGCAGATTTCCTTATGTGACTATAACGATTTGGATTGGTATTGGATTTTTCGGAGGGGCTTCGGCATCTCGACCAGACAGGTCTTTTTTACCTATGCCCCAAGTTTGGCACCCCCGGGAGTGAGAATGAGGCAAGAGGAGACATAGAGCGGCTAACCACAAGGAGTCACTACAGTACAGAGGGCAAGATTCCTACACTTTACCAGATAGAAACTCCCCGACGGTGGGTTTCAGACGATCAACATCTCACCTACAGTGGTCCCGAAATAGTCACGAGGCCGTTTCGAGACCGGAGGCCGCCTTCACAGAGCAAAGTATTCAGACAGTCTGGCACAACCGGCACTCTGCCTGCCGCGATTCTGAATCAGCCCGGAGACCGAAGTGCGTCCCTCCGGAGGTGAAAGCGTTTTCCTCTGAGCATATTATCCCGCCATGCACCGCTGAGATTCCTGCTGACACTTCTACCCTAAAGGTGAAATGAAGGGACAGGAAATTTGGCGGATGTGATTAACCTACCCAGCATTCACCTAGCGAACGGGAAAACACCCGAGAAAACCATGGGTCACATAGGTCGGCCACGGGAATCCAATGACTACAAAGAAATATGTAATGAAATTCTTTCTTTTATGGTTTATCCCAATTACCATGTAATAGTAAAACAAGGCTTTTGGAAATACTTTGTAGAAGTTATGTAAAATAATAGTGGGTAGAGAAATTAATATGAATGTAATACATGAAAATTGTTTCCTAGTAATCAGTTATAGCAAGACATTCCTTAATGGTGCTCCTAGAAACGTGTACGTACTTTACTTGTATGGATATTTTTCTTTTATATTTTAGATTACACAAAAAGAAAAAGTAACACAAGGGTATTTGGAAAATTACTCGTAAGAGGTTAGATACTAATTGCTTGGCACAGCAACCCAAGCAAATCTAGATATATCAGGAGGCTACTGCATTTTGCGCCTTCTTCAAACATCATCATCGCCGAATGCAGGATTAAGGATGTCATGTGGTCAGTATGCCGCATCCTCGGGCTTCGCGAAGCTGTATGCACTCTGTGCCAAGTCATTCTGTTGTGGAGAAATTGCTAAGACGGTACTGGTAGACAACAAGGATAAGGCCACAAAGCCTCCACGGAGCTAGTGGAGAGGGACGTGTAACCGCATGCAGAATTAAGTATGAGGCGTAATGGTATCATATACAATGAGTGTAATGCATGAGTTACCACACTCAAAAGGTCAAAATAATGTGGTTTTTATGTTTCAAATTTTTTATATTTGTTAGTATATTTGCCAGATGCCGAAAAAGCAGAAGATGAGCTTCAACACCGCAACAAATAACTATTGTGCAACATTTCTCTTTAGATGTCGGTCCTTAATTAATAAGCAGCCAAGACTGTCAACTGTTTCCAGAAGCGTAACGGCAACCACCCGAATTTGATTGTTCTGTGCCCTTACTAAACTTCAACACTGCAATTTCATGCACGTGCTTTTAAATGGAACACCTCCAAGAAGCTTAGTATTTTTGGGCGAATGAGCATTTTAAATGAAACGTTAATTCTACTAGTCAGAGAGTAAAAGGCTGACGTTTTAGTATTTGGTTCATTTCCCTAAGTTATATCGGAATAGCCCACTTAATGGGCTTGAGCATGTTAACACGACTACATACATGTTTAATGATGGTGTTTATTTCAAAGGAACGTGCCTACCCGCAATGATTCAAAGCCAGGACGACTAATGTAGTATTTTGTTAATTTCAGCACCCAGCAGGGGTTACGTCTGTCTTAACGAATGTGAGCTGGTTGACCCTCGCAGTGAGCATCTGCTCTGTGGGCTGTCCTCCACTTCATGTCCTCTGCTCGTTTACAATCGCGAAAAGTACGCCTCAACCTTATACTACATAAATATGTCACACTCTGAAATGTAGTTTCTCTACAGCGAGCTCTCGAAAACCTCCTTTCATTCACTGCCTTGTTATTGGATTGAATATTGATGATGATACAGTTTGGAATCTGAGATTGAGTGGGAAATGCTCTCATACATGATCATAAAGTTACAGCTTTCATTGCAAGAGACACGCAAATTAAGTCTTATGCAGTCTGTATTACCACGAACTTTGTTGTTAGAGCCATCCAGTTGTCACGCACGTTTACCATCAGAGCTGCAGGTATTCAAAATGAATTACACTTCCCAGCATTTCACTATGAACAACGATAAAAAATAAATACAAATGAGGAAACCCAAAGAGAATCAAAGATAAATAAGATTCCTCCAATCAAGCTCCTATATAATTAATTGCAACCTCAACAGTAAACAACCAATAATTTTGAATGAATATTACGAACATAAACTTTGAACGAGATGCTTATTTTACAACATAAAAATAACTGTTTACTAAGGAAAAATATATGGAAACGCGCACACTACAAACCACGTTCATATCTTTTGAGAATATTTTATCATTTATAAGAGTTTATAAGGCAAATCAAACCAAACATGCTAAAACATGTCTAAACATTCATTCAAAACAGAGTATTTACTCTGAATTTACTTTTTGTACGTTTCATTCTGATAGTTTTAAGTGCCTCAATCCCAAAATCTCCTTGTCCCAAATCCAAGCTTAAATAAACCAATCGACATAAATGAGATCCTACGCAAAATATTTAAATAAAGGTATGAAAATATTAAACTGAATGAACGAGGTTCCCCTCTGAACATTTTAAAACAAAAACAATTAATCTACAAAGCCATTGCAAGGAAATATGCATTTAAATAAGTGTGGAAGACCATGAAGAATGAGGAAGTCACGGTTTTTTCGTCCACAAGGTGGTTCATTTTACCGTGCTCATATTAGCTTCACTCCCAATGCACGTGTATTGTTTAGTTACCTTCGCTAGTGAGAAGTGGATCATTTGTTACTTATTAATTTTGACACACTCTTATAGCTATCAGACGTTTGTTGGAAAACCCGCATGCAATAGGTAGACGCAGTCATAGTTTAATCTTCTTAATGAGTGAGCTCAAAACTACAAGGTACCGTTACTAAAACAAAACCATTTTCGACAAAATAAATTATTATTCAACCACAGAACACTTCATACCATTCAATAACTCTGCGCTGTGTACATTTTAGGAGAACCAGTATCACTTTGTATGTGTCGAGATTCGTAGTATGTTCTCATTTCCAAAAATGCTGCCAAAGGATGGTTATCCACAAGCGTCATCCGTCATGACAAGTGTTTAGATGTTCATTTCTGTAGATAATATTAGAATATGTGGGGCTCGTTTGATGCAATTGAGAAATGAGAAACTTCTCAATATATACCGAATGTTTTTATCCAACTCTGCAAATATTTACAACGGCGATTGCTGACATAGTTATGTTTAAATCAAATTTTTTTTAAGAAAACTTTATTCTAGCTTCAGCACAATGCTAGCGGAATATTATTATAGATACCTAATGTATTACATTTATTAATAGAACAACGAAACCAAATTTGAACCTCACTTGGCGTTTTCTGTTATAGTCAAAATGTACCACAAGCTATGTTACTTCTCTAACGGACACCACTGAATTTCTTCTCGTATTGCATGTTTAATGAATACACACTGCATACAGTTACGTTTGCAAGCTATCCGCATTTGCTAATTACAAACATATCCTACAACGGATCCATACTCCAAGAATGGAATTGTGTCAAACGTTGCTTCAACAATGAAATTATCTACGTAACTCCTTAAAGTTCTTGTTTCTTGACGAGGACCTGTTCATCATGGTGTCTCAAACAGGAGGAAATGTTATCTGTGGGACGAAGAAAGTCCTAAATGTATGGCGTGATCTGTTACACTTTCCTTAAACAGAGCTTCTTTCAACAATTTGGTTGATATCGTTAATAGAGTAGTCGAACAATAATACTAATACTACATACTCAATCACAATGGAAACGATTTTTTTCTTTAATTCTTTTCTGATAACCTTCAGGTTCTAATGTAATTCTTCCGAGAAAAAAGTATCTATACTGGTCGCAAATCTAGAAAGTGATTGACATTTCGTCCGGAGAGAGAGAGGCGACGTTGCCGCTTATTGCTGCCACGTGGCGAGGGTGATTCAGTTACGACTGCGTGGGTATTTTATTATTATTGTTATTACTAATTATTTATAATGTTGTACACAAAGACAATAGTGCAGTCGTGGATCTACATGCAAACGCTAGAGCATGCAAGAACACATAAATGTAAAGATCATCGTAACAAAAGAGGCATACCTGTGACATTTTGATGCTTATTGAAGTGGGGAAATGCCGCTTGCATAATTTTTCCCGGGAGTTTCTAATTTATACTCCAATGTCTAACTTTCTTCTTTAAAATACTTTTCTTTCCCAGTCTTAACCTTAATGCCCTTACTGATACCTACAGCACGGGAAGTCCTATCAAGCACTTAGAGAATGGAATACTAGACTCCCCTTTCAATTTCTCCTCTTCGAAGTATTCTCTCACGGAGCGTATTATTTCCCGTGTATGTCCTTAATTGGAATACCTTTACCAAATACAGTTTTATTTGGTTCCAGAGCACGTTCAGGTTTTCGGTTGTCGCTATACTTATACATAATTAAACATTCATTAAACACAATTGCAAACGATCACAACTCGCGCTCAGATACACGGACTTAGGCACACGTAAACCAAGGCAAATTGCCACAAATAAAATGCAAAGTAGCTTGCCAGTACAGGATCACTAACTGTGAGAGCATTCTGTTTATGCAGCCTTATCAGAAGAGAAATAAAAACCTAGGTATTGTATTTACTGCAGCGTTTGCGTAATTCGCTCGCCCGCGTCATGCTAAGCACGTGTTAGAATATCGGCAACCAAGGTTTAGCGTCTTAACGTTGTCATGTAAACGCCTCGACTCTAATTGGTCATTTTAATCGTTACTATGACAACCGTTATGACGTACTCATCCCCACCCATTTATTTAAACCGTTATTCCATGTGTTTACTAACTGTCAATCACATTCTAGTTTGGCGACCAGTATAGATTGCTACACATCAAGACTGTCTACCTGCCATAAGAAGACATGTGGGACCTAAAAACGGAGAGGAGCTTGAACTGTTTATCTGCTCAGGCAGTGGAATTGTTTACTACGAAATGAGTGTATTAGAGTGCATTTGAGTCACCCATTCTGCCAGATCTAAAGCTCGTTTCAGTAAATGCAGAGGCTGATATTTTACATGGGTGAGTTATGTGACAACACTGTTTATTTTAGATGAGCCTAGCATCCTTATCATATTGTTGCATGTATAGGCTGAGCTAGATTTGGAAATTTCGGTAATCATTATTCTGTAACATGTATTGATTCTGACACAAATGTATGTCAAGCGTAAATTCTGCTGACTGGCAAAACATGTACTTTGGACTGTTGGCTTAAGGAAATAATTCACAGGTGACCTGAACTTGTTTTGCTGATCAAAAGAAGTAATTGTTAAGTAGGTCAGTACAGGCTTAAACATTCTCTCAATGATGTAAACGGTATGGTGCAAAATTAACAGTTAGTGGGAATCGCTGAATTGACCTTTTGTAAGGACCCCTATTTAAGCTTGGTAGAGTTAGCCCTCGGGGAGAAACGTCGCAGGAATGTCAGAGGAGACTTTATGTTGGTCTCTGTGAGGATCAACAAATGTTTATTTAAAAGTGCTACTACGAATGCGATAGCCAACCGGTCTTAGCAGATCATACATCTTTCGACAGCCCAGCCATACAAACAACGCATCGCCAAAGATAAAGTTATATCAAGTTGTTATGTCATTCAATAGTACCAAGGCACCCCTGATCTGTTCCAGATTCAGGGCGTGCCCTGTATAAATTCTAGGCTTCTTCAAAATAGAGTTATTCAGTTTAGTTTGACTTAGATGTTTCCTTTATTCTACAATCTCAATAGCTACACCCCCAGTTGTAGATTAGGTTTGTAAGTCTTTCAACCCCCCTTACAACCCTGGTATGCAACAATATACGGAAAACGAGCATAAACATCATGGGCACAGTAAAAGTGATTACGATATACATTCCTCTGCCTTGCCGTCTTGTGTTAGGTGAACAGTACAGCATTTCAGATTCATTCATTACATTAAGCATTTCAGTGCTATTTTGAATTGTTAATGTATTTATTATGGATGTTAGCTGTAACACACTTTTTTAAACTTTAAAAAGCCTCCAAATGATTACACATGTTATTTCCCTAGGATCGGTGCAAGCAGCACGACTTGCATTCCATCAGAAGCTATAAAATGCATAATATCATGAATATTCATATCTGAGGTAGCTGAAATTGATAGTTTATAAATGTTTGGTTAAATATGAACTGGTCACATAAACAACCTACATCTCGCGTGTCTGCGGATAACTCGTCAAGTATGCAGTGAACTGGATAGAGGAGATGGGGAAACAGAACGCACCACACAGGGCGCCCGCGTAACATAGTATATCATCATCATCATCATCATCATCATCATCATCATCATCTTCCACCACCACCACGCCCGCCTCGGTAGCGTAGATGGTAACATGTCTGCCTCACCTTCAAGAGGTCCCGAGCTCGAATCTCGGTCAGGGTGAGTTACCTGGATAAGGCTTTTTCCGGGGTTTTCCCTTATGTTTCAAGACGAATTTCAGGTAACTAAGCTTCATGGACCCTGTACTCATTTGAGCATCGTTTCACCCAATTCATTCACCGTCCGAAATGACTTAACGTTGGAGGACGTAAATTACAAACAAAAAAATCATTATCATCATTATCATCATCATCATCATCAGAGCCCGCTCATCTCGGTAGCCTAGATGGTAGCATGTCTGCTTCACGTTCAGGAGGTCCCGAGTTCGAATCTAGGTCAGGGTAAGCTACCTGGATACGGTATTTTCCGGGGTTTTCACGTATCCTTAAAGACGAATGTCGGGTAGCTCTAAGCTCCATGGGCCCTGGGCACATTTGAGAACCATTTAATCCATTTCATTCACTGTCCGGTATGACAACGTTGGGGGACGTAAAATCACATTTCTAAATGAAATGTCTATAAGTGCTTATTGGATCTTCTTGTCTCTAACGTAAAGAAATCGTTTGTATTAAATACGTATCAGTCATCAAAATCGTAAAATGTAGTTTTTAAAGAAACTAAAATGTGGTAAATATATGAATTCAATGAATTTCAATAAGTAATTTCATGACTTAATGGATTATCTGGATAATACTCCTAAAGTGATTACATATTAACATCAAGATAACACGGGAGATTTTATGATATTATATATTTTTAACTTATAATTGAGATGATTTGCTGAATTTTAGCTTAGTAAAGAGGCGAATGATGCTGTTTTCAGTGATATTTGAATAAAAATACTGGCTTAAAAGCCTATAGTGGATATAAAATTGGATGTCATGTCATGCTTATGGGAAGTTAATATGCAGATTTTGGCACAAAAATCAAAGGAAATTAAATTTGAATATCTTTTATAAGCAGAATAATCATTCATGCGGTACACAGAATGAAGCAAAGAGACAATATATGAGTCAAATTGAGAAAAAACATACATGTGTCCTGTATGGTCTGGTCATTACATGTTTGACTATTAGTCAGCAGGGTCGGGTTCGTGTCCCGGTACAGGAATGTTTTTCTTTACACTTTGTTTGTTCGTTTGGTTCTTTCATTGAGCAGCGCTCTGGGATATTTAACACGCCATACAGAAAACAACCAGCACCAAAGCAACATAAAATATTTTAACTACCACCACCACACATCAATAAATATCAACGTCACCAAACATATAACATATGTAACATTTTAAGAACCATTACTACTACGCATAACAGTACACAATTACTCATCCAATAAAAGCAGGTCATTCATTCGATTATGAAGATGATAATACATTAAACCAAATACACTGATACATTCCGTTCCCTTTATAGCACAGGACACTATAACGATCATCCTAAATTGCTGTACCCAGTAATAGGCTTGTTGCATAGATAGTTTTTTAAGAGCTGACTTATACTTGTCTATTTTCCCTGAAGATAGTAATTTTAAGTATTTGGGAAGTGCATTGAATATTCTGACACATTCATAATATACTCATTTCTGGAAACAAGTCAATCTAGCACTGCGTCTATGCAAATCCATTATTTGTCTAGTATTTATGCTATGTATAATCACATTTTGTTCTGCGCTATGGCGTAGTGGGCTAAGGCATCATGCTTTGGTTCGCTGCCATGGAATGCGGCCCGGGTTCGATCGCACCACTGGGGACGAGGATTTTAAGTCTCGGATATAGGACCAATGTTCATTAAGCATCGTGAGGAAATTGAAAAGCTTACGATAGGTAAGCGTCCCTGGTCAAGAAAGCCAACTTTACGGCTAGCAGTGCCGAGATGCTGACCACATCTCCTCCCCGTATCGGCAGAATGGTCGCCCACCTCTACCTTTCGTATGTCTGCGTGAGGCCGGCAGTCGGATTGGCGCGCTCTGTCCCTCTATGGGCTGTAGTGCCATGGGAAAAAATATACTCAGATTTTGTATAAAGTGGTCTTGATTTTTGACATGGAAACACATATATTCACAATTGTTCTCGCTTTTGAAAATTAACCTGATTCGCCCGCTTTTTCACCCAAATGTCCACAAAATACGCTCAACTATCAATTCCCAACTACAACTTTACCGTTTAAGGTCCTTTGAGGCCGTAGAGAACACAACGGATATGTTAAAACTACAAACCATCATTGAAAGGTAACAGTAAAACTTCCAAAGAAACAAAAAATTGTTTAAGAATTTAGAACATGTAATACCTTAACAGTTTTGGGTTTTAACATTCAGAAACAATGTAATTGTACATCTTCAAACAGTCGACTAGTCGCTTCAAATAATTCATTTATTGGTCTTCATCAGTCGACTAATCTGCTGTTGTCTATTATCACATATTGCGAGAGAAAGATCACTTAGTTCACCACTGCAGCAGCCAACAGCAGGTTAGCAACACTAAGATATAAAACTTGTAGTACTTAAAAGGCTTAAAGACAGGTACAACAATAATAGTGCAAGGACGGTATGAATGAAAAAGAAATATAAACAATAAAGTTTTACTTTGTTACAGGAAGATAACTGATAAACAGAAACGTTAAGTGAGATGCTTGGTTTTCCTTAAGGTTCTTATTTGTCATGAGAATAGATAGGTTATGTTGGACCATTACTGTAAGCATATACTGCAGTTTATTAACCAATTAGAGTTAAAAAATTCCACAAAGTCCTTCCAAATTTGTTTTAACTCGATGTGGTTCTTAGTTAAAAGCTACGCCACACTACACAGAATTTTTTCAAGTAGTAAAAGCAGTGTTGTACGCCTTAGATGCAGAAGATGCAACCAACATTGCCGCAGCACAGGAATGTTTTGCTAATATTGGATACAATATAAGATAGAGTACATTCATAGCCGTTTCTCCAAAATACCGGCTAATATAACAAATTTGGTAGCTCGAAATAATACCTTGGAGCATTCACTTTCTTTGATAGATGAAGTTTCATAACGTTGTCTTCAGAGACTCGCGGCATTGATAAAACTGCCTTTAAAACTCAGCAAAGTATTAATGAAAAATCCTTGTTACGAAATACTAATTAAAACGTCTAGAAATCTTTCTGATACATAAACGTATATAGAAGAGAATTCTCTCAAGAAGAACTGTGGAGGTTTTTATGTTCCAGTAACGTCGTACAACGTCAAGAAGTGATTTTCACTGTATAACAAATTCTTCACTGACAAACGCAGGAGCTTCACACAAGAAAATCTTAAGATAATCTCCCTCTTGTATTGTAACAAGCTTATGTAAGTTAAGAATTCTACGAAACAATATGTTTAAGTTCAGACTTTCATTTTTATTTGCTCATTTTTGGTACTTATTTGTTTCATTTTTCGTGTATACATGGTTGCTTACTTCACCCTTTGATTGTGCTAACAAATCTGGGCTCTAATCATCATCATTATCATAATCATCATAATCATCATTATATGGTAACTGTAAGCTCTATGAGCTCTGGGCTCTTTGAGCATCATTTGTTGTCCATATGACAAAGTTGAAGGACATTAATTAAGAAAATCATCTCTGAGAGTATATGTGGCAGTAGTTTACATCAAACAATTTTTACTGTGCTTTCGATTTTACTTTAGTTTTTCAAATTCTTTTTTTATGCACAAAAACCAATGAAAATACATCCTTAAATTGACAATTCCATTAGCAAACATGTTTGGCTAGAGTTGGATGAAGTGTCTTGTGTTCATAGTAGCCTTTAATAACAGTAGCTATAAGCTCTATGGACCCTGGACTCATCTGAGCACCATTTCACCCATTTCTTCATCGTCCGACAAAACTTAACGTTGGTGGACATAAATTAATATCTATAGCAGCGAATCTGATAAATAACGCAGATGAAAGTGGCTTATGCGCATGTATTTTGTTGTAAAATCTAAACTCTAGATACCCATACGTTAAAAACGTTACCTCTGAGTTTAAAGGTTCAGATTTTCCTTCCAATTTTCATCTGAGTGGGTTAATTAACAATCGTCCATCATATTCGTGACAACTACTCATGTTGACATTGATCAAATTGTGAATGGTGTTTTCGTGATTCTATGTTTGTACGTGTTTTATTGCTCAACTCAAAAAACATTTAAAATACGATAAGAAGGATGCCTTAGTTTTGCAAAATTTGCATTCGTATATTTAAAGTGAAATTCTTGTCTTTTCCTTCTTCATTTCCTTCCTTCCTTCCTTCCTTCCTTCCTTCCTTCCTTCCTTCCTTCCTTCCTTCCTTCCTTCCTTCCTTCCTTCCTTCCTTCCTTCCTTCCTTCCTTCCTCCCTCCCTTCCTTCCTTCCTTCCTTCCTTCCTCCCTCCCTTACTTCCTTACTTCTTACCTTTCTTTTCTTCTTGTTCTAGTAAGAAATGCACACACAAAAAATATGGCTTCTGTGCATGTCACCAATATTCTGATTACTTTCAAATTCACTGATGTTTGGAACAACATACAATTGTATCTTGTTAATAAAGAAAACCTAAATGTCTTCATGTGAAAAAATGAAACAAAAAGGGAACAAACACACAATCAAACTCTTTATAATTGATGACAGAATGAATAGAATATACATAGAAGCAGATAAAGTGTATGAAACTTATTACCCACACCTCTTATTTTGGACATTTAGACAAACCACCAGGTTAATCAAATGTCGTTTGAAAATCTTAATGTCTTGATTGTCATATGACACAAATTATCGTCCGATATGACTTCACGTTGGAGGACGTAAATTACATAACAAAAGACATGCAATGCGACAGCTAGCAATTGTTTCGTGTGGTCTTATTTTGAATCCTATTAAAAGAAGAAGGAACATCGCATCAGTACTACTTATTGCTATTTTTTCATTTTCATAAATGTGCACTGAGTATGTCATGTTGACCTAAGCTGGTTTAACTCCCTATAGATTCTACAAAATGATCAGTAAATGATATTGTTTTTTCTTGATGTAAACCCCGACAAACCTAGATTAGGTTAGGTCAAGTTAAATCAGTTACGCTTTGTTGACCTCCCGCTTGCTTGCCAGGAATGAGCAGTCAAAGAGGATACCAAAGCAGTTCCTCATCCTCTTTGACCATTCTACAAATGGATTTCCCCTTATCGGGTCCCTATTAATGTAGATGTTTCCTGAAGCTGCCATTCTCATTTATATTAATGTAAATGCTTTCGTATTACTCCTCTGTCCACTTTCACGAGAGATGAGAAAAAGGCGTTGATTGTCCTAAGTTCAATTTTCTGGTTTGTCTTTGTCCAGGGTGGGTTTGTCCCCTGTGTTGATGCTTTTACCTAGTCCTTGGTTTTACTGAGATATTCCACAAATACCCAGATTAGCCTGGTATAAACATAATATGATTTTTTCACAGATTTTAAGACACGGGTTAAAGTGGATTATCTATGAAATTTTTTGCAATTGGAGCAGTTACGTATTGGTCTGCTTGGTGATATCTTCCAGTTATATTAGCTGCAGCCGTGAAGGCCTTTGTTCTCTCATTTGGAATATACCTTGAATATTTAACGAAATATTTAAGATGTACATTAATATTATAGTTTTGGTTGAGGTTTCAAATGTTAATGCCTCACCCTTCTCGGGTATTCGAGTTATGCAGCTTTTTCCTTTTTCTTCCCCCCTTTCGTCTCTTATTCGTTTTGGGAGCGCCCACAAGCATGCGATTTCTTTCTTTCTTTCTTACTTCCTTGCTTTCTTTAACTTTTTCCCTTTTTTGCGTTTAGTCTACCTCATACCTTATTTTCAGACCATATTTCGGTGAAGTTTCAACATCGTATTTTTGGGTAGGTATCTATAGCACATTTTACTCTATCTAGATAGACAGTAAATCAAAATTTAATGTCTTAAATTTGCACCAAAAGATCCTTAAGATTACCTATCAGGGGAACTTTCAATCAAACAGATGGAATATCTCCGTTGTTACAAAAATGGTTTGTTATGAATTGTACATTCTAATAACCTCTTCAATATTTACGGTAGTAAGTCTTTTTCATGTTTATTATCTTATTCTGCTGGTTATTTAAAATAATATACTATATAAAATAATGTTCCGATCTCTACAAGTCCATTCACATAAAATTCAATAGATACATTTTATTTGGAATGACAAAATTTTAACATATTACAATATAACTAAAACTCTATTCAAGATATTCTCGGGAAACAAGCTATGTAAAAAGACGATTAGAAATCGACGTTTTGGGAGCATACATCAAGCGTCTTCCGAAAAGTCGATGTTTAATGGTCTTTTTACATAGCTTATTTCCCGAGAATATCTTGAATATATTCGTCGCCAGGAAAGCTTCAATTCTTATAACTAAAACTGTTAGAGACGAGTTTTATTTTTAAAAAATTACATTTCCCAAACCAATAGTTACTTGGAATGAGTGTGTTCTGTCAAAATCTCCAATTTCATTTTGATTTACTTTCACCGTAATATACAAAATACAAAACAAATAGAAATTGCAATGTTTTAATGATATTAAACAGTTTATTCAGATATCATTTTATTTATAATTGATCCTTTTGAAATGGTATGGTAATACTCTCTTTGTATTAACCTCTAAGTAAAGACATTTCATTTTTAACTTTTCTAAGCTTGTCATTGACATATGTGTGTTAATTAGTTTATACAACTTAAGTTATGGAAAATATTTAATTGCAAATTAGCCACCTCCTTGCAGGAGCTGCCCTATAATTTCAACCTACTACTCAGGGTTCCATTACAGTATCTGTGTCTATATTTTTTTTTCCTCCAGTTTGTTTACAATCGACCTCAAATTGTAGATATTTTGAAGTTTACAGATGGATAACCTTAGGAAAGCAACAGTCCAGCCAAGTACAGGCAGTTTGGGGTTTAGGCGACGATTAACGTCTCAGTACCTTACGAAATTTTGGATGCCATGAAATACTTCTGCTCTACGTACACATAGCCGTCGAAGGGAGGAGTCAAGTATCGTTGCATACGATGCCTCTTGTCTCACATATGAAAGTTTCTTGTGCCCAACTCAAGTAAGATCACATACCATGGAGGGGAAAGGAAGGGAAAGCACTTGAAGCCTTGCCAGATTAAATGTTCTAACGGCTGATTGGATTACAACATTGAATGGGAGTGGTTTAGCAAAGTTGTCACACCCTACAAGTGTACATTCCCCTTCTCTCTTTACGTTCAAGTACAAAGTCAAGTACCTACATGTGCATCAAGAACACGTTGCTGCTCAGCCGGTTTCTAAAACAATAAACAGGTGTTGTTTACGGGGTGCTGATTTATGCTCAGTACTACACTGCTGGACATACAAATTAATTGAAAGCTTTAACTTCTGATCTAGTACTTCCAAGTGAAAAAATGATCCATCGAAGGATTTCAGAATACAATATCATTCAATAACGTCCATTTTACACAAAGTTCATATACAGAATTTTGTGGCGAGGACTCATAAGTTAACATGTGAAATATATTGCATATCATACCAACCTGTTACAGCTCTGATTACAAATCCAGATACCAAGGAAAGTCCAGGTAATTTTACGATCCTTTTCTCTATTTCAAATCATACACTTATCAACTTTTGATATCAAAATTATCCACCACTAAAGTAACACTGCGAGGGCAACAATGAAAATGTCTGGAATCCCATGTTCCTAAAAATAAGTGAAAATTGGTGTATTTGACAGACAATGACTTATAATATTTGTGAACCTATTCCTGTGTTATTTGTTGAATTTTCTCTAATAGTCTATTAACTATCATCATTAAAAGATTCTGAGTTCGCCAAAAATAATTCGTTTAGCGAAAATTACCATAAAAATTGCTTTATTTATTTGCAGTTTTAAACCATGACTAACGGCTAAACAATGCAAAGATCGGCTTGGAAATTCATTTGGCGAGGAATCCCATTTAATGCACAATGTATAATTGGTACAGAAAATTCAATAGAGTTCTGTTGACTCATAATGATGAATTTCTTGTAGGATGAACAAGAACTAGTGAACTACGGACACCTTATGAATTTATTTAGAGAAATTTTGTATAGCTGTGAATCAATTTTTTTACATGGACTGCTAAACGTGAAAAAAGTTTTGTTGACGATGGACTCTACGTAAACTGACTCCAAATCAAAAATTGTTATGTATTGATTGGTTGGTGAGATATTGGTAAAGCTCCAATAAGGCATTTAAAATTTGATTTGGAATATCCTGTCTGTTGATGAATCTTAGACTTATTGTTATAATCTTGAAAATAAATGTCAGTCGGCTTAAGGGATCCTTCGAAAGAAAGTAAGCCTACAAAGGTCCGGCGATTCCACAGTGATAGTGAGAAGATGGTTAGGTATTAGTTGATTTCTGAAACAGGCCATATTGCTACTGTGACATATTATAAACATATTGTTACTGGGAATTGTTACAGAAATGTAGGTATGTTTACTCAATTTTAAAAAAGAAAAGGTTAGGGAAAACAGTCCAAAAGGAAAAATAAATTTACATCATGACAAAGCAGCATAGCATATAACAAAACCAACAACTGAGTATATGGATACTTACGTTAGCACCACGGAAGTTCCACCATGAGGCTGTATTCCGATACTTTGTGATATCCTTTTTTTTTTTTTTTCTTCAAAAAATTGAAAATTAAATTTGTGGAAACACATTTTCGTCATGCGATAAAGTACATGAACATTCTGAAGTGCCTCGGGAAGAGTAGTAATTGCTTTAAAGAAGTACTTAAATATTTGATTTGTTAGGCACCCTCTCAATTGCGAGGATCATTTCAGCCCCAATCGATGTGCCTGAAATTTTGTCCATAAGGAGTTTTATTACATGCCAGCAAGCTGTCACTTGAAGCACACATCATCGTTCTGGCTGGGCTTTGAACCCGACACCCCGGAATCATTAGGCAAGCAACTGGCCAGGTGATCCACCCAGACTTACATCATTGCTTTAAGGACTGATTTAATCGAAAACACAAATTGATGTTTAAGAGGGATATTTTGGAAAACAATACAATTATTTTATCTATTTTTATTATTATTTTCAGCGTGATACTCGTATCAATAAAACCCCAAAAGTCACAAAACTGCACATACTAGTTTTCAACATCTCAAGAGTTCTTCACATTCAGAATTAACAAACTGGTTAGTACATATTGGACTGAGATTCGCACTCAGGACCTCTTAAATAAGTGGTAATCGTGCTACGCGTACACCAAGTAGAAAGATAGAAAAAAGTTCTATTATTTTGCTTAATTAGTTTTATATAATATACCTAGATCATATTAGTCTCACAAAGGAATTTATTAACAGCTCTCTTGTATGAAATTTGTGATCTAATAATCTACTTCTCGTACGATCTTCCTTTTATTCAAAGTCAAACCCTTTTTTCTGATTTATTGGTTTTGTCTAGAGTCGTCCAGAAATGTTTAATTCACACTTATCTCAAATACTCGTAAATGAAAACAAACGGAGTATAACTTAAGATAACATATTTACTACTAAGATGTACACATTTTAAATACTGATGAAGACTCCCTTCTGCTTTACTATCTTTTAGGTGTCCCGAATATCGCAGTATAAATCTGCTACCAGCTGCTCAAGTGGTGAACTGTGACACATTCTGCCCAGGATATGCATGAGTAGTGTGAGAATAGACAACTCCAGTTAAGTTCGCTGTTAGATTTAATGAAGACTTATAACGGTGTGTTTGAGGATAGCTGGCAAATGCTTGAGAATGTGGTAGGTCATAACTGTTTCAGCAAGTCTTGGCCAAAGCATAGCACCAGAAGCTTTAACTATTGATATATTATATCTACTAGCTTCTTATAGTTATTTAACGGAATATTAAAGACCCTATCCAAGCAGTGTTATATTTTTTATTTCAAATATCAAATCAAATTACCTTTTTCCAATAGGATTCTTTATTAAAGTAGATAGGATTTGTCCCCTAAATTACACAATTCTTTGATTAAAATATATTAGCAATTTTTGAAGACAACCAACCTTTTACAAGCACCAAAGCAGATTCACATCGGAATTTAGATATTTTTTTTAGTATCCAAATATATTATTTGGCTATATTCGGTAATTTGTGTTAAAATGAGTCATTTATACTAGAACATGTAATTTACAGAAAAATCTGTACAAAGCAAAAATGAATAGCACAGATATATATATATATATATATATATATATATATATATTTGTAAAGATTAAACCACATGGCCTTTGGACACAGAGGTTACCATATTGGATAGTAGTGCCAATTTGTAGATCAAAACATTCTCTAAAAGATACTTTAAGGTTTACCTTTCTGCTCTTAAGTATGCATAGAAGTTATGATCATCTTTATTTCTTATTTAAGTTTTGCAGAATGCATAGTAAAAGTTGCACTGACAGTGCCATTCTTAGACTTGTTCTTTAAACCTGAGTACTGTTACTTAAACAGAAATTTCATTTGTAGGACTGCATAAAAATAATGTTTTAGCAATTTAAGCCAGAAAGTCTCCCCTCAAGTAGAGTAACACATTTTATTTGCTAAGTGAGCTATTCGTGCGTATGCGTGCGCGGGCATGTTTGTGTGTGTTATTGTTTGTGTTTCCACATTGAAGCAACAATATAATTGGCGAGCAAAGTGGCCCACGTTGGGTGCAGGTTTGAAGAAAATATTGGCAAGCAAAGAGTTCCACTTTAACGGGACAGTTTGAAGCAATAATAAAATTGGTGGCACACAGTTCCACTTTCGCTACAGTTTGCAACAAACAGTGTTTAGCTCAGGGTAAAGCAATGACGTTTCTCCCAGGGTATGCGTGGATATGTGTGAGAAGGATAGTTTTAATGACACTGGAATGCCCGTTTCAAACTGGTTTAATGACTGCTTCTTTTATTATTACATTAAACTCGAAGTTGCCGACCAAGGGTTACCAATATATCACTGTTTATAGTTACTAAAGACGGAGTGATTATTACTCGATTTTACTTAATTAGTATCTTCTCTCATCACTTCTGGTCTGTCCTCCACCAAGACAGAAGAAGAGGACTGCCCTAATCGGCTCCAATCCACGAACTGACTGTCCTCACAGCTGCGCGTAAGTGTATAGCTTTCACTTTCTCGAAGTCCTTTATACACACAAAGATTCCCTTTGTAACTATTTTTTCATGCCATTAAGAAGGGTCCGAAGAATACCCCATTCAACAAAGTCAAGTGCTACCCTTTAGAAATCTGCTGTTTCTTACTGTTTCTTACATTTCTTTTGTTATAACAACTCAACCAACTGCACCTGTTCGTGTCGTAACAAACATACAAGACTCCATTGAAATCCATTACGATTCTTTATACATTGCACCCCTTAATTTCGGTATCAACATATAGCATAAACCAAAAGTAATGCATCTGTTAAGTATTAAATTTGAATTTAAGTTCAGAACCTTCCAAATGTGCGCCATAAAGATTTTCAAGAATATTCCTCCAACCCAAACCACCTTATACATGAAAAATGTTTGGATAATTTTTATTCCCCAACAAATAACTATATACATATTTGGTTAAAATACCATAAATATGTTAACGTTCTCTAGCTACTCCGCTTTATCCCCAGAATGTCATCCAACAACCAAACTTGTAATAAAACTATTTCTGCAAAAGTTATCTCGATTCACACGTAGCTAGAAAAGCACGGCTTTGTAAGAACAGTTTGCAAATGCTACATAAAATAAACCTTATACGGTAGAGAAGACCATATGAATGGAGGAAATCAGATCTTTTCTTTGGTGTCATCAAATCTGAGGTCTTGTTTGAGGATTTCATAATGCTTTGCCGACATTGTCATTGCGAATATTGGCGACCAGTTGTACTATAAAGACAAGTATGTCTTCATGTGTGAACTGAATACGAAGACCTATGGAAGTAGTTTGACTTGTTAGTTGAAGCTTGCAACTGTACTCTTATTTTATTGATTTTCACGTTTGTGTGAGAAACTATGATAGTTCTCATTAAATAAATGTTCTTATATCTCTGATTTTCTGAAGGCAGTCCTCTCTTCAAAATACTTTACTGACACCTTCTGCTTGCTCTGTTTGTTTACCTCCCCCAACGTTAAGTCATACAGAACGATGAATGTAATGGGTGAAATTATGCTCAAATGAGCCCAGGATCCATAGAACTTAGAACTACCCGAAATTCGTCTTTCAGGATAAGGAAAAACCCCGGAAAAAACATTATCCAGGTAGCTCACCCTGACTGAGATTTGAACTCGGGAACTCTTTAACGTGAGGCAGACACGCTATTATCTAAGCTATCGAGGTGGACTTCTGCTTGCCGTGATAGACCATGAAATTACTTTTTTTTTCAGAAAAATAATGCATTTGTTATTAAGAGTAACCTGCAGAACAGTTTGCATGGGAATTTTCTAACAATTCAATTAAATTTCATTGCTAATAAATACAAATTCAAGATCAGTATCGAAATTATAAAAGACAGCATGGTTTTTAAATTTATCGCCCCCTTCATCCCGTAAAAGGTAATAATGAACTTCTCCTCACCTAACACTTTTTATGCTGCCTTGAATGTCTCAGTCTTTGTAAAATCAACTTTCTGTTGAGTGCTACTGTAACGAACTATGCAATTCTTATCTCAATAATGGGTATGAGAACAGACAATGGCAGTACAGATGGCTGATGTACCTAAAGAAGGCAATAACTAAGTTATATACAGGGAGTTGCGTTTATTTAAGGACATACAATCAAAATGTTTCTAAATCTTTAGCATGAGAAACTGGAACTATTGAAGTGCTGAATTTCTCACGTATTAGCACTTTAGGGCTTAAAATAATTGTTTTCTTAATTACAATGAGAATCATAATTTGCCGTGAGTCAGTGAAATGCCAATCGGAGAATTCTCTTGCGGCAACTGCCAAATCCCCATAATCAAAGCGCAGTCTTTAGGCACTATGGTCTGTCGATAATCAATCATAGTAGAATACATCTAAGATTTTAATACACAAAGAAAAGAGAAGCATCTTATAAAGACATGTTATTTTATTAACTTTAACTACCACCTATTTTAAGACAAATTTGAAGCTTCTTATTCGTCGATGAAACACAATTTTCTGTTGGTGACTGGCTATGCTCGAAAAGTTCCATATGTCTTAATTTCCGAGCAGGTCTGTGTGCATTTCTCAAAACCTTGGGTTCCAGGAATGATGCTGATATAGTTCCTAATGACCTTAGCTAAACCGACGTCACCAATTGCTTTCCCTTAATGCAGAACTTGTTAATGCTTCCAAAATCCTGACAAAATTGAGGCAGTGCTTCTTACATTATACATTAATTATAGCATACGGTAATTGTTTATTGCAATTATTTATCTATCTTCTTCTCATATCTTTATAAAATAGCTGGAAACATTAGGGGAAGGTCGTAATGATTCGAACTCCTAAGGTTTTTCTTAAATTAGTAATTACTGATATTGAAAAATAAACAAGTGCCATTTTCAGAAAACGTTAAATTCATATTACAACATTTAGTAAATTATAACTTTGAAATAAAATTGTAATAAAAAGGTATTTGATGATAAGGGTGTCTCTGCATTTTCTGAATTTTTAAAATGGGAGTCTCGTATTGGACAGATAACAGACTTCTGGATGACGCTTAATGTTTACTTTTCTTTGCAATGATCATACTTATAGAACAGGCATTCCCTTCATGATTGGCGCAATTTTCGTGAGCCTGAACTTTGAATATACAACATTAATCAAGTCTTCGCTGAACTGCTCTCCACAAATGATACATTTGGGTTTTGCTTTTTCCAGCTACTTTATTTTCGACAAATTTCAGTGTCGGCTGGCCTCTTTGTTCACTCGGTAGAATGCCTGCCTGCTGTGCAAAGGGTCCCGGATTCGATTCCCGGCTGGAGGTAGGGATTTTTCTCCGACCAAGAGCCTTCCCCAGAGCCTGGAAGTATGAATGAGAGGGTGAATGTGTGCGTGATCTAATGATTAAAATCCAACGAATACGAGTTAACACCTTCGACATGTTCCAAAGGCGATCGGCCGCCGATATGACCATTGGAGTTAAAGGCGGGGTATAAATGGAACAATTAAAAAACATTCAGTGCTCTCTTCACAGTTTTCGGCTTGTTTGCTGTTTTAACGGTCTTCAATTTCGATTGTTTGTTATTTTTGTCTTTCTTCCACATGTGTTCGTTTTTACAATTTGGACTTTATATGAAGCTGAAGTTAATATTTCACTCCGTTCTCGACTTCTCTTTCGAATGTTGAATTTTGCATTGGTATTGCCAGGGAGTGATCAGATTCTTGAATAATAATTGACTTGTTACTTTATTTAGAGATAACACCATTGCGTTTATCCCAGTTTCCTCTCTTTTTACCCATTTCCATCTGGAATAATGGCTAGATTTAATACTAGAGGGATAGGCTTAATAGTTCCTCAACAATTCAATAAGAAAGGCATGCCTACAAGGTTCATATATATCATGTTTTAATTTACCTATTTATATATTCTATTATTGTTATTGCTTTTGTTGAAAATATTAAACATTTCAGGATCTGGCTGTCCAAAAACAACCGCCAGTTTATTGCTGGAACTCCCCCGAAAAGCTTTTAAGAAGAAAACATTGTCCTAAATTTCGCGTGTTTTAATTAAAGTTACTTCAATCCCACAATTTATACAATACAAGATAATGTATCGGTTAATCTGTTTTTGTGCTATTTAACTTTACTCCCAACACAAAAGTTTGAAATCTTAAACAGTAGAGCACGTCCTGAAGAGTACATTTTGGCAGTAATTATGTGTCCAGCACTGTTCTTGAAACATCAACGTGAACCAATCCAACTCATCTATTTATACTTCGATCACAAGCACTGAAAGGACATTCCTTAATCTAGTATCCATATAATCTATTACTATTTTTTCCGGCATTGATGCTCATGCATAATGTATTTTGCAGGAGTGAACTTTTCGCTTTATAATAATCAAGACTCTTTTTAAAACAAATTTCTGGGGTACGTTCCTCTTAAACCTGAACAGTAATTGTAAACTTTATCGGTATTCGACGATTGTTCCTATGAGTGAGGAAATGGTATCAAAATAGTAGTACAAAATTATGTACAAATTATTCGCACTTAACTTTGGTGTCTCATTCTATTCTTTTTAAGAGAAGCCAGTATTTTACATTATTTAGAGGAGTAAATAGATGCAGCAGAGGACCAACAGAATAATGAAATGATTAAAATGACACCTAAATGAGCCACTAAGGTGGGAATTACATAACATTTGTCTTGGGTAGGAGAAACCCTGGGCCAGGCTCGCCTCAACCAAAACTTGAACTTTGATTA
This sequence comes from Mantis religiosa, assembly GCA_030765055.1. Classification (NCBI taxonomy): domain Eukaryota; kingdom Metazoa; phylum Arthropoda; class Insecta; order Mantodea; family Mantidae; genus Mantis; species Mantis religiosa. The sequence continues at coordinate 77,341,141 of CM060950.1, read as the reverse complement.
GCCAGATTGGAATGTAGACATATATGCTCCATATTTTGGCATTTATTTATTTGTTTGCATATTTATCTGATAGAAGCTACGAGTACACTGTACTTTTTATTTAATTTTATTTTATTTTATGTTTTTGTTGTAATATACGTCCTCCAACATTAAGCCATATCAAACGATGAATGGCATAATCCCAGAGAAAACCTTATCCAGGTAACTCACCCTGACCGAGCTTCGAAATCGGGACCTCTTGATCGTGAGTTAGACACGTTACCATATACGCTACCGAGACGGGCGTATACTGTACTAGTTAGTACATTTCAACATAGGAAAAAAATAAGCATACAAAGGTATGACAAATACATTAAAATAAAGAATATAACATAAAATAGCTACACCATAAAAACGTGAGTACAGAAAAGTGTAATAAAGGTATTAAAATAAAAGAACAGGAAACCGTAATCTAAATATCTTTAGACATAATATTCATTCATGTAAAACAATTGCTATAAGTAGTTTAATATTTAAACTTGAAAATTAGTCATTAAATTATACTAATAGTCAAAATAAATGAATGCTATCATTTTAATATAGCTGCGGATTTGATAGCTACAAACCTGTGCCTAATTTTCCTCTTGAACTGTACAAGTTTCGGGAGTTCCATATGTGTTTCCGTAGGGAATTCCTAGACAAGCTGATGATGTTGTGGTGAATGATAAACAGAAGTTTGTAACATGAGCAGGCATAGCAAGGAAGTGGGAGTTTCTAAGTGAGTATTTCGAGCAGTGGGTGACACCACGACCCACCACGAACGGACATGGATCTTGTGGGTTACCACCCTCCAGAAGAAAAGGATGAAGCGAAGGGTTACCAAAGGCCGGCAGAGATCGTAGCCAGCAAAGCCCAGAGACGTACAGAAGTCCCTAACATTGGGATAAGTTGTCAACCGGCGCACTACCGGAACTTCTAACCACGAATGGTCCTCTAGGGGCTTGACAGAAGCTTCTGGTGGGACCAGAGAAGAAGGTTTACAGAGCGCACGCATCTAAGCCATCTGTCCACATCGGCAGGAATTATCTCGCTGAAACCAAACCTGAAAGATGGCAAGGGAATGAAATGAAAATGGAAAGGAAAGTAATGCGTGGAATAGAAAATCCTCCCCAGCAATTTCCTAGTGATAATGAAAAACTACGGCAAAATCCAAGTTAGAATGGTTAGTAAAATCGAACTTGTGTCATCCCGAAATCGAGTCGCCTACCTTACCGCGGCGCCACCTCGTTCGGTCGATTGACACTCAGAAAGGCATTTAAAGCTAACATTTAATTAATTTTGAATGCAAGAATGAAACAGTTAGTAGAGAAATATTAATTAAAAATTTACCTAATATTCCTGGTTTTCTAATCTGGAGCGAAATCAGTAATTTGAAAATGGTGTAACATAATGAAATCGATGTCCCATAATAAAGGATTACAAAATAAATGTATGTCCAAGTGCGATAGCTTGGCCTTCTTAATATTTCTAAAATGGCCTCTTCAGACGTTAATGTAACTTCAACTTGTAAAATATCTAATAGTGTTGATGGAAAGCAGAAAACTACAAGGGCACCTAAAGGTTGCTAATTTACCAGAAAACTAGCAGTCTGTCAGAAAAGTGTGGCAAATGAAGTACAATATGTAGAATTTGTGAGTATCGTCATTTAGAAAGAAAAATTTTCTGTGTCTTACGGCAATATATTTTGTAGACAATAAGGGGAAAATGCCTCACCATATTTCGTGTCGCTGTCGCAGTGCTCGTTAAATGCAGAAATGCAAGATAGAAATAAAAACAGGAAGAAGGACGAAATAAAAAAAAAGGAAAAAAGTACGGCAGCTATCGTGTGTGCACACACTAGGAACTTTGCTTTGTTAGTAGTCAACAAAATATCTGTCTAAACCCATCCCTCTTCTGCGTCAGGACTACGTATAATTTTTCGTTGCTGTCAACAGGGGCGGCAACCTGTAATCCACCATCATGCTCACCAGCGGAAGTCTATAAATTTCAACTAGAGTCGACGAAAGCACACTCATTTCTTACATTTTAAGACATCCTCATAATGAAAACCGCCATTTCTGAAACAACACTGAAGCACGAATATCCTGATAACGAAGGTTATCACAATGAATAAGTATTACTTCGTAGTACCGTAGAAATACGTGTCGACCTTGGTTTATATTTTATCACTATTGATATCTTCAGCATTTTAATTTGTCTTTAATTGTAACATTATTTTTCCAAAATGAATGAACGAATGAATGGATGAATGAATGAACGAATAAATGAATGAACGAACGAATGAAAGAACGAACGAATGAACGAACGAATGAATGAACGAACGAACGAAAGAATGAATGAATAAACTAATAAATAAATAAATAAATAAATAAATAAATAAATAAATAAATAAACAAATAAATAAACAGATAAAAAACAAACAAATAAGTAAATAAATAAGTAAAAGACACGCAACCATTAAGTATTGGTTAAGATCAGAATTTTGGAGGTACCCCAGCACTAAAATGTGGAGAAAATGTGATTTGAAAAGAAATTCTTGGAAAATCATGGTAAATCTAGAATTTGCCCATATATTACTAGTACCAGAATTATTGACTGGTAAAATGCATACTTTTAGAAAGATATAATAAAAGAAATAATTGCAATAAAGAATCTCGTATGCTGAAAACAATGCATAGGAAATGCAGAAAGCCAGACTTACTATTGCTTGCTAAAAAGAAGCATTTATTGGAGTGTATATATACATATAAGTAAAAGTAATCCCTGGCGCAACAGCCCTAAGAGGGCCAAGGTCTACCAACCCGACTGCCAGCCTCACGCCTACATACGCAAGGCAGAGGTGGGCGATCTTCCAACCGATACGGGGAGGAGATTTGGTCAGCATCTCGGCATCCCCCAGCCGGAATGTTGGTTTTCGTGACCAGGGCCGCTTACCTAGTGTAAGCTCCTCACTTTCCTCACGATGCTGAGTGGGCACCGGTCCTACACCCGGGACTTAAAATCCGCACGCCATGGGTGGGATCGAACTCGGGCCGCTTTCCGTGGCAGGGACCAAGGCATGCTGCTTAGCATGCTTAACCCGCCACGGCGCAGGACATATATACATATATAATATCTAATATATATATATATATACATTGATAATTGACACCTTAGTATGTATCCACTTTAGTGTGTTATTTGTATTTTCTCTTTGTCTAACAGTTTTCCTACAAACTAATTACATAGTTTACTACATGATATCTTTTATATGGTCGTAACTACGCCGCGAAATGAACAGCACTTTTCAGTATAGGCTATCTGCTTTCCTTTCACGTGTTCACCCCTTTTGGTGGTCTGGATTTGCAAAAAGCATTCAAACTCAGTGCATTCGCTATCGCGAGACCTAACCAGCTAACATAAAAACATAGTAGACTTTATTAATAACATTTTATGTCCGCAAATTATAAAAATATTGTTACAATATTTTTCACTACACAGACCTGAATTCCCAATAAAAAGTTCTGCATTTATACCCTTTAATGCACATATATATTCTATTTCATATTAAATTTAATAATGAGACCAGATTGTGTTTGATGCACCTTAGGAAATCTAGGAAAATTAGGAATTATTATAGTTACATTTAAAATTTTACATATGGGGAATAACATGTCTCGGTCCAATCATAACAAGAAACGCAATTTTGAATAACAGAATCTCAACTTGGAAGTTAGCACTTAATTACACTAATAAACAAGAAAAATTGGGTAGACCACGAAGTATTGAATTACACTAAGTCTGATGCGCTGTATATGAAAATAGGTCTAACTTTTTCCTATCACGTACGGTTTTGTAATTATTGGCTGATCTCATATAGCCATTATATACTCAGACTTCATACACTTCCATGCATTATACATCATTCCCAAGTCTATTTCACTATCTTAGTATTTCTTTATTTTAGGTAGGAGAGAGGGTTCCATTGTCTCGTAATTAAAAAGGACTCGCGTTCTGCTGCGAGTCAAGCAGTGACGCAATATAAAGAAACAAAACCGTGGGTGCAAAAGTTCTCCAAACATATTTTGTTACATATGGTTTGAATTTGCTCCAGAACCTCAATGGAGACAGATTTCTGAGTAAAAACTGCATATGGACATTATTTTGGGTGGCAAGGATCGCAGTGGAGCACCTCAGGTGAGCTGTAAGACGGGTGATAATGGTGTTAACCAACTAGTCGTGCAGAGGATAGCTACTTATGCCTAACGAAGGTAACAGGATTTTCTTAAAAAATAAAATTAAATTAAAAAAGGTATCCCAAACATGCACACTCAGTCATAAGACTGGATTCATATGGAGATAATCTACCTATTCCTATCCTTCCTTCTCCATGGCAAGAATTACCTGAATCCAACATATCCTCATCTCATTAAACAAAACAACCATCAGCATCCAGAGATGCTGCTTACTTTTCAGAAGAAGAAACGGGAAAGCCACACTCAATTACACAGCTGAAATTCTACTATCTGGTACGTGATTTATATCTACTTAGCAGTCAGCTGAACTTCTCGGATGTCGTCAGCAGTGGAAGGTTTCAGATAAAGACACTAAGGTAACAATGTTCTGAAACAGAAATAGTGGTTTCTCTCAGTATTTCACAACTACGGATAGCTGAAGAATGGTGCCTATTTATTAACAGTTCTAAAATAAGCTTAAGAGCTGTGTTATTACATAATGGCAATGAGTTGCCCTCTGTAACTGTGGCATATGCTGTGGCAATGAAGGAAATTTATGAAACTCTATGCTAATTCTTCAAGCCATAAAATACAAAGCTCACTGCTGGCATATTTCTGATGACCTTAAAGTTATTGGTGTTTTAATGGCATTGCAAAGTGTATTTACTAAATTGCCATGTTTCCTGTGTCTATGGGATATTCTTGATACAGAAAAACACTACAGCGTTGAGAAATGGGCAGGAAAAGACAAATTCAGTGGAGTGCAATGTAATGTAAAATGTGTTTCTTCCACCTTTACACATTAAATTTGGGCTGATAAAAGTTTTGTGAAGGCCATGGACAAAAAGATGAGGGTTTCATATATCTCGGAACTCTTTTCTCTGATTGGAGTAATGCCAAATTAAAAGAAGGAGTATTCTTTAGAGCTCAAATCAGAAAAGTGATCTGTGTCAACAAGTTTGATACAAAATCAAATGCAAAGAATAGTAGCATGGAAAGCATTTAAAGATGTCCATGGTTTCCCTGGTAACAAAAAAGAAGCAAATTCTGAACAACTGGTACAGAACGTTCTTCAAACATAACAGAAATTGGAGTGAAGGATGTCTCATAAAATTTACCTGCTGCATTCCCATTTGGACCTTTTTGTGGAGAATTTAAGTTCAGTAAGTGACGAACAAGGTGAACGTTTTCACCATGACGTTCTGTACATGGAACAACGCTAAAGAGAGATGGAATGCGTCAGCGATAAGTGATCACTGCTGGTTCGTAATAAGAAAGAATCGGGCAACACAAAAGAAAAATTGATGAAAATAATCATTTCTTCCACACTAGCCATGTGTAGGCTAAGATTTGAATGAACAGAGCCAAATTGAAAAATTCAATGTCATTGCCAGCATTTGAAACACAGATCTCCCGCTCTTCGTGCGGTTGCTCTAAGCCACTGAGCTACTATGGCCAACATGCCGAGATGACATTAAATTTCCAACTGACTCGTAAGTTTCCCGATAGACCACTAGGGTTTCTCATATGCTATGAGATACGCAGCTTTTGTGCGACTTACTATGCTGTAAGCACTTAAGTCCCATGCTTCATAGTTAAACCGCTATGTCGGCATGTTGGCCATAGAGGCTCAGTGGTTTAGAGCAACCGCACGGAGAGCGGGAGATCCGTGGTTCAAATCCCGGCAATGACATTGTTTTTCAGTCTGGCTCTATTCATTCAAACAAAAGGAAATTTTTAAAGCGATCATTCCCTTCAACCACCTAAATGTCACTAGAAATTTTATTGAAATTAACATATTTTCTGCCAAAATAAACAACCACATTAACAGAGTTTGAAAGATAACCATGCCTACTTTATTAGAATATGCATTCTTATAAATGTCGAGTTAATTTGGATTTACAATTTATCGTCCTAGGAATTTCAAACGATCCGAGGCTGCTACAGAAAAATTGATTGCAGTTTCAAATTCAGCGCTTCGAATACATTATTGTTCACTTTCTCTCAATCTCTGCACATTTTTTAAAGTTTAAATTTGTTATTTAATATTATTATCAGCAATGTGCCCGTCCCACTACTTGAGCCATCAATTACGTATTCCATGTTATCGTCCGTAAATTTATGGTCGTCCACGGATGTTAGCATTTTAAAAAGTTATAGAATTCAGTTCTCTTCAATTCTAAAATAATAAAATTAAGCAGAGATAAGTAACCAAATTGACATAAAAGGTACGTTTACTCATAGTATTTAATTTTAGGTTATTTTATCCAATAAAGAGTGAAATTCTATGGCAGCCGTCATCTTTACCTTAAACGTGAATTTCATTTTTGATGAACTTAAATAATGCGTGCTATTAATTTGCTATCTTTAAAACGTTACATTTGACGCACTTTAACAAGAAAGAGAGCAGAAAAATAAAAAGTACAGCAAGCGTTACGTGTTACATTATAGGAAGGGATTCCAGTGGTATATGATATCATGAAATTAACAGAGTTTAAATGGGAAAAATGTTGCAGGACGTAAGAAATAATGACTTACAAAGTATTGTATAGATGGGACTATTTTGTACTTTACTAGAATTCAATATTATTTTTGTTGTAAAATTAATTCATATTTGAAATAGGAAGGAAGAACAGGCTGACTTATATCATGTTTCAACAGCTTCACTTTGTGTTTCTTCCTTAAAGCCTGTTTAACTATCTTTCTAGTAATGAAGTATAGTAGGCTACTACTCAATGTGTTTGGAATTCGACCCTCTGCTCTGGAAGATATTTTTGGAATGTAAATGCTATTTTACATGCAAAGCTTCCATCGGACAGACAGAATTAGATACACATATAAATGTTATCAAAAACAGAGCGCTTTTTGTACACAATACAAAGGGCACACCTATGGAAAAATACGAAAACTGAAAATAATCAGAAATATGGTTTAAGTGTCATTAACCCCCCCCCCCCCAATAAAACCTTTACATTAATTCTGTGTAGCTTTTACAGTTACACGAACTTTGTCTGCCTGTATACCTAGTCTATGCCTAGCCTCATACAAAGCATTATGATGACGATGATGATGATTAGGGTGATGATGATTACGATGATGATGATAATGATGATGATGGATACCTTTTGCCTGCACTATAATGAACAATAATTCAAGAGAAGACACAGGTACCTTCAAATACTAAATAAGTTGCAGAGAAGCATAAAAGGATGGAGCATCAGAATACACATAAATGCTTTCTTAAATGGCATAAAGTCATAACTGGTAGCACTGTCACTAAATTGTTAAAAATTCTTTTCTGGCACATTCATTTTTTAACACATTCCTATTTCCAAATTCTTGTACAGCATATACTCTTATGTATCTAAAAATAAAGTTATGTATATAAGTCTTTATAAATAACAATAGAATGCTGAAATGTTTGTTGTTAAAAGCTTAGTTGTGATTTTAATAAACAATTCTCTTATTATCTACATTTTAAGCAAAAAGTAAGTCTGTTTCTTAACTTTTATTTCCCAAATTAGTAGGAAAGGATAACTAAGAATGCCTGCAATTTTATTTATGAATATACTATTACCAAATTTACATAATAAAATGTTATATTTAAAAACCAATAGTATCGTGTGTAGCAATAGCTCGAAACAGTAGAAAATATACTATACATAACACATTGAAAAGAAATTTAAATATATTTATACACATTGTTTGTATGTGTTATACATTAAACACTGACTGCTATGTTAAGATGTCAAAAGAATTGGACTTAAGTCGTGAAACCAGAGATAATGTTCATATTATGAGTAATTTCTCAATTTAAATCGTGGGTAACTTAGAGCCTACAATTGTGAGCTATTATAATTGCTAAGAAACGCG
>CM060950.1:76933015-77330515 GCA_030765055.1 Mantis religiosa | reverse complement strand
TGATACAGGCAATTCATTCCATTCTTCAATGGTCCTATTAACAAAAGAAAATTTTCCTACGTCGGTTCTGTATCTTCTACCCTTAATTTTATAACTATGATCGTTTCGTCTATAATAATCCGGATTATCTAACCTTACACTAACGTCCACCCATGCCTTTACACCAGCATTAGCTTTGAATAATGCTACCAACCTATGTTTTTTACGCCTAATTCTTAATTCCTCCCATTTAGTCTCATCTCCTTTTATAGGTCCAAAATACTTGCCTCTTTTTATGAATTTTATTGCCCTCTTCTGTATTTTTTCTAATTGATCGATTTGGTTAGCTCTATACGGGTCCCAGCATGCTACTCCATATTCCATAACCGGCCGCACTAAGGCCTTGTAGGCAATTTCCCTGGACTTAGCGCTCCCCTTTTTCAATATTCTCATTACGAAATGTAATGCCTTCCACGCATTCCTAGATGTGGAATTTACTTGTTCTTCCCATCCAGCATTACTTGCCAGGTACACTCCCAAGAATTTGCAGCTGTCCACCTGTAGAATTTGCACCCCTCCCATGAGATAGTTAACAATAATTTTGCCCTTAGTTCTACTAAAAACAATAGATAGATTCTACGAAGAGTGAACTAGATTGTTACCTTTGACCCCCTTGTCTGAGTGTTCCAGTAACAGTTTGATACCGAAATTAAGGTTTGCCATAAGTAAAGAGTCATGATGGATGTCAAAGGTATGTTGGTTCTTTGTGACAATACGGGCAAGGCCAGTTGAGGTGAATAACATTTGGGGGAAAGTTGTTATAACAAAAGCAATGTAAGAAACAGTGTCCTTAGCAGATTTCCAAAGGGGCTCACTTGACTTGTATGAATAGGGTATTCTTTGAACCATTCATAATGGCGACAAAATAGCCACAAAGGGATCTTTGGTTGAAAAGGAGTTTTCAGGAAGTGAAAGTGATACACCCACGCGCAGCTGTGGACAAGAGTCTTCGGCGTCAGGCCGATGAGAGCAGTCCGAGGCGTGAGGGCGATTAGGGGCAGTCCTCTTGTTCTGTCTTGGATATTTTTCGGTTCATATATACATGAGGAACGAATAAAGTTTATCGAGTAACAAACATTCTGCCGTCAGTAACTCTAAACAGGGATATTGGTAACCCTTGGTCGGCAACTTCAATTTCGGTGTTCTAAAAAAAGAAGCAGTAAATAAATAAGTTGGAAACGGGCATTCCAGTGTCATTAAATATCCTTCTCACATACATCCACGCATACCCTGAGAGAAACCTCATTGCTCGCCAACTTATTTGCTCGCCATTAAATTATTTGCATCAAATTGGCGTCCCAACGTGGAACTTGTGTACACCCATAAACATTTTTCCTTCAAGTTCAACGTTATTTTTTTCCGTTCTGGCTTTAATGCTTAGATATTCCTGTCTAATGAATCACATTACACTGACTAAAAAGAGTATACGAAACTAAAGGTACAGCTATTTGCCAGTTTGGTGTAGTCTCTATAGTCTATGTTCAATGACAGGTGTGCCTATGGTTTTCCAAATACACTAGTCGACAAAATTGAACTCTTTTCTTTCACAAGAATTAAAATAATATTTTCTAGAATTTTTCGTGCTGAATTCAAATATAATTTTAGTTTTCCCCCATCGGGCAGAAGTTTTGTGTGATATTTATTTGAATTTTTATAATATTCTTAAAAAAAAAACCTAACTAGCTATCTAACTCAAAATTATAACTTCTCTTTCTCACTTAACTAGAAAGTGGCAGATAGTGATTTTCGGGCATATTTTGTATCTGGAACGTCTCTCTTCTTGGTCCAGCAGTAGTCAGCCAGCATATTGAAACTCCACTTGCCTTGGTACCTGTTTTCCATAGTAGATATTTGCTGATGAAAACGCCCACCGTGCTCATCGCCGACAGCTCCAAAATTTTCGGGAAAAAAGTCTAAGTGAGAGTCCAAGAAATGAATTTTTAAAGACATGTTGAATCCCATGGCTTTATAATAATGCAGAAGATCAGTCACTATGCCACGATAGTTTTCTGCTTTATGGTTTCCAAGAAAATTTAAACATAAGCTTTTGAAAGACTACCAGGCTGTTTTCTCCAGTGGATTTAACAGTCCTTCACAATACTCATCACTAGGGCCCGGAAGTTGTTGACCTAAACTTCTCTAAACATGAGTTATATAATGTCCTTAAAATATAAAAAATGCATATAAAATGTACAAAAATGACCAAACAAAAATTAAAAATTTCTTTCATAATAAATTATCGTAATAACTGTCACAGACAAATAATGAATATGTGGTTCGAATAACCACATTTTAAAATTAAATTTCATAGTAAATAATGCAGTTATTGCTACTAAATAATAAATTCAAAATTCATCAGGTCATTTTCAATTTTATAAAATAAGCAAAATTAAGCTACTCTACCCATTAGCCAAAACATATCTTACTTAGCGTTGGTCATCTTCAAGTTATCAGAAGTAAAGGAATGGTGGTTGTCAGCTAAAACTGTTTTATACCTTCAGAAACCTCTCCCCACCTCCACAGATGTTATAGGTGCATATTTGAAAAACACTGTCACTGCCTTTAAATCCTGTTAAAAAATATCAGTTCTGAAATTTTCTCTTGACATCATATCGGCTTACACGATATGAAATTTTAATCACAGATTATTTTTAAAAAAAAACAGGGTCAGGAGTCAGGGTCAAGTCTGCCACGGGAATCGAATCCGGGCCTCCCAAATGTGGGCTACAGATGAAAATGCCCAAAATATTCGTGAAAAAGAAAGAAAATGACCGGAAAGTGCATTTAAATGTTAAAAAATTGACTATTATAAAAATGTGAAAAAAAAAAAAAGCATTTTGATGACCTATAGAAACCATATATATCTAACGTATTTGTTCCAGAATGCACTTAATTTCCAATAAGCATCGTCTGTGACTATTCAGAAAAAATATGACTTTTCATCAAAATCCGAGCCCTACTCATCACCCATTAATGACCGGATTTGTGGTCCTATAAAAATCCTTCTTTAAGTTTAGCATCGCTGAGTTTGGGCAATTTAGATTTCAGGTACAACAATCTATAAGTCTCTTTATCCATAGCTTTGACTAAAGTTTCCTAACTTAGTATGCAATGGAGGTAATAATACTTTTTCAGGATTCACACATTTTTCTGGCCAGAGATAGATACTCTCGTTTAGGCCATGATTCTTTAACCTAGTGAGACTTCCTATCTCTGCTGTTCCAGAGGCACAAAAACAGCAAAATTTGGTGAACCCAAGTTGCAAACCAAGCAATAAAGCAATGACCTTTAAATCACCACAGATATTCTATTGATATTTTCCATATTGTAATTTCTCTAAAATTAGTTTCATATTTTGTTATGTCTCTTTCATATCAGCAGCTTGCGCTACAGGTATTGATGGAAGTTCATTGCCAATATGTAGCAGCAAAGCCTTAAAACTAACTTTAGACGAATCTATGAATAGTCGTCACTCGTCCGGCCTCTGTTGAAGCCCAAGAGTTTCCATAAATGAACAAATATCACTACAAAACACAATACAATTTTCTTCAGAGAAGCAGTCCCTGAAATCACTATGGTGGCCATGATAAATACATATGCTTAATTCTTTTTGGAGTAGATTCCACCCTTTGAGTCGGGAAGTTAAATCTTCAGCTTGCTGTTTAGACAGATATAAATCCCAAATCAGGTCATTAAGGTCTTTCTGATTGGGAAAGTATGGTTCTGATGAACTTGGCTTCATATGTAGCGTCATTTTTATTTTCATCTGAAGCATTTTCAGTTTCAGTTAGGTCAGAATCTAGAGTTATAACACCTTATAACATAAAATCAGTATCTGCATATACTGGTACAGAGAACTGTTCATTGTGTAAGACAGGTCTTACTGCAGATTTCAAATTCGGATACTTAACTGTATGTTTTGTTTTAGATGTGACTCCTTTTATATTTGTCAATCAGAAATAACAATCACTTAAATGATCTTTCGGTTCCCTCCAAATCATAGGAATTGCAAATGGCATATGATGTGTACCACTTTTTTTCACCCAGTCAGCAATCTAACACATGAAACACAGCATGATTTGGTGCCCAGCTCTTATCAAAATCACCAGCCTGACAGCCAAAGTAAAGTTGATTGCACTTCTTTACAAGTGGGGTCAAATTTCGCCTCTGAGACTTGAAGGTCAGCTCACCACATGTATAGTACACACTGTTTAAATGATTTACACACTTTCTTGGCATGATGGAAAAACAAAGCACTAAAACACTACATACACAATACACTTCCGAAAAGAAAGGAAGAAAATATTTCACAACTGAACAAACTCACAATCAGCTCAATACTGACACATCACAATGCCAGATGAACAGGTCTGTACATGTCCAAACATAAATGAACCTGCACAGCCTTGTTTTATGGTTCTTCAGAATAATATTACGTCATTTCCTCATATACAGCTTGGATAAAATCGCAACATATGAGGTAAAGTTTCCTATAACAGGTCAAAGAAAACGCTAAAATTCGATTTTAAAAGGTAGCTGTCACAAAAAGCTGTGCCTGATGGAAGAATTCCGAACACATATCTGAATTCAGTATGAAAAAATACACTAGATTCACTAATTAGATTACTTGTGAAGAAAACCTTGTCGACTAGTGTTATTAAGTCAACATAACGAATGTTTGTTGCATCCGTAGTTTTAATCGTTTTGGTTTCAAGCAGAAACGGATAGATATCTGAAAGGGAAATACGTTAACAACTGGACGTTGAGCCTATAACAAAATAGTAAAGTCATTGCAGGTAAATGATTGTTTTCTCCCTCCGTAGTCGAATCTAGACAGAGAAGAGGCAAATAAAAGAAAGAAGGAACGGAGAAACAGAAGAATCAAGTATTTAAGAAGCAATAGTATAACTTTAATCATTAACGATTGTCATTTATGAATCGTCTTCTATTGAACCTGTTGATAGATCGGAATATGCTCTCATTAATTATATTTAGTAATATTATGAAAGCTAGTAGTTTCTGACAGTAGAACTGAGGTTATCAAAGAATTGTCTAATAACAAACAGCATGGTTTGAAAACTGTATTAAACTACCTAAGAAAAATTATAGCCAAGAAGGAGACGCGATGTAATTTTTTCCCTTCTCTTCTGTAGTTTTAATATAATCATTGTAGTAATATAACTTCATTTTCACATTTTGTATCAAATACCAACAGTGAACTGGTGAATGCATGAGAATAGCCGAATATAAGCAAAGATTGTAAGAATAAAAAGTGAATGTAGGAGGGAAAATTATCAGTTACTAATGCTTGAGCATCTTGCTTTAAAATTATCGATTGAGCTCAATTCTGATTGGGGAATAAGTTATCAGTAAGACTGTACATTGACTGAAATGCGCTTGCGTGTAATAGGTATTAATATACCCAACCATTTCAAGACTCCGTATAACAAATTACACAGATAAAATAGAGGTTATTTGAAAATAAATTGGTCGTATGGCCAAAATCAGTATATAGTTAAAGCGTTTGCAAGTTCACTCAAACTATCTATAGAAATCACACCTAGTTTGTAGTGGTGTCTTATCAGAAGAACAAAAACATTATCTTATACATCAGATTATTTGATTCTTCACGTGTAAACATTTCTTTAAATTTCCCAGAATGTTTCAATATCGGTTCAAAGAGTAGGCCTTAAGCATATGTGAACCTTTAAGGATCCAGAACGTGACTGCAGTTAGAATTCCCTACAGAGTCTTTCCTTGCAGTTGTCACTTTTGAAAGATTCTGTACCTTCCTTTCAGCTTTCCGTTATGACACGGACATATTAATACTAACACAAAAGTACAATTTCGCAGAAGTACACGCAGCTTCACACTTGAAATCGTTGCTGACTTGAACATCAAGAAATGTGGTGCCTCTATGGAAAGTCACGCCTGCCTTGTACCCTATGAAAACGATTAAGGGTAGCATACATTCAGCGTGGCTTGGTGGCTGAGGTCAGGTATTGTAAAAGCCACACAATGGCCTTTGTAAAACAGTCGCTTGTTCGGCTCTGAATCAGTAGGAAGGGGGAGAGAAAGGCGTATTCCAAGTGGGAAGAACAAAGTCAGGCTAAAGGAACAGAAGTTTATCAAAGGAATGGCTATGCTTATTCCAACTTCATAAACTGCTCTAGTGGCCTTCTGGTCTGAAAAGAAATAAGCTAATTTTATGAGAAAAGCTCGCAAGACTTTCTCTGCCCATTATCGCTGCTCATAAATCCTACAGATATAAAGAATCACCATAAATGAGGGTATACGGACGTTTTGAAGCTGCCAATTAACACCTCGTTATACACAATAAGCAGGGAATACAAATACTTTTAACTAACGAGAAACAACAATATCACTAGTTAACCCTTCAATTAATATATCCGAGGAAAACTGAGTGCCCAATAAGTATATGTAGCGAATACCTTCAAGCGGTTAAGATGCTGCATTTCTTTCATAACTTACTGATATACAGATATAACTCAATATCTGTGTACGTAAATTCTATCTTCAATTATCTCAAGGTGGAATTTCAGTGGGACTGGACTGTGCTAGGGAGGGGATTCGCCACAGAGGTCCAAACTATTGTGCCTCTGCCCCCAAGTGGCTATGCCCAGAAGTAAGGATGAGGCGAGAAGAGACAGAGGGTGACGGTACCAATGAGTCACGAAAGTACAGAGGGCAGGGTCCATGCAACAGAGTGGTTGGAAACTTCCCGACAGGCCAGTACAGTCGACATTCCACACACTGTGGTCCTGAAACGGCCCACCAGAACGGTTCGGGGACCGGACGCCATCCTCCGAAGGAGAAACTGTTTACCAGGAGTATATCATCCTGCCATGCAGTGCCGAGACTCCTGCCATCACTTCTATCCTGAAAGAGACCACCAGATGAGAAATGATGTGAAATACTAATAGAGATGAAATGGGGTTATGTGATTAGCCTACACAGTATTCGCCTGGCGACCCGAGAAAACCCCGTAAAGCCCATGGATCAGGTAGGCCGGCCATGGGAATCGAAGGGGGGCCACAGATGAAACTGCCTGAACCATCCCGCTCGGTTAACATACTGGTTTATTAATATAATTCAATATCTACATACATGCTACTACCCATTCAATTACTGCATGGTGGTATTTCAGTGAGACGATTTGCTTATTTTTACGAAAATAAAATAAGACTTTCGTGTAAAGGGATAGCAAGTGTCTAAAAAGCTTTCACTGTGTAGAGCTTCTCTTACAGCTGAAATTTAATCAAATGTTCCTAAAAATTAAAAAAAGAATAGCTTTTGCCTAAAAACACTTTGAAATTATAGCTTCAATTACCTACGTGATTTTTTATCCTCAGGGAATAATAAAGCTTGAACGTGTGATCATTTAAATTCCCATGACCACATAAATGGCCTGAATGTATCTCCAATGCCTTTTACCTGAACTTGATTTTTCTTGTCCTGTTTATACATTTAAAATGTTCCATACGTTATAGCTTGTAACCAACCTTTTTAAAATTTATATAAAGCCAATTTATATAAATCAAACCCAAGTTCCACTATTTGTTTCATCTGCAGGTGTTACGGCTTCAATAGAATCTTAAGAGAGAACGGGCTTAAAAATTGTCACATGGGGTTTGTTATACATTTAAGCTGTTCGGAATATGAGTTAATTAATTCGTCCGCTAAGAATAATTGTTTATCTTCGTTATTTTATGCGTTTATCTTTCGACAAATTACAATATCCGTCCTGCTCAACGTGCCTGTTCAATCTGCACAGTAAAAATTGTATAAATAGTTTTTTTTTCTTTAAAAACATTTAAAAAGAGTGGAAAACATATAAAATGCACATGTAATTGAATTATAGCAGCAAGTAACATTGAATGGTGCTGCAACCACGCAATTAACTACGCACCATTAATAAAAAATGTTTCACACAATACACACTGAATCCTTTTTTTTTTTTTTTTTATTTTATCCATCGATCAGCAATTATGCTTTACAGATGTTTGTTATAAGATACATAGGAACAGGACACATAACAATGGAGGTAGCCATGAACGACTCCTCTAACTAAATATGGAGGATAACTGTAACACAAATTGAGAACTTAAAGTCTTATGGTAGTGATCACGTGTCTGAGTCTGTGCTGGAGACGTCACTCAGGAGAAGATCTTGGGGCAGTCTGCGCTTCAGGCGAGTTGGCTGGCGAGTGCGACAGCCGAGACGGTACGTAACAGCTCCAGGGACCTCCTGGAGATGGTAAAAGAATGGACGTGCCAGGCGTCGGATGTATTGGTGAACGGGTAAAAGACCAAACTCATGATGAAGCTGCTGGTTTCGGATGAACCATGGAGCGTTTGTAACTGTACGAAGCACCCTGTTTTGTAGTACCTGCAGTCGGCGGAGATTAGTCTTACAGGTGCCACCCCAGACTGGAGCTGCATAGGTAAAAATAGGACGGACTAGAGATGTGTAAAGAAGCAGGGAGGATTCATAACCAAGTGAAGTGCGCCTGTTGAGTAGAGGGTACAGTTTTGATAGCCGGGCAAACGCAAGCGTAACAGACCGACAGATGTGGGCGTTCCAAGTAAGTCGGGTGTCCAGTAACACCCCAAGGTATTTCACTGGCACATTGCTTGGTAACCATGAGAGCGGTTCCCCCAGCAGCCGTAGTGAAGGAGGATCCCTATAAGGTCGTAAAGAGAAGATCTTAACCTCTGTCTTGTTAGTATTGAGGGAAATGCGCCAGTGAGAGAACCAATGAGCTAATTGATCTAGGGCAATTTGCAGTTTCTGAATGGCATGAAGAATATTGGCGTGAGAATAATAGAGAGCAGTATCATCTGCGTATAACGCCGTACAAACTGGAGCTATATCAGGAAGATCATAAGTGAATATATTAAAGAGGAGTGGTGCAAGTACTGAACCTTGAGGTACACCTGCTAAAATAGGCCGTCGGGTGGATGTGAAACCAGCAATGCGCACCACAAAGGTTCTATTGGTGAGAAAACTTGCTATGATTTGTATCAGATAATAAGGGAGACCAATGCGATATGCTTTAAGTAGTAGTCCACTGTGCCACACCTTGTCGAATGCCTGGGCGATATCTAGGAATGCTGATACGGTGTATTGCCTGTTTTCGAAACCTTGAATAATAGACTGCGTGATTCTGAGCAATTGGTGAGTGGTAGCATGCTTCGGGCGAAAGCCAAACTGAAAAGACGGAATTATCTGATTATGGATCAAAAAATGAGAAATACGTTGATGAATAATCTTTTCAAAAAGCTTAGAAAGTGCAGGTAATAAGCTGATTGGTCTGTAACTTGAGGGAAGATTTTTTGGCTTGTTGGGCTTGTGGAAGACTATAATTTCCGCATGTTTCCATGTAGATGGAAAATGACCAATGCGCAGAGCAGCATTGAAGATTGATGATAAATAAGCTAGGGCTTTGTTTGTCAAATTCTTCAGCACAACGTTAGGGATAAGGTCATGACCGGGAGACTTTTTAACGGGAAGACGATGAATAAAGCGGGACAATTCACGTGGAGTAGTGAATGAAATTCTGTTGTGCGCTGTAGGACGAAGTTGGTACTCAAGGAGTTCCCTGTCCACGGAAGAGGGAATATTAGAGTCAAGACAGGTGTTAGGCGTGAATGTACGCTCGTAGTGAGTAGCTAGAGCGTCACACTTGGCAGCAGAGTCACTCAAAAGGGTCCCATCAACCTGAAGAGGTGGAATCACTGTCGGCTCTCGGAGAATCCTCTTAGTGATGTTCCATAAGGTATGATCTCCGGGACGGATAGTGGCTAATTGTCGCGGGTACTCCTGAAATCGGTGTTGCTCTAGTGCGGTCCGTACTTGTCGAATGAGACTATTTAATCTTTGGCGCAGCCAGGGTAGACGCTGACGTTGCCACAATCGACGGATGCGATGTTTCTCTTGGATGAGTTGAGTAATATGGATAGGCAAGGAGGGGAAATGGCGAGGTTGAGGACTGCGGACAGTAGAGGATCGTACACTGGAAGAGAGCGCAGAGGTAAAATGGTGAACGGCAGTGTCAATGGCATCCGCATTACCCAGTTGATAAGAGGTGTGGAGTGCAGCATCCAGGTGTGTGCGAAAGATGTCCCAGTTGACAAAACCATCGATGAGTCGCGGGATTTGTGGCAAAATATCAGGAGTGAGGTTAAATGTGACCAACACTGGACAGTGATCGGAATCGAGCGCTGGCAGTGCAGAAATCGATGCAGGTAATCGTATATTGCGATGTACCCCAATGTCCAAAATGTCAGGAGCTACCTGTGGGTTGCCAGAATAGTAAGTCGGTTCTGTGGGAGCCAGTATGTGAAGACCAGTGGCATTAATAGTGTCAAACAGACGCCGTCCATTCGGGTTTGTGACTCTACAGCCCCAAGAAGTGTGCTTCGAGTTCAAATCCCCTAGCAAGAGAGTGCAGCTTTCTGCTGGGAAAAGGAAAGAGAAATAGTGAGTATTAAGCTTACTATTTGGGGGCTTGTAAGCACTCATTAGAACGAGATCGTTGCTATCGCGAAGCGAGAGTTTAACGCCCACTACCTCAAAACCGGGAATCACAGGTAGGAATATTTCATGATGAGTCAGAGAACGTTTAACTAGCACAGCTACTCCCCCAGAGGCGGTAGGTGCATTCCGATCAAATCTATAAATCCTGTAGCCTGGAACGGAGAAACGTTCATTCGGGAGAAGATGAGTCTCGGTGATACAGGCAGCATCTATACTGTGCAAGCTGAGAAAGGCAGCGAAGGAGGCACGTTTAGTGCGTATGCCATTAGCGTTCCAGTTCAGGAGAGTGAGTGATGAAAGAGATGGCCTATTACACGCCACCATTGCGGAAAGTAGTTAGAAGAGCGTTTTGGAAACATTGTGTAAATTGCGGTAAGAGAGGAGTGAGGAACGTGGATAAAGAATTTAGAAGTTGAGTGAACAGGCTAATTAGCAGAGCCGAGAGAGATGAAGAGTCAGAGGGATCTTGTTGTGCAGTAGTACGCCTCGTCGAGGAAGCAGAAGTTACACTGGCATAAGTTGCTGGTGAAGAAGTTGAAGGTACTGGTGATGCAGCTGGGGGTTGTAATGGTTGCTGTGCAGGATTGTCTGATTGTTGTAGGGGACGGGAGCGATGAGAATTCCCAGGCTGTTGCCTTGTGTTGCTATTTTGTGTTCTGAATTTCAGTTCTAAATAATGCCGACAACCTCGGTAGTTAGCTGGATGGTTTTCATGACAATGAACACACTGAGCTGGAGTGTCTCTCGGTTTAGTGCACTGTGAGAAGTGATGATTTTCTAGACAGCGAACACACCTCGGGGTCAGCTGACAATAGTTCTTTGTGTGACCGTAATTCTGACAGCGGGTGCATTGCGGTATGTCAGTGTTACGACGGCGATGTTCCCCCTTAACAACACTGTAGAACAGGCGAGTTAGGTTGAGTATGGCTTTACCATCATCGCTGTTTAACAATTCCACCGCACAGAGAGGAATGGGTTGTTTCGACCGATTCATAAGTCGAGTGACCTTCCGCACTGGGTAGTTCTGTAAGCACAGTTCGTCATAGATTTCCTTATCAGTGAGCGAAGGAGGGATGTCTCGGATAATTACCGAGAAAAGCTTATCTGTCGG
Organism: Mantis religiosa; assembly: GCA_030765055.1. Classification (NCBI taxonomy): domain Eukaryota; kingdom Metazoa; phylum Arthropoda; class Insecta; order Mantodea; family Mantidae; genus Mantis; species Mantis religiosa. The sequence goes on along the minus strand of CM060950.1, from coordinate 77,318,805 downwards.
ATTTCTGTAAGTGTAGTATTCCTGTTGTATGGAGCTGAAGTATGTAGTAAGTTTACGGAAATCGTCAGAAGTAGAGGGATGAACCTTAAGGATAGACCCGCGAAGCTCTGTGTGAAATTCAGAGGTAACATTATTTTTTAGATCTTGTAATAGAAGTTGATAGTTACCAATGTTGCGCAAGCAAATTGGTGGAACTTTTTCCTTAGGTGTCTCGGAGTTGCTTGTCTCGTCCATGGCTGTGTTGTCTTCTAGTAGTGCGAAGCGGTTGTGCGTGGAAACAGAGTAAGCATAGCGCGAGGCACTTGTTTGTTCTGATGGGGCAGCTGTACAGCGACGTTTGCTCGGGCCAGCTGTGGCAGCAGCATGTGTAGCAGCGCGACTAGAGCTGGTTGCAGGTGAACTGTTAGATGGGGCAGTCTCATGCATGATAACGTCACTCGTAGTTTTAGCGGTAACTATAGCAGCAGTTGACGTGGTAAGATGTAATTGTGACGGGCGTAAGGGTGATTGACGCACTGGTGAATTAGGATTAAAAGTATTGGTGCGAGAAACCTGGGTTGGCTGCGTAGACACTGGTTGAGCTTGCTGTAGAGGCACTGGTAACTGTGGGAATTCACTAGTGGTATTATAAACCATATCGATAGCTGAGCGTACTAGATGGCCGGTAGTTTCCGGCGTGAGAGACATAATAGGTGAGGAAAGAAAAGAAAAAAAAATAATAGAGAAAAAGAAAGAAACACACCTGTACCCAAAGGGCACTAGTACACGTTAGTAAAAGAACACTGTTTACACTGATTGTGAAAATACAATTCACTAGAAGATATCGTAATCCACAGTTAAACACAGTTACACTGTAATCACTCACGGAAGCAGCGCGCACGAAACACGTCTGTCTGCCGCGACTGTCGGTACACGACTCCACACACTGAATCCGTTAATCTCAACTGAAACCAAGAGTTAACTGATCTCTTGGTATCTATATAGACATAAACAAACATTCACTAGAATAAACCGTGAAATACGGTGGCTCTTGTAGGAGCATTCTTACACATATCAAGTTACTTCAAATATTGAAAATTGTCGAATTGCATTATTATCATGATGATGATGATGATGGTGGTGGTGGTGGTGATGATGATGATGATTATTTATTATTATTATTATTATTATTATTATTATTATTATTATTATTATTATTATTATTATTATTATTATTATTATTATTATTATTATTATTATTATTATTATTATTATTATTATTATTATTATTATTATTATTATTATTATTATTATTATTATTATTTTATTATTATTATTATTATTATTATTATTATTATTATTATTATTATTATTATTATTATTATTATTATTATTATTATTATTATTATTATTATTATTATTATTATTATTATTATTATTATTATTATTATTATTATTATTATTATTATTATTATTATTATTATTATTATTATTATTATTATTATTATTATTATTATTATTATTATTATTATTATTATTATTATTATTATTATTATTATTATTATTATTATTATTATTATTATTATTATTATTATTATTATTATTATTATTATTATTATTATTATTATTATTATTATTATTATTATTATTATTATTATTATTATTATTATTATTATTATTATTATTATTATTATTATTATTATTTAGTGGGTTGGGCCAGAATGTCATGTGCTACAAGCAAAGCTGAACACTCGCAGCAGCAGCAGCAGCAACAACAGAGTAACACCCAGTGCAGGTTCAAACGTGCGGAATGTCGTTACCACAAAAGAGAGAGGCGCCGATTCAAGGATGCGACCTCTTAATGAACTTTCCTCACGGAAAGCGAGTGCCTTACTGGTAATTAAACTTGGCCTACCCCACGCATAAGCCGAGCGTAGAAATGTGGCTAGTGTAGGAAGAAAGGGCGTTCAGGATGAAATAAAAGTGTACCCGAGACCAACGAGAAATACGATTGAGCTTCAGGATATAAACAATCGAGCTACACAATAATTGATATCCTTCACTCGCTCTTCAGGGCGTGAGAACACATTCACGCGCTCATTCTTGTAAACACTCACTCTCAGCTACTGCACTTTACCACTTATATATACAAAACCGCATCATGATGCGTCACAATGGTGCGTAGTATAACATATAAATTTTATCATGAATTACTATTTTCAGAAAACAATCCATTTATTCGTAACTGAAAGTTTAATCCCTGCGTACCAAGCTAAGGATGTTTTATACACGTTTTCAGATTTTAGTGCATTTTTAAGTATACAGCTAGCGAAGTTCTCATTAATATAGGCTTTGCACATCTTCATTTCTATATTGTCAGCATTACACTTCATGCAAATGATAGTTTATCTCTCCACATCCAGTGTCGTTTTCCCTACGAGCGCCTGAACGTGGTCGTCACTTTCTGATGTTCCATTCCACTTGACTACTAGAGCTTAGATTTTGGGACCCGGTGTGCCCTGCATAACGGAAACATTGACACAAGATATTCTCAGTAAGAGTACCTCTGTTGACGCTGAGTACCAATCGCTGAGGTACAAAAGGTCCCAATTTCTGACGCTTTTTTATTCTATATCAATCTTCACCAAGTAATCTGCTTTGTTGCTTTTATAGCGTATTTGAAGGTAGTACAATGCAGTTCTATATCCTTTTTTCACAATTATTGTCTTTCCAGTTCTCGTCGTGTGGCCTTACCTTCCCCGCTGCGTCTGCTGCTACTCTGCCTTTGGTATCAGCCACTATGGATGTGACCTTAGCAGCCTGGATCCCGGTGGTCTGGTCGCCTAGTAGATTGCTCTAGGAGTTGACTATTCTTTGCCCTGGCTAGTCATTAGAGCTGAGACCACGCTATCTACAGGGTATGCGTGAGATAGGTTGACGAAATAAAAACAACACAGTTCATCGAATCAGCTTTACTATTCAGTTCGTTTCGTGCTCACAGTTCACCAGGAGTTGCCGCCGCGTTCAGATCGAATTACTCTAGATTTCCACTATCACGTTAAAACTATACTGAATTGCTGAAATCTATCACGATGGAATAAATTACTAACACTGTTTTGAAAGTATACTTCGCCGCTTAATTAACTGCTGGGAGATCTTGTTCACTTAATAAGATTCTCATTACTGATTATACTTCTCGGCGCAATCCAACGTTTGTGTCCCCGGCAGGCAAAACACGTCTACACGGTATCACGTCTTAGACTAGAAGACCGACGCTAAAACCTAATATTCCTTACCAAAACAGATATAGCCTCGCCTCCAGCTGGATTTCTCTGAAAAACTCTAGTTAGCGAGCTACAACCACGCGGACGTTTCCCCGAAATACTGGTTTGGGCCAGGTTTGGACCGGTCTACTAATTACCCAGGCAGCGACCCAACCCGTGACCACAGCCTTTCGACGGAACATTTTCATCCATATAGACCCGCAACTATATTACATAGCTCTGGGTTAAAATACTTATTCGCATTCTAGTAATTGAATTTAAATGCTGTTGCTTCGTTTCATGAACTTATCCATCTGTACTATTCATTATCTTAAATTCTTTCACCTTACTTCCTCATCATAATTTTATTATCATTTTATTCATTGTTAAAATCGTATTCAATCATACGGCTGATAAATACGGCATCAGTCGTAGATGTAACACACATCGTACATCGTCAGGAAAAACCTTTCAGTTTGCATTCCTTCATTTGTTCTTATGTAGACATTTATTTATGCATTATGAAGCACATCCAGGAACAACGTTCGTAGCTGGAGTACAAATTTCAACATTGTCCATTTAACAGCATAATGATGAAGCTACAAGGTCACTGACAAGGAAAATAAGTAATTTAAAAGCACAAAACGCTTACTTCCCTTCTATTAGGAGAGTGTAACAATGCACTTAGCTGTCCCAACACAATTTGCTATAAAATATATTTATACGTATATTCTTGTCATAGAGTATTCAATGTGGGCATCTCACTCTCCCAATGTTTTGGTTATTACATGTGGTAACGCAACGGCTATTTCAGAAGATTATCAGAAGTTCGGATCCGGACAGTCAGAAAAGTAAACAACATAAGCCGCTCTCTCGCCTGGTTTATAAACACAATAAGCAATACCACCGGGGAACAGGAATCTTCTGGATTTTTCCATACCTTGAGTGTTCTGGAAAGTTCCTATGGTGTAGAAGGCAGCACTCTCTGAAGCGAATGAGTTTGGTGTGATCGACAGTGAGGAAGTCCGGCGAATTGGGTTCCGCGGAGCTAGCGTGTGAGTTAGAATGTACTACGAGAAGCTACTCCGGGCAAGCTGTGAAGGCTTTGGTGAAGCGCAGCGACTAGTGTTACTGCAGGGATTCGAGCTGACTTGTGCTCGACTCCCCAGTGGGTGAAATGGATGGAAGAAAAGCCTGCGCCAGGTGTACTTCTTTAGGCCGGTAAGTCACGGAGGGCAGAAAATGACAATGAACAGAGGAAATAGTTCACGTTGCTCTTGATAAGAGCTGAGCGCTGCTACAAGACCCTCGAACGAATATTAACCTCTCTGATGTGATTCGTATGTCCCAATCAACCTCTAAGTCTACGATGCTTCTCTGTTACACACTTCAGCCATACTCGATTTCAACACCATTAAATGCACATTTAGTATACTGGACCAAAAATGCATAGACAGGTAATATCGTTTCTCAAAATTTCAACCCTCTGTGATACACAGTAGGTATAAAGTTTAATCCATTCTTTGCTTGCTGCATATAACCAGCCCTCGGAAATAATTCCCCTATTTTCTTAAATGTGAGGTTTTAGCAGCTTTTACTACGTTCATAGTCACATAAAATGCTAAAGCGCATACAGTAAAAGAGTTACTGTTCGCAAAAATCACAAGGAATTTGTAAAAATAATGAAATAAAATCTTACGTTTGAACTCTCAGATTTTCTCTGTTCACTGTTGAACAATTAATTCTTAAAAAGATTTTTTCTATTTACTTCATGTTATTTTAGATAGATGTTTGTAGAAATGGCTTTATTACAATAGGAATAGGAGAATATAGTAGACATTCGTGATAGTCAAAACATTTAAGAGCTGGCCTCCATGTGATGGCTTTTAAACTGCATCTTCTTTTCATGTCCAAGACAAAAATAAAATACCTACTCACACTTACAATTTGAGATAAGTATAAGAATTAACAATTCAAACAAGGAATTTCTCGGAAATAGTTCGCCGCATATAAATGTATTTTACATGAATTTTATGTTTTAACAAGATATACATATTTTGCCTAGAAAGAGTTTGCTTATCTCTTGAAATTCACCAGTTGTGCAAAGGTTATCCAAAATGAGGAGGACTTCTGAGGAAATTTACACAAAGTTCAAGATTATTATTCATTTGATATAGAAATATCTCAAACACATGGTATTAACTTTAGAGCCATGTTTGAGAAAATCAAAATTTTTGAATACTGCTCAGGTAAAGGGCAGTCTGTTGCGGGGGTTATCCTTTGAAGATGTTGAACATATCAGGTTCGGTATTTAATCGATTTTTCCTTTTCATACACACAGACTGCTTTTTCTAAAAAGCTTATCTTTTGTTCTGGGAGTCGGCAAATATATTTAGAGTGATATCTCCTTTGTATTGTTTTATATGAACTAGACAAAGGAAAAATGCTTATTTATTATAAATTGTCTAGTTTAAAAAACAACGGTCGTTAGATACATTATCATTTAATATTGTAATCTCTTCACTGGAGAGAACTACACTGAAGCGTATGAAAGCATGATTCTAATTCCAACGGGCTAGAGTTTATCTCCTACCATAGCAGTTTATATAATTAAGCTGTTAGGTTTACTTTATATCAATTTACACGCGTAAATTTTTGAGTGTCACTTCATATTCTTGGCTGTTATTTTCAAGTGGTGCGTGTACTACACGCTGTTTTCTCAATTCTTTTTATTAACAAATTTCTTCGGTATCAGGTATTACAAACAGTTTTTGCTTTGGTGATTAGAAAGTTGCTGAAAGCGAAATTAATATATTCGGATGCATTAAAATTTACATACCATGATTCACCTTTCCTAAATACTATTTTATTTTGCATTAACTTATTAGGCCTCTCTGTATTCGTTCTTTAAATCTACATTTTAAATCCTGATCTGGTACATTTCTTTCTCTGGTTTTCTTTCTTGATTTTCTGATACAGTCTTTCAAAATGAATTATGGTGAACAGTTCTAATACTGCTTCTTCCATTTTGGCATGCTTTATTGCCTCAATTTGAATTAAATGGTAACAGACTTCTCGTGAGATTTTTCAAAGGCCTTAGGAAGATTTAAGCCCCATGCATTTAATGAGGATGTAAATGAGTCAAACACAAGCTCCAGCATATTGCAGTTAGAGATCAAAGCGAATGCTGCTTTCAAGATTTCCTCCTGATTTCGATTTCGTTGCATTATACGTTCTAGAAAGCTAAAATGAAAGGTGATTAATGGGATGAGGTGCTTAATTGGTGACAAGCACCTTTCATTCAGATATACTCCTGTATTCTACTGATCTTATCAGATGAAACTGGAAACTGAACGAGGAGCACTCAGACTGCACCATGATGTTTACCAGACCACTAAGTTCTTTGATATATCAGATATTTTAGGTGAACATCTCATGATATGATTTCTGAAATAAAAACTTTAATAATCCTTGAAGTCAGTTTTACATTCTCTGCCTCATACCTATTAATCAGAGGAAATATTTTCATTCCACCCAAAAGTTCTGTATAGAGATGTCATTACAAATATGCGTTGGGGCCTCCTGAATTCAAAAATCATTTTTAAACTTGGCAACTTCCGAAGATAGGACATGAAAGCTACAACAAATCCTCCGAACCTAAAATTCCGTATATACACAATTGTTCTTATTTTAGGACACGCCGTGTCTCAGTGGCTAGACCGCTTGGCTCTCACCAAGGTGGCCCGGGTTCGATCCCAGGTGACCGCAAAGTGAGATTTCTGGTGGACAACACGGCGCTGGGGCGAGTTTTCTCCAGGACCTCCGGTTTTCCCCGCCATCTCATTCCACCGGTGCTCCATCTTCATCTCATGTACCATCTGTGTCACCACCTGCGGTGCCGTATGTAGTAAAAGTGGGCGTTAAACACTACACATAGCATTTGTTCTTATTTTATAAAACGACTCCTATATGTTCAAGATGTTATCATGTTAAAGTATGTCTTGAACTTTGTGTTAAGTAATGTTCATTCGGAACGACTTTTCTTTAATTTTGCATAATTGGCATTACAGAAAGAGAACTTCACTGCACAGAAAATGTGGATGCAATTTTTTTTTTTCATTTTACGTCCTCCAACGTTGTCATATCGGACGGTGAATGAAATGGTTGAAATGATGCTCAAATGTGTCCAAGGTCCATGGAGCTTAGGGCTAACTGACATTCTTCTTTAAGGATAACGGAAATCCCCGGGGAAAAAAACCTTATCCAGGTAACTCACCCTGACCGAGATTTGAACTTGGGACCTCTTGAACGTGAGGCAGACATGCTGCCATCTACGCTACCGAGGCGAGTGGATGCCATTAAAACACATAATTTACTTCAAGTTATAGCTTTTATGACATCAGTCATTTCCAAAATATCCCTTGTTATTGGGCTAAATCTTTCACTAATTCTTTAATTTACGTATTATCGCCAATCAATTGCTCTTCGCAATGGAAGTAGAATGGAACTTAAAAAATACCAAGTGTATCAATCAGAATTTCAAAATTTGACTATTGCTATTTCTTTGTTACCCATAACAAATATGCATTTAAAATATTTATGTAAACATGTATCTAAAAGTAGATACAAAAACAAGATTTTGCACGAGTAGTTTGTAGAAGTTGTATAGAAATAAACAACAGTGGCTAAAGGAAAGTCAATGTAACACATCAGAGATTTTGAAGTGGCCATCATTCATTGTTTCACCTGATGTCATGGAAAGGGTAAAGGTGGACGGAATTTCAAGGTCAGCATATAACGACCGGTTTTAAAACACTTTATCATCACGCCTCCTGTATCCTTTTGGTGTCTACAACTAAATTGTATTAAAATCATTTAGCAAATAATAATTATCTTATTTAACCTAAAGCACAGAGAAAAGTGAAACTTTTCTAACAATATATGGCAGAAAAAATAACTGCATTAGACCGGGAAGGACATGTGAATATAACATTAAATTTATTTTTAGAAAAAAATTAACATCGCCTATATCAACAACACGAAGAGCTTCAGTTATACAGAGCGTTCGGTTTCTGAACTGGCCTGGATAACATGCGTGTTAGGTTCGCTGTCTGATACACTGGGTTGGAAGCTCCATTCTGAAACTTCTGTCTTACATATTCTTGAGTAATTGAAGCTTGCACTATAGTGTGTACTAACCTTGCTGTAAGGTGTTATGAGTATGAGGGATATATTTTTCCAACCTCCGATACGGCATAACAGAAAAACAAATGTGAATCACCCAGTTATTTTATTAGCAGGAGTCAAGCACGGTTACCGTTCCACATAGTCACCGTGAAGATTAAGACATTGTTCATATCGATAAATGAACTTTCTAATACTCACTTCAAAAACGTCTGCCGCCACCATGGAGATAGGTCTTCACGGCATCTTGAAGTTCTCCTCTGGTGCGAAAGTGCTGTCCTCGCACTTCTTTCTTCAGCTGCCGAAAAAGATGAGTCACTCGGCGCTAGATCTGGACTCTATGCCGGGTAATCAACACTTTCCAATGGAACTGAGTACACTGAGTTCTTTAAATTTCTTGCACCACTCACGCACAACATCCCTACTCATACAGAATGCACCATATACACGTCTAATTTTTCGATAAAATTCTGCTGCATTATTCCCTTCTGTCTGCAGAAAACGAATGACCCTTCGCAACTCGCACTTGGTGGGAGAAACAGTGATAACGGCCATGTTTAAGTGCCGGTAGCTCAGTTACAACTAACGTATTGACCTTTGGCCCGGTGGACATTATGGTAGGATAGTTGCTCTGCTGCACGGTGGACAAATCCGCCTCCTTATGCTTATCTGGTCTCGCAGCAGAGCAATCGGAGTTTGAGAAAAAAAGTGACCCTCGTAATGTCCATCTGCGTTCAGCGGCGGGGCATACAATAAAATAGTCCAAAGCACAAAAATGAAATTTCAGAACGGGTTATTCATAGTGATGTATGTGAGATCGGAGTCGTTGGTGCTGAAAGTTATGTCACATAAATTCGTTCAGAATGGGCGAAACATCCATAAGAAAAAGCCCTGCGGATAAGTTTTACCTCCGGGAATTGAAGCAATGGCCGCAGTTTGAAGGTAATGTCGAACAAAATTAACCCCTTCTCTGCCTGCCCCCCTCTCTCTCTCTTGCCCTGTCTCTCTGTACATACAACGTATATTGTAAAGCAGCGACTATTGCCCAAAATTATCGAAGTAGTCGGTAATCGGAACGGTAAAAGGCATATGACGTGCTCTCGCTCAGCGTAAACACGTGTAAGTACTATTGCAGGAAAACTAGAAAATTCTAGTTGTTTCGCCATCTCAAACGTTGGGGAACTATAAGGAAGCTTCCGAGGGCTATATAACTAGCGCTTTCTCAAACTGGCCTGCCTGCGGTGAAATTAGAAAGTTTGCGGAAGTTAGTTCGTGAGTTAGCCTTTTAGCGCATTTGTGGTGCGACAAAAAGTGCTGTTCTTAGAGCGAGATTGTGACGTGCTGTAGGTATTGTAAATGCAAGAGATTTGAGACGTTTTATGTTCGACTCCCCAGCCAATAAACTGTCCGGAAGAAGAGGCCACGTCAGGCACATTTCCTTGCATCATTACGTCACGTATGAAAATGAATGTGACACAAAGGGAAGTGGTAATGAACAGTGAAACTAGTTTATAGCAGTGAAGTGACTCAGGGAAGTCTCAGGGAGATTTAACGAGATTAAACTGTGACAGTGAAATCCGAGTGAAGTGAGTATCAGAAAGTAGGCGAAGTCACAATATGTTTATGTGATGCTAACAAAATCTGTATGAATACCGTACTAAGTTCTTGGAGTTTTGCAAGTTTTAGAAGGTAAGTTAATTATTTAACTTCATACGTAGGTTTTAGCAAATATGTGAAGCAAAGGAATGCAAAAAGTGCTGAGTATAATTAAAAATAAGCGCTTGGGCTTTGCTATCAAAAGACACGTTTATTGAAAAAGGTATAATTTTGGGTAATTTTTCTAAATAGCAAACTTAAGTGCAATAATTGTTTCAATGCTACTACTCACAAAGATCTGCTATTCAGTATTAAGAAGCAGATAAACAAACACAACACTAGGGAGGTAGAGACAGACTGAAAAATTCAAAGCCATAGCCGGCATTTGAACCACGGATCTTCTGGTGGCCGTCCAGCCGCTCTAACCCTTGAGCTACTATGGCCGACCTGCCGATATGACATTAAATTCTCCAACTGACTCGTGCTTTTCCCGGTAAACCACTTAGGAGTTCTCATAAACACATGAGACAACTACCTTAATGGCGCCTTATCACGTGTAAGTGATTTAAGGCCCGGGCTTTATAGTTAACCACTATTGGGCCAATTAATGGAAATTAATTGGATGGCAACCAGAATATCCGTGGTTCAAATCCCGGCTATGGCATTGAATTTTTCAGTCTGGCTCTATCTTTCCATACTTCAGCCTGTTTTCAGACTATTCATAAATAACAGAAGTGAGATTCAAGCTTTGTGAAATGTAATAAAACATACTTTAAACAAGAATTTTGTATGAAAACCAAGGCTTTAATTATAGTGTGTTATTTGCCACTAATTAATCATTAATTAGTAATATTTATAGGCACATTCATAACACTGGCTCAATACTGCACTATAAATTTTCTCCTCTTTGATCTTTTCGCATGTTGTTCAGAGCAATCCCTTTTTCGACATCCAACAGTAGTCCACCATCATGAGAATGCTCCACTTCCATTGATACCTTTTTTCCAATTTTTTTATATCCTGGTGAAATATTCACCCTGTTCCTCACTAAAATCTCCTAAGGCAATAATTTATGTGGGAATGAAGATAATGTACTTTAACAAACATGTTGCCACCAATCTGCTCAAAATTCTGTAGCATCACTTTCCCTATGTTAACATAAGTTTCTTTTAGTTCCAAGGAAATTAAAAGCAACATATCTGAAAGCATTCCAGGTATCCTTCACCTCTCGCCGCCCAGTATTCTTCAACTGATTATCATCAGTTTTCGAATTTCGAAACACTCACTGTTTTATCTAGAGTTTTCAATTGTTTCATTAAACCTAATTTTACATGGAGATGAGGAGTACTACTTTTGAGAGATATTTTTTTCGATATTTTTTTCGCCCGGTGTTTAATTAGTCGCTTTTTTTCTTTTTGTAGTTTACGTCGTCCAACGTTGTCATATCAGACGATGAATGAAATGGATGAAATGATGCTCAAATGAGTCCGGGGTCCATGGACATTCGTCTATCAGGATAAGGGACAACCCCGAAAAAATCTTATCCAGGTAACTCATCCTAAACCGAGATTCGAACTCGGGACCTCTTGAACATCAGGCAGACATGCTACCATCTACGCTACCGAGGCGGGTAAATTAGTTCTAAGTGGACACTGTTCCCTTTCCCGGTGTTCTGGCCTAGCTCTGTTACCTCATTTACATAATAAAGAACAAGAATATTTTGTAAAGCCAGACTGCTGACCAAGTAATAGTCCAATAATCTTGAAATCTCCACACATTAGCCATAGATAGTTTTTGTAATGTAGCTTTTGTGAAACAAAAACAAAAAAGAAACAAAAACAAAAAAAAAATACATGTCTCCTTTAAAACAAAAAAGTGGTCCACAGGAATGGAAGGATGGATGTTTCCATTATAAAGCAAATGCCTTTAAGACTTTTTGAGAAGGATCTATGAAGAACCTCCACTCTTTGGAGTTATTAATGTTAAGTGGAAGACAAATTTGTGCACATCCTCTATGGCGGATATAGATAGCGGATTTGAATAAATATAAATATATAATATAAACATAATAATTCTAATATTATTTCGCACTTCAAGTAATAAAATTGAAATCATATGCTGGTGAGGCTTTCTAACAAACGATAGGTACACGGCAATAGTGCTACAGTACGTACCTTAAGAAAAATATACAAAACATAACATTTTGAACTGCAAAAGGTTCTGGCGAGGTACGCGAAAATGGATTTTAGTTTGGCAATCAGTGTGAAAATGTAATTTAGAAACGCTCATTCCTTTCACGGAAACAAAGCCCATACAGAACGGTGTAATCCTTAACCATGTTTCAGGTGCTGAAGTCACACATTTTTCTATTGAAAGTTTGTAGATAAAGGTGCTTGCAGTAACAATTATGCATGCGAGCTTCCGTTACTTAGTATTTTATCGTGATGTACCTATTTGGAGTTTTCTGTTGTTCCCCTTATAGTACAAATTTTTGGGGAACAAATCTAAGTGACACACTTCCACGGCTTTCTTTACCAACGTCCCCATTACATTTACATATATTATCTACATGATGTTATTAATATACAATGATTCTTCTACCCACTTCATCTCAGTCACGAATAAAATGGAAATTATTTCAAATTAGGCTAAGCTGAGAAGTTCAACCTTTTCATAGCTGACTTAGTTGACTATGAGCTCATGAAGGGGAGAAAATGACGATCTCGTACGATCAAACGTTCATAAATGGTGACCAATCCAGGCTTCAGCCCCGGAATATTTAAACTAAAAATAACAAAAGTTTCTTAACTGACTAATTCTACAGAGGGCATTACTGACAAATTTAGTAGTTCAATTAACTCTATAACTATAATCCCTGAGGAATAATTCTAACTTGATACATTTTTGCATTTTTACATTATTATAAAAATATTCATCAGAATGAAATAAACTCAAAGAGGGTAATCAAAATGTTCGTTTTATTTGTCATGTCACTTTGTCCAACATCTTAATAAAGACAGCTTGGGGAATTGCTTTTGAGAATACAAAACAAAGCGCGAAAGTGTTTTCCATTTAAGTGATTATGGATTTGGGATAAAATCTTTGCATGGCATCCCCACCACATATATGAAGTTCAGCAATTATCTTTTTAAGGAAACATAGAATCATTCTGAAAAATCACGATATGGAATTTTTAGAAGGTGTATAATATTTCATACACCCAAAAAGCCTATAGATAGAGCAGATAAAAATGGAATTCATTTATAATTCACAGTAGAAGTTTAACTAAAAATTTGTTGCATACAGAATTTTCCAGTAACCATTTTAGTTGTTTAGGAGTTACGAGAATGTAATTTATCACAAAAAGACAAATACACACATACCTCAATCTTACATCATATATAAGATGTAATCGCTTCAAGAGTAGATTTTTTTTCATCGCAGTCACTTATCCAATCTAATATCAATCACGTGTCAACAATATAAATTTACTGTAAAATACTGGTTGCAGGTTTAATAGCAATATATATCATTATCTTTAGTAAAATTACGTTGGAGAATATGAGTATAACGGATTTTATACATAACCTAAATTTTTTATAACTGGGATGTTGAATGTAAGATATATGAGCGCCGAAATTAATGCATATTTCGTAGTCACGCATGCTCTTTCAAACATAACGAGAAATACAATACATTTTTAATTTATGTGGTCGACAGCAGAGAAACCGGGGCTTGTTTCCTTATTAATCGTTTGACACAGTTATCAACATTTTAATGTTTCGCTAGGGGTTTTCCTTGGCTGCCGCGCCAACCGTCGAATCGTGTCTCGAAATATCCCATGTCTTGCTACTTTTTTCTAATAACATAAATAAAATAAAACCTGTAGTACTCCATCCTGATAACCTGTTACCTGCACCAGGATGTGTATTCCAAATGCTCTACTTATTTTACTAATTCTGATTCATTTATACAATTTGTATAATTTTTATTACCAAAACAGCTGAAATAAATTAACGTATTTAACTAAAAGTTAAAACAAAAGTAAAATATTAATTTAAACTAAACTAAAATAAAAAATAAAATTAAGTTTAATGCAATTCAATAAAATATTAACACTGATACCAAAATTACGGATCAGTTAAGGAAATTAAGACATATAATAACATATTATTTTACTGATTTAAAAATGACTTACTGAGAAAAGTAATTTTTACTTTCTATACTCCATATCTAGTAGGTAGATGAAGTAGAGCATTCCAACAAAATATTTGGTGGCAAAATCTCGACGGAAATACAAGTTTCGAGGTTTCTTTAATACAATATAAATATTGTATTTGATGCGCATAAATGAAAACTTCGAGATACAAAACTAGTTAGTGTAGTTCTGACTCTCCAAGAATACAAGTCTTGAAGAAAAATCGTCTGTTATAAATTACACTTAGTGTAGAAATTGCAAGTTTTGATTAACTCAAAATTACTAATATGATTTTCATTAAAATGCCATATATTAAATATATTTAGAAAGTGCCTAACACATATTTTACATTTTCTGAGAATGAACTGTGAAGTTCTTTTTTTTAATTTGGAAGTTGGTGTGTAATTTTGATAAAATAAACATGATTTCGTCCGATATGACTTAACGTTAAAGGGCGTAAATTACAAAACGAAACAAGAAATTATAAATCATCACTACATAGAACACACATAACTGATTTAAAGTACAATTTTTTGCTGCAACAATATTTCCCAGGTTATTATTGGTTTGAATTTTTCAATACTCTTTTCATCTTCTATCACAAGGTAGTTGTTTCTTGCAATGTCGTAGAAAAAGCATGAACTTTAGAGATCCGTATGTAGCGGCCATTTTTAAACATTTCACAATCTCTATTCCCTTTGTACCTATAAAGAACTGTGTAATAAAATTATTTATGCAAACGTTCACCCCATTTAACTTAAGTAACTAGAAGAACAGCTTTTGAGTAAATGTTTTGTAAAAGTTAATGAAGAGATCAGGAACGATATGATTTGAACTGGGAGACTGGGGGTCAGAAGGTGACTGGACAATAATTGACAGGAGAAACTCTCCATTCAGTCGTTTGTATGAAGACTGAACATATTTGGGCGATATGTGCTTAAGGAGAAAAACTGAAAAATTAAATTCTTATACACATTCTTTGCTTGAGCTAAAAGATTGGCATTTTGGGTTCTACTGGCTGTTTCAGGACAATTATCTGATTGAAGTGGGTGAAGCCAGATACAGTAAAAACTGCCTAAGACCGACTGCTTATGTGCCGGAAACCTGGAAAAACGGAAAATAAATTTACTCCCATGTAAAGTTATACTCTAAGTTGGAAAACTGCCTAACGCGAAAATGGAAATATTTTTCGGGAACCGTTTGCATAAATAACCTGATGAAAACGGATTACTTTATATGTGATGGATTAAAACGTAGACATTTCAAAAAGTGCAATAGTTTTGAGGGCAACTGCACTGACACCGAAGTGAAAAGGGAAAACAAACCATTAGCTCTCTCAAATCCCTTTAAACACACATAGGATTAGGATTTCACTATGGAGTGGATTCGGTACGTAGGCCACCAAGCTGGGCAAATTGTGTCTATGCTACCAAATGGGGCACCCCGGGGAGGAAGGATGAGGTGAGAGGAGACAATGGGCGGCTGTCCCAAAGAGCCAGGACAGCGCAGATGATAGGGTCTCCACAGTTTACTTAGAGACTTCCCCCGACAGGCCAGGACAACGGACACGCTCCCTTACTGCGGGATGGCAATGAACCAGCAGTCGAGCCCCAAAGGTCCCTGGCTGGCGGTCCCAAAATGGTCCCAGCAAAGGAGCGGAGACCGGCAACCGGCCTACCGGAGGAGGGAGTAGTTTTCCTCAGAGCATATCATCCCACCATGCACCGCCGAGACACCCGCCGACACTTCTACCCTGAAAAAGCCCACCACATGAGAGATAATATGCAACGATAATGGAGATGAAATGGAGGGACGGGAAATTCGAGGGATGTAATTGATCTACTCAGCATTCGCCTAGCGACCAGGAAACCCCCGAAAAAGCCCATGGGTCAGGTAGGTCGACCACGGGAATCGAACCCGCACCTCCCGAATGCGGGCCACAGCCGAAACCACCTGAGACATCCCGCTCGGTTTCAACACACATAATAAGGGTACAAATGTTTTGCAGTGTGTTCATTCTTAGTTTCGTCCTTAAAAGTGAGCAAGTAGGAGTTAAAGGAATCTGTGAGTTTTGGTGATTTTTAAAAACACAGTTTGTATGTACACCAATTCTGTAAACTGATTTCTAACATTACGATATTACTGGATGAGCAAATTGAGGTTATTGAAGAACACCAAAAGAACAAACGTCCTTCTAAAGGATTAACTGTATTATTAAAAGTGGGGAGAGCTCAGACTTACGAGATATTGAAAAACAAAATGAAAATTAAAGACAAGTGGTTAGAGGGAACAGCAGGGCATCCGAAACGCATGAAAGATGTCTACAGAGTATGATGAGCTAAATCTTTTTGTGTTCGAGTGGTTAGTTAGTGCGCGCGCTAAAGGAATTCCTATTTCTGGACCATTGTTTCAGACTCAAGCTTTAGAGACAGCAAGAACATTAAGCAAAGGCACTTTCAGAGCTTCCATTGATTGGCTCAAGAGTTTAAAACATTGCCATAACTTTGTCTGAATGCTGTGCTTGGTAAAACAAATGATATTGATATGCAGAGAATTGCAGATTGGAAAGGGAAAATTGCAATTATTGGACGTGAGTTGAAAACATAGTACACAACACATTTCAGCCTATTATTATTTACACTTCATTCTATATTATTCATTTACTGCAAACCTGTGCGACTATTTCGTTATTTGTTTGTATTCAAACACAGCCCTCTTAAGACGTAAATCTCTGTTAATGCAAAATAAATGCCCGAACGACCACGTTCCCTTTTAGGGAAGTTTTGGTTGTATATAGTTTTTCTTTTATTCTTTCTCTACCATTATAGTAAGAAGGGGAATAACCGTATTCCAACCAAAATGTCGATATCAATATTTCATCAGAAATGTATGATTTAGGCCTCCTAAACCCAAAAAACGCATTTTAGTAAATGGTTTGCGTGAACGTCTGTCTTTCTGAGATCCCAGGCGACCGCAAAGTGAGATTTGTGGTGGACAACACGGCGCTGGGGCGGGTTTTATCCGGGATCTCTGCTTTTCCCCGCCATCTCATTCCACCGGTGCTCCATCTTCATCTCATGTATCATCAGTGTTACCGCCTGCGGTGCCGTATGTAGTAAAAGCGGGCGTTAAACACTTGTAACGATATGCTTTAGTTAGAACTTTTTATATGAATATTGTTTTCTGATATGACATGGTGGGCCATGTAATGACAATATAAAATATATATATGTGTGTGTGTGTGTGTGTGTGTGTGTGTGTGTGTGTGTGTGTGTGTTATTTTGTGATTAACCGTAGTAATAATTGTATTGCGTATTGTGATGACGTGGCAGTAAACCGGCCAATCACAAAATTAATAGAGGAGTAACGATAGTTATGGAAAATCAATAATCTTCATAGATATGTGTTCTGGAATCTTGTTTCATGACGATGGAAAAATGTCGCGGTGAATATAAAGGTTTGTAACGGAAAATTAATAACCTTCAAAAAGAGTTATTCGGTATTCGTAATGGTGATGAGAGAAACAATCAGAAGTGAGAAATTTTAAGTAATTAACAAAAGTTATATTGTAATTGAAAATAAGGATTTATCGATGTGTTGGAGGTAACCCAACATGATTAATTAAGAAAGAAAGTTCGAGTAAAATGTAATCCAGATTATACAATTAAATTATATATTACGAAATCGGGGTCATATAAAGTTTTATTTCTGTCACTAAAAATCCACACCTGAACACAAAAGATCTCATGACTCTTATTTAATCAAATTCAATTCAGGCGATACAATTAGTGACCTGAAGAAACTGAGCCGCACAAACTGACGACTTGGGAAAGAATTGTGTTTGCAGCGAAGAAATACCGCTACATATTGCACCCGAACGTGTGGCTGATTAAGTTGGAGAAACAATTCGACCAAATATCGCCACAAAAATGGCGCCCAACGTGGGGCTGATTAAGCTGGAGACTTATAACGCCACACACTGCACATTTCATTTCTGTCTTTCTGATTCTGAAAATCATAACTCAGAGACCAAAAACCATACTTTTTATTTAAGTTTAGTGATCTCAAAGTTTGTAACACGAAGATTTTCAAAAAAGCCTCCCCACTCCAAACTACCATTTAAGTGAAATATTTTTCCAAATATTTCGGTTTTCTCAAAGGTTACTCTAACGATTTTGGTGATAATATTGCATGTTTAAGATACTTTCATGAAAAATGAAATGCATATCTAGAGTTTTCTTGGAAAAGTCTGTAAAGTCGTCTTCATTCTGGGAGACGTTTGAATAGCTGTTGAACTGCAAGAGATAGATAATATCTTACGACACAAAATATGTAGATATAGTTAAATGCACAGTTTATGTCAAATAAAATGTTTGTGGAGCAAACCGCTTCCGAGATTTTTTTTTTTTTTTTTCAGCCACATAGGAATATTTTATTTGTGCTTTTTTATCTCTTGGCCATTCGAAGAGCACTGAATTTGAAGCACATTATATGTCTATCAGGTCTTAAAAGGTCTATGAGATAAAGCCCATTGTGTTTCCATATTCCCCTTGTACCTAAAAGAAAATTAGCAATAGATAATTTCTTCAAACGTTCATTTCGATTAACATCACGTAGATAGAGGAATAATCGTTTGTAAGAATAGTTTTTACAAGGGTTGAAAAAGTTGGGTGAGTTCAAAAGGAACATTTTAGTTTCTTTCTTTCTACCTTTTTCGTTTTGGCATATTTGCCTTATATCCTAAATATGCATGTACGATCAATCACCCATACCCGATAAATTGTGTGAGTAAAACTATTAATCATTTAACAATGGAAATATCTATCTATAAAATACATTGGTTGTCCGCAATACACGCGGGCACGCCAGCTTCTCGCCCTGGGTGAGTACTTAAATCCCAGGCTTCAACATTAAACTCTTATTATTTAAGTTAGTTCGTGGAAATTAATCATTTCTTCACTTACGAAAGTAAGTCGCCACAAACGGTGTATCTCGGATGCGAGAGCCCTTAGTGGTTTACGGGGAATATATGAGTCAACTGGAGAATTTAATGTCAGGACGGCAAGCTGGCCATGGTAGCTCAATGGGTAGAGCAACTGGACGGAAACCAGGAGATACGTGGTTCATATACCGGCCATGACATTGAAATTTTCATGTTGACTCTATCCATACAAAACCTTAGCCTATGTACGGCTAGTGTGAAGAAATGATTAATTTCCACCAATTAACTTGAATAATAAGAGTTTAATGGTGAAGGCTGGGATTTAAGTACTTACAATAGTAAGTCGCCACAAACGGTGTATCTCGGATGCGAGAGCCTTTAGTGGTTTACGGGGAATATATGAGTTAATTGGAGAATTTAATGTCAGGACGGCAAGTTGGCCATGGTAGCTCAATAGGTTAGAGCGACTGGACGGAAACCGGGAGATCCGTGGTTCAAATGCCAGCCATGGCATTGTAGTTTTCATCTTGACTCTATCCATAATTAGTTGTTTACGATTCTTTAAGTGGTAAGTTGAGTCCCAAGCTTTTTAATCCATGCGGTAAATTGAGTCCGATATGGTTGGCTATACCGATCACACTTTAGCGCTTTGACGTCAGAGGATATATGTCATAATGCACCACTGTACTGTCAACAGACATAATATCAGTGTTCACTTAGTAGGCGTATCTTCTAGTGCTGTGAACAAATAGTGAATGGTCCAGTATGGAAGTGACGATTTACAACTTCGTTGACGTTTTGACCAGCATTCAGTCAGATGTGTATGTTCAGTTACGTAGTACAGGTAAAAAGAAAAACAAAACATTGGAAAAAATATTTATGAGGGAGCAGGTCGTAAAGTTTACTAATAAGAACATACTGAGATTTGACTTTGTGAATCCTGTTTCTTTTAAATTTTTACCTGTGTGGCAAAAAGTTCCTCTTAAGAACGATTTTAAAATAACAAAATGTTTATCCACGCCACCCCGCTAAATGGTTGCGAAGTTCCAAGTCTGCAAAAAGTGGGAGGAGAAACTTTGTCACAATTACGGGTCGAGGGACTCAATTTACCTACCTTGAAAGTTTAGTACGGACTCAATTTACCCCGCAATATTCAAAAGGGACTCAGTTTACTGACCCCGGTGGACTGTATACTTGCTTCCTACTAGAGATTCAAGGTTCAACATAGCATAAAGCACCGTTAGAAGAATATAAGCCTTAATGACAGACATAATTGCAGAGGTTTTGCCTTATGAACGGTTATAGAATGAGATAGGAATAAAAAATTTTCTCTTACGGCTCTTTTCTTTTATATTCAGTTGCCGGTAGCAAGTGTACCTTTGTGAAAGCAACGTTCAGTTGTGAATTATTCTAAGCTCTCGTGTCTCTATATGATGCCGCATAAACAGAAGAGGTTTTCATATAGTGTTGCATTCAAATTTGAAGTTGTGGAGTATGCAAAAGAGCCCGTAATAGGGCAGCAGAAAGGCTTTTTTGGTCCCCACCAACCTAAAAAATGATCCGCGAATGGCGGAAACAGGAGGATCAACTGACGACCTTTAAAAAAGACAAACATTGTTTCCGCGCGTATGCAGCAAAGTGGCTGCAATTAGAAATGGAATTAAAGAATTGGATGGCAGACCATAGGAATACTGGCATCGCAGTTGTCTACCAAAATGATCATCTGTGAATCAAGAGGATACGCCATTGCAAACAATATTACAGATTTTATGGGATCTGCATCTTCGTGCAACCACTTTATGAAGAGAGAAGGACTTTCCATGCACTCGTACAAGAATCGCGCAAAAGATGCTGGCCGAGTACGAATCTAAAATTCTGGCGTTTCATAAATTTGTTATTAATGCAACGAGAAATTTCAGTTCGAACTCGGTCAAATTGGAAATATGGACAAAGTTATCCTAACCTTTGACTTCCCATCAAATAGAACGGTAGACAGCAAATGATGCAAGTAATAGAGAATAACACCTTTATTATTTTTATTTCAAATTTTTCATAAAATCATGACTGCGTCTTAAGGTCCGGAGCGTCTTCAGGTCCAAAAATACGGTAACAGTTTCGAGGAAGTCATAAGAGCCTATACAAGCAGTCGATAGTTGGATTTTAATTGCAGCAAGGAATGGGTAAAATTCTTCCTTATTGTCGTCATGAGCTAGGATTCGCTGAAATGTTACGGTTGCATAACGAAGTTGAGCAACACACGCAACTAAATAAATAATATATCATGTGCCTAGGGCCTTGAGTGCATTGCAACAAGTGAGTTTGGGGATGGGTTGAGTCAGGATTTCAAAGTAACGGCTGGGACATACAAACCTGCCCACGCTCGCATTCTATTACCCGCAGATGAGATTATCTTGCGATATCCTCCGAAGGCGAAGAGACAAACTACTAAACCTTTGAACTCTACACTAAAATCACAGTTATTGCGATTACACGATACCATCTGCTATTCAAAGACAACCAACCTCCTCTTTCCAAAAGAACCTGTCTGCAACTAGTATAGGTGCTATATGAGGCGTAACTCAAGCGACGCCCTTGTTCCCAATTGATCAACCAGTTTCTCATAAGTCTTGTCGGTGCCGTTGTTTCATGTCACGAAATATAATATTTAGGTGGTTCTGCGCATCATTTTAGCACCAGTACAACGACTATATACATATTAGGAAAGATATAACAAATTGCCGTTGATATCACGTAGATGTTTGTTGAACTATGATATTTAATGTTTGGTGCGCATGCGCTGTACTATGAACATACTTTCTGAAAAATAGAAGTTCAGACGTCAGATGGTTGTAATTATGCTAATTAATATTCTGATTATGCAATGAACCCGTTTTGTAACAAACATCGTTTCAGAATTTCTCACTTCAGATTAATACATTGGATTCTGAAAATGCTGTGTTTTAAGGTTTTCATTAATTTGCCTGAAAATAGTATCCTAGATTTTTTTTTGCGTAAACTTGTTTTGCTAACAATGGCGCAAACTGGAAAAATTAAACAAAAAGAAATCTATCTCAACATATTTTTGCTTTTGTAGCTCCTTTTTGTGCTTAAAAGTAAAAGCACAAAATCTCTTTGCAACAAATACCCTCCAAAATCTATATTGCCTTCTTTGGAACATACAAGAAAATTCAAAAAATTTTAAAAACAACTATTACACATAACATCGTGTATTGAGAAAAACAATTAGGCTTAGTTGGTTAGGAGCTGATCTAGTGACCTCAAGGTTGCGGGTTGACCCCGGGCCATACCAATGATTTCTCAGTGTGCTTAAGAGTGACATCTCTATGTCGGTAGACGTACTAACATGTAAACAAAGCTCTTTTGGGACGAAAATTCAGATCACTGGCACCACTGATGTGAACCTAGCAACTGATAGGATAGTAAAGAAACAAGATATTTATTTCTGAAAAAAAAAAATTCAAAAATTTAAGTAATAGAGAAACGTGTAAGTATAGATTGATACCTTGTTAAATATAAAAGCAAATATTCACACTGAGAAGTGGATGGCAATTTTGAAGTTAAACTCAAAGAATGTCTTATGAAACGCGCAATCTCTGAATCAGTTTTCCTAAGATTTTCTTCAAGTTCAGTTGCAATGATAGTAAAGAATGTGGCGTAGTTTAGAATCTCAATTCTCTCTCTTAAGAATCTCAATTCTGTTGTACGTGATTTGGAGGAATTCACTTAAGTTTTTTTTTATTAATAAACTGATTCAGTAGGCGATTGAAGGTAACGTCTCACCAACATTAAATTAACTGTATCGCTTAGGAGAGCTTTTGATAGAGATCCAATGAAACTGCAGCAAGTAGACTGAAACAAGAATGTAGCAGTTATGAGATATAATTCTTCATTTAAACTATGATTTAAACACACAAGCAGTCACACAGCCAATATCAGAGTTAAGGCCTTATGAGAGGCCTTAGGCGGCCTATGTTGGCGACGGCATCCTTCTATAGACATACAAGGCGCGTGAATTTGTGAGTCCCACGAGCAGCCGCCTTCACCCCCAGGAATTAACCTGGTATTCATTTCTATAAGAGGCTGAGTGAACCCAAGGGCCATAGTGCGAGCAAAAGGATTATACCAGGGAATAAATTCCAATAGTACCATCGGGAATCTAACCCGCAACCTCCTGCCTTGCAGCCTAGTGCCGTAACCACGACGCTACCGCGTGCACCAAATGGAGAAAAGCTCCACGTCGATTAATATTCAAAATTACAATTTTCCTACATTATTTCTGATCATTTTACCCTCTTTATATATATGTATATATATAGATATATAGATATATATATACGTTTATGCCTATATAGATATCTTCACCAGAAATGGACTAGAATAAAAAAGACATGTATGAAGCACTTCAGAGTAGTAAAGTTCGATTGTGATTCTATTCTTAATGCTTGAAAATATTGCTAGTGATAACAAAACTATGTTTTGCTTATATAGAATATGAGTAGTTGTCATGCAGTTTTTGTTTTGCTTGTCATAATTAACCTCTTTTGTAAAAAATCCAGAGTGCAAATTATAAGCTTTTGCATAAGTTAAGTGGCAGATCTTTAACATAAAGTAATTTCTGATAAACAATACCTACTCAGGAAAACCATGTCCAAACTTAGACCACTATTTTAACCTATTTTTCTCTGAAATAATATTGTGAATTTACTTTATATCCAGTACTTGACTCAATTATATAACATTATATAGATCATATAACTTCTTTTCTCGATTTTTGAAAAGGGAAAATCATTCACAACCCACAGAAACTTCTCAAGCAATTGTTTACTATATTATCTCTGCAGTTCTACAACAAATGTAAAATAATACTAAGAATGAGAACCTGAAGAAAAGGTAGTCATAGCCATAACAATATTTTGTTTTGAGACAAGATTATCAACATAAAGTATGTCAAGTTTGTTAAATGCGCATTAAGAATGAAGCTGTTGTACTCTTGGAAACAGGAATTGCTACTTCAGCGATGCATGACCAACATTCCCACTAAAATATAGTAAGTGAAGTAGGGTGTGTTGGCGAAATATGACCCTGAAGATGCATCATTCCTCCTACAGATTTTTCTCATCCTGTTCTTTGTGGTATGCGACGTACACTTTTTCCCGCTTAACCATCAACTATGTCAATGATAGTAAGACAGCGTAGGTGACACCGGTCTTGCTCTGTGGTACAGCTGGGTCTGCATTGCCCTGCAGATACTTACTTGGTCCTCAGTAAGATTCACACACTGTCCTGTTCATACACTGGCCCTTATCAACTGAATTCTTACAGCATCTTTCGTAATATTTGGATTACGTCTCACCCTTTGGTCTGCAATCGCTAGTATTCTATTGTATAAAAGGTACCATAAAACATCCACCAAACTTTATGTAACTTGATCTTATAACTACTTCACGAGTATATGAGGGAATTATACTTTGCTTTTATTGACTAACTTGGATAGGGTGAACTTAATAACTTTGGGTGCGGGACCGAAGCTTCCCGCGGTCAGAAAATAGCCCCGAAGCCTCCCAGACTCTTAAAAGGTCCCTAATTACATAGCCCCCAAGCCTCACGGTTCCAGTCCCTAATTACATAGGCCCAAAGCCTCCCGGTCGAAACAGCTAAGAGTTCCAGTTTGGTATTTATAATATTTGATGAAGTATTATATACTCCTTTTGGAGAATGATACTTTTATGCATTTATGGTTAATAAAAAAGAAGCACGGCTCTAGTACCAAAAGAAAATGAACCTCTAATGCTTAAATTTGAATTAGTGGCTGTTATTCAGGTTCATTTAGCGTTACTCAGGGTGCACCACGAGGAGACTAACAACTCGCACCCTCAAAGGTTCCACATTTATCATCTTCGTCATTATTTCTTTATTTTCTGTAATTTACTCACAATGGATCCGCACTTAGGATACTTCGTTATTTTGACATTCTAAACTCTATCTTACAGTAACATGTATTTTCGTCTTTGAAGTAAGCGGCAGTTCTTTCTCTTAGATTTTATTTCCATGTATTTCCAGGTTTGGTTCTATAAGACTTCACGTATTCCATCCCTGAAATTTTTTTCAGATTTGAAATTTTCTTCTTGCTGCACCAGGAGTTTCAGGTGTATTTGCTGTGGAAACTTTCCTAACAGTTGGTAGTTCTCTGTTAATGCAACTTAGTTCTGCCCTCATGGAAGGAGGAAAGAGTGCATTTTCGTCGATGTAAGTTTCCACTAAATAGTCGCAAAACATCAGATTCTGTAGTTTTTCCGGGACGGCATCACTGCCGTGAAGTCTTCAGCAAAACTTTCACCAACCATATCAGGAACCAGCATTGGCAAACCAAATGTGTAGTTCAGAAATTTTCCGATTTCACTTCTGGAATAGCGATCATGGGCAAGTCCCAAGTTTTGTAGATTTTGCCACCAGCTTTGTGGTAGATGAATTTCACATCATTGGATTTTAACATAACTCCACACTGCTCTTCCACCATTTATGACACTTTCTTCAAAGTCAGAAAATATTGTTGATGGGGTAGAATTTCAGACCTAGCTTATTACATTTATCAACAACTGTTGAAAATACCTGCTGGTATGATATGGATTGTAAATACCTGGTAAAAAAAATCATTATGTAATACTTGAAAGTTCCATCAACATATATTGTGTCACACTGACTGAGTACTCTGAGGTTTCCGGATTCACAAAATATTACAAAGTTCTTCGCAGCATCGTTGTGTAGCAACAACTCGGCTCCATCTACAGTTTTCCATCTTTTATGTTCAGCACTTCATGAACCACATCTATATATACTTGTGGGTAATATCGGCAGAAATTTTGGCCTAGCTTTGTATATGTATTTAAGTAAACTGTGGACCCTTAAGTGGTTACTTCTTCCGAGTTTTCTCTCTTCAGTTGCTGGTATATTAGTTTTGATGGCCTTTTACATATAACTTCAGTAGCTTTTCTCTTCAGTTCACAAAATACTTTCAGTCTCTGAATTTTGTCACTAGGTGCTGCCGCGTGGTTATGGTTCGCTTGAATATCCAGGACACTTATTTCTTCAATGGAAAAGTTTTAATAAAGCTTTTGCAACTTTTAGCATTGCACTTCCGTCGCATTTTTACCCCATTTTTAAACACTTTTGAAATCCGAAGGTGTAACCTTTTCGAAGTAGAATTTTCCTTCCTCTCCTACTCACCGTAATTTTAGTCTCATCGGAAAACATGTTAACTATGAAATAATTTCTCGTACACTGAAAGAAATCAATTAAAAAATTAGGCATACCCATTTTACCCCACTTGCTGGCTAATTACACCGGTTTCGCGATGGCTTGAGGGTTGTTATCTGCTAAGCCTGCGGGAGGTTTGGAGGTTATTACCTGGTGAGCTTACCTGGGTATGGGAGGCTTCGGTCCTGCACCCATAACGTTAGCCATACATACATTTGAGAGGAGAATTAGTACTTTCACTGAAATAAAGCAGTTTTTGGGGCAGATTGGTCGCAAATACCTTCGTTCCCCGGGTTTCAGATAACCTCTAAAACACAAACTTATGGTGCGCCTAATTGGCCATACCTTCCACCTCACACAAGTTTTGTACGCAACTTTGCATTTATCTGAAAAATAAAATGTATACATAAATGTAACAAGGAATTACTTTGTTCTTATAATAACAGATTTAATTTTAAAAACATAGTATACCCGGCACATCTATACCAGGGCTGCCAAGACGAACACCTGCCTAGGACACTACGCAGTATATGCTAACGGTTTTGTGTAATGAAAAGGGAGATAACTTAAAATGAAGCAAATCACGTTAATTGGTGCTATACGCTGAAGCACATTCTAAGCATTTAGCTTGCTTTTGTGCTTCTTTTTAGCTGCAACAGGTTGTATCCTGGGAAGATATTTACCAAACTTATAATGTTTAATCGGAAGTAACACGAAAGAGTTTACAGTTTTGTGTATCCAAAACATATATGAACGTAAATCACTGAGGTACTGAGGCACTCGTGATGGTAACATTGCGATATTTAATTTAGCTTTTTAACGCAGTGAGGACACCAGCATTTTTTCGGTGGTCTAAAGTATTTGCCAAGCAAGGTGGTGCAGGTGGTAACGTGGTCGTTGGTTTGGTCCCCACCGTTCAAACACTCTAACTTGGAATTTCTTGAGGTTTCTCTCCTGTTATTTAAGCGAATGATGGGTTGCTCAGCCTCATATCACGGATTTCCTGTCTCTCATTTCCCGTTCCCTTCTCATATATTTAAGGGTTGTGTAACCAGGCGTCCTGAACGGTAGCTGTGCACTCCGTAGTTTGGTGTCTGGCGTCGTTCCGGGTCGGTCCTATCGATGACGAGCGGCATAGTTGCCAGAAGAGCCTGAAAGGGAACAAAACGGTCAAAGTTAATATACCATGCGCACATCAATCAGAACAAAATTAAGAAACTGCCATTCATACCTCTTTTTCGCAGCTTTTGGGCAGCACCGTACCCGCCTATTCCAGTGGCGATTTCTCGGCATTCTGCCGCACGCATACTGTACCGCTTATACTGACTAAAAATGAGGTCAACGATCAATAATATTTTTCTTGCCTCTCATTACATCAAAACTCCATTTAGTTGTCTTTATTAGATCATGAGATTACCATCAGTGATTAGATCAACACAAAAATTGTTCAAGGTAAATATGGATAAAAAGCTTTATAAATAATTTAGAAAGAATATATCAATTTATGGGATATAAAGAATCCTCCATATTTATAAATGGCACTCATTCGTATAGCAGAACTCCTCCTAAAGGATGCGCTCAAATGAACTTCCCTTCCCCAAAGAGTATAAAAGTTATTGTATATTCCTTGAAATGCTGCATAATTTAAGGTACAAAATACAGCTAATGTGCATTTTTACTTCCTCTGCTACATGTACTATGTAAAAGTATTGTTTTCCTCCCAAAAATTCGATATCCAGATTTCATCAGAAATTCCTGTTTTGAGACCCCTGAAAAAATTCAAAAGATATGTACGTGTATGTGTGTGTATGTGCGCGTGTGTTTCTGTGAATAACATAACTAGAATATAAAGTATGCATTACATTAATTTCAGCACCTTCCAAGGATGCAATACGAAAAAATTTAAGAAAATCCCTACTCCCAGACTATCCTTCACAATAAATGCTTTTCCAAAATTCTGATTATCTAAACGATGACTAAAGTACTGCGTGTTTAAGATACGGTTATGGTAAATGAACTTTCCGGTAGTATCCTCATAAGTAATCTTCATCCTGGATTACTTGCACAATTAATAGACCCTAAGAGATAGACAAAATCTCAGTATACGAAAACTTAGATCTCGTTAAAATGTACACTATGTAAAATACGTTCATTTTTCCTTTTCATGGAGTCCACTATTTTCGAGATATTCCTCATTATTTTTTGGATTTTCCGAAATTCAAATAGGGGGTCACACAAATTATGCCCTGGAACGCAAAGAAAATGAAATTTTCAAACCCGCACGTAACAGCCAGCTTTTTTATTTAACTATTGCTTAAGGCTACTCTATTCCATTATTTGAATTGAACGTACAAGAAAATATGGAAGAATGTCTGCAATAATTTATCTCGATTAACAAACGTATTCCAAATCATAAAAGCTTAAAAAGGACTAAATTACTTATTTATTTTCTATTTACATTTTGTTGTAACATTCATCATTTAATCTCCCTTTAAGATACAGCCTAACATTGCCTTAAGTAATGCTTGCTTAATGGCTTCTCTTTATACATGTTATCTGATGAATGAGAAGGAATAGCAGAATTCTATAATGGTATAACATTCCCTATTTTTGGCGTAGAAGACGACATTTGGCTGTTTTTATTATAAAGGGAAACAAATAAATGTCTCGCCTCGAAATCCCTGCCCTATATACGATATTCAAATTGTGGTATGAATAACAATGTATTCAAAAATGAAATACTTCTCATCTCGTCCCACATTGGCACCTGAATGAAATCGGGCACATAAGTATTTCAAGGCTTCAACACGTCTAAGCACACAGGTGTATCATCCCACATTCTTTCTGTTTGCAAAGTGAAAGCAGGACACATCTTCCCAAAGAATAAGTTTGTTTAATCTTGGCAAGATCTACAGCTGCAGCACCGTCATATGATACTGGAGCTATAGCAATACACGTAAACAAATAAATACACTTTACACCTACAGGTATTTTACAAGTTACGCCTATGCATACATTGTGCATTGCATGTGCACTCAGTGCCTCTCGATCAGTAGCTGACTACATAATATTCCTTAAGAGTGGTTCTGTTTTTTCCTTCGTACACCCTTCTTTCTTTCCTCACTGCTTTATTTTTTTCTTTCTTCAGTTCATCAACTGTCTTTTGAATTCTATGAAGAAACTTCTAAACACGGCGGCATGTCGAGATTCAATTAAATTATTTTGTAAAGGACATATAAATCCTTTAGTTTCTAATTATTTATTATATTATGTATGTCCTGTTTTTTCTTTATTTTTGTCTTTGATTTTATGAATACTTATACCTTATATAAGAGGTTTATTTACTTTTAATTTAGGTATATTCTATTTTTTTTTTCAGTTCCTGGACAAGCCAATTTTTGACTAGTGGCCATCAGATCATTTAAACTACTTAAAGTATGCTGTTTGAGGATTCCAATTTTCTCTTGATAAAGCTTTATTTCGTCGTCTTATTAACCTTTCAAACTCCTCAGTTTCTCATTTCTGTTTCTGATCGCAACGTTTATTCATAGTATTTATTAGAATACCCATTCCAGCTGCCCAACAAAGTTTAATCGTGTTTATTTTCTGCATGCTTTGACATCTATGCAAACTAATGCCATAAACGTTGGAAGTATTCCGATGGAGGGTTTTCCAGTAACTGGAACACAGCATCGCAAATGGGCCGTAGTAGATCTTTGCGCTTTATATAGGACTAGTGAGAGGAACGGATGAAGAGTAGACTCGAAGACTGGGCAGTTGCGGACGATGGTGTGCGCTAGCAAGTAAGAGTTTCAACCTGACACCAGCTAGTGCTGACTCAGCCACTTACAACTTGGGACTCCCGGGAATAAATGGGACTTCCCAGGAAAGAAAGGCATCCCAGCAGTGCCGCCAAGCACCAGAGAGAAATATTCTCCGAGCGCAAATTTCAACGTCCTGACTTAACAAATCAACCTGAAACGGATGAGGTGAACTAGAGGAAATGATAGACAGGAAACTCATGAGAGAAGGGTAACTATCCCAGGAAACCTCAAGAAAAATCAAAATGGGACCTACTGAATACGAATCACACACTGTTATATGCACTGTATATGTTTAATTTGCCTTAAATGTTTATAATACTTTCTCTACCACTTCTGTACAGTAGGTAGAGGAAGTATCGTACTCTACCGAAAAATCGGCATTAAGGTTTCGTGAGAAAAAGACTTTAAGGTATCTAACGGGTTTAGGTCTAGTGTTTTTAAAGACGTAGTATGAATTTTTTTAGATATCGCCGTATTCATAATTACTCTTTATACGAAAAAAGTATCTACTCTATCAAAAACACCTCTAAGATTTTGTTTATCAAAACATCGTACATTATAACATAAGAAGTAAAATCTATAACTTGAACTGTCAGTGGATTGCTTGATAAGTCACCTTGATTCTAACTGGACTTTGAATAACTTGCTGTAACCAGTGAACCAGAAAACTATATAAACTTAGGGATAAATCTACTAAATTATATAACTTTTGACTAATACCTTAACAAAGGCCGATAGCTCAGAATTTACCAAATATAAATACGCAGATTATTAAAGGTTTGTGGCTGTTTTAGCAAGAGCTTAGCTACTGCTACGACTTCTGAACATATTTGTTCATGTTTCTGATAGAAAAATTTGAAAATTGTCTGTAAAGGTTCTAAGTAACTCAAACATTTAATGAGTAACTCAAAATTATTCTGGGCAAGAAAAGTATTCATAATAACGTTACCCGGATATAAGCATCACTTTATAATTAATTGTATAATTATAAAACCATTAATGTAAATTTGTGATGGATGAAGGAGGTAATGAAAGTATAATGCATCAAGTGGTCTTTATTTGTCTGCATCGTATCTGCCGAAAAGTTTAATACCATAGATGCACTAGATTGGGAATCTTGCTATAATAAAATAAAAAATCCTGCTATTATAATTCTGCTATTTTATATGTCGACTACTGTTTTGTGTTGTTAGCGATGCGTAATGGCAGTGGACATTTCCCTGGTGACATGAAAGATGGGGGTGGTAATGATCATGCCACTCCCAAAGACTTTTCTCTGAAAATCTGATGTGTCTGGAGAGCATGCCACGCTAACAATTAGAATATTCCGATATATTTGAAGCTGTAAAAGAAAATTAAGAAGAAAAACGCAAAGAAGAGATCAGGGATAACCATGATATTAGGAAACACTAAACGTTACGAGAATTAGTTGATGCTAACTGCCAAAAAAAAAGAAAAAAAAAAGAAATAAAGCTTCAATTTCTTAACCATAGGTAGTGCAGGAAAGTACACTTTTTATTCTCATTTCCCCTCCATCTCTCTGTACTCTCTATATGATGGTCCAAGAAATTCTACTCTATAATTTGTCTGAACAATTAGATTACATCTTGCAAATAAATAGATGGGAATCTTCAGGTTATAGTTGTCTCCAAAACAGGATCATCGGGAGTTTATATTCATCCAGAAAAAGCAGTAGATCATGTGTATCATTATTTACTTATACTTTTGGCAATCCGTCTCTGATATTTGCTCTTCCTTTCTTTTAAAGTGTCATTCTTAGTCGCATGTATTCTTAAGTCAGTTGCATTCCTTCCCAACAAGGTATGCTGCAAAACATTTAATGGAGAGGATATAGCGGACTTATCTGAATACTGAATTTATTTACGCGTTTAACAGTAATGTGGATAAACTATCAACTGGAAAACAATTGCGCTGTCAGCCAGAACGGTGCTGAAAAACTGTCGAAACCACCCAAAGTAACCACTGAAACTGCGCTTCATAAATTCAGCATGACAGTCACAAATAATTCTTAACAATTATTCTCTTGAGATCGTTCAACTTGATCCTGGTCTAAGTCATTATCATGTATGGCTTCGAAAATCTGATGGGATCGATTAATCAATCACTACTAACGACATATGTATAATTTCTTGGAGAGCTATGTTCTTTCCCGATGCCTTCTGTAGTTCTGTGAGAATAATTACTAGCTCTAGGGTTCCCTGACTGTCACCTGAAAAAATACTCTAACTCTACTTAATGATAGCGTTCATTGCGCAGTGTACAATTCGTTTAGCTCATCCTGCACTCATAGTAAGCCAATAGTACCCAGTGAATATTCAGCAGACCTAGTATAACTATCGGCGTATTTACAAATAATGAAAGCCGACGGTTTCAAACATCGCGGCAGCATTAAGCATAGCGTAACAGTATTCAAGTGGTGGAATCTGGAAAATTGGTGATTGATTTTGCCACTTAGGTGACAACGAAACTAATAAACAAAGAAATGTGCAGATTCCAACTGTGCCAAGGCAATGATGAATTTTACAGCAAATCTAACAGCTACGATGACAACTTACTAACAAACAAGCAGCACATTATTAGACAAAAAGTTGTTGGTACTAGCAAGCCGTCAGATGCAAACTCCTAAGAGGATAGCACTAAAAGAATCGCTGAAACCTGCTGGATACAGTAAGGCCGACAAAAGGTTAGATTTAATCAACAGGATCATCTGCTTTTTGATTCTCAGCCCTTATTTAAACTCAGTGTCAAAAATCAGTTAAGCTATTTACACTTGTTCAATTTTCGTGATGATCCTATTTTTGCCTGAGAACTTTACGTAATTATCTCTTGTCCTATAAAAAGATTATACCAAACCACTGAAGTACCCCAAATTCAAGAGTAAGGATATAGTTAATACATTAAAAATCAGCCATTAAACCATCACGTACAATTTCTTTGACTTTGCTTTACTGTTCTTGCTATGCGAACGGGGTTTTGCTTATATACTTTGTTTGGTAAGAGAGCAACTGACTGACTTGTTTTTATTCCTCTAACATCGTCATAATTATTTAATATTCTACAAAAATAAATTTTGTGAGATGTTCTTTCATGTCTATATATTGCATAAAAATGTAGAGGTCACATTATCGTATGCTATAAGTCCTTTGAAATAGAATGTGGTATTCTTTAACCCCACGACTAAACTTTACTTGAGAGTGCCATAGCAAAACACACCCAGATTAAACTGCATTTTAAATGTTCTTAGTGACAGTTTAAGTGTAGCGGAAATGAGCGTATCCTGCATTGCAAGAATGTACGCAGGGAAGAACTGTATTTCCTGTGCCAACAATCCTGCGTGTATTGTTCCATAAATATTTGGGTCTTAGTTGTGTTTGCTCTTGTTTCTCTGAACGGGAAATAAGCACTGCGTCCATCAAGTGCAACCACTCCCCACATCTTTCCTTTGACTCATGTAGTTAACGTCTTTTCCATGAACAGTCACGGAACAAATAGTCACTTTGTTTTAGGTTTACCGCAAGGATTTAGATGTATTTGTTCTTGTTTGAAGAGATTTTGACATATGTGGCTGTAACCGGAAAGAGTGGAGCTGTGTAAACCATACACAATTGACACACCATGTGACAACGTGTGATAAGAAAATCCAATTGCCGAGGACTTGTTACATTCGAGAATACTCTGTTGCACATTAGGTAAGCACCCATTTTTCACCTCACTACTACTTTCATAACCAGAAATTAAGCTGAGTAAATAAAACCTTCATAACAATAATGAATCAATTCGCTTGTGTCCACAAGGTAAACAATAATTGCTTTAAAAATTATGAACTAGCCCATTTAGAATCAAGTTAAAGCTTTAAAACACACCGCTGTATTAATTATCACATATAGGTTCATTGAATCATATGGTAGCGCATTTGCGGGCTCTGTCTAAAGCGCTAGAGAAGCGAGAGTTGTCGGGGAAATATTACAGGTAGAGGTGCACTAAAAGAGGCAGCACAACTTTTATTGTTTCATTAAACGAAATGGGTGTTATTATTTTTCTAACACTTATCAAAAACCACACATAAATTTTCAGGTCATAGTGAAATAACAACAAACTACGAGATAAGCAGTTGGAGAAGAATATCATCTTGATTTTGCTGGAAACCGTTTATGACTTTTGACCTTTTTGTACGACAATGCTTTTGCCGCCTTTACTGTGTTTATATTTGAAATGATTACATTTAGCAACATTTGACATCTATTCGAAGCTATGGAAAGTTCTCATTTGGGATTCGGTATTGTTGAACATTTACCAATAACCTAAAATATTTCCGCAAGAATAAAAATTACCATGGGATAAATGAGTTGACTGCACTAGGAATTTATTTGGTAGTAATAAAATATGTTCAGCTACATTTATTATAGTTAAGCCTATTTCATTTAACTGTTCCTTGTGCAGTAAATGTAAGAGGTAATTTTGTCTTGATGCATTTTCCAGGTCTGGAGATGCAAGTGTCTCCTTTAATCTTCAGATTTCTGTACAATAAGCCTACGATACAGTTAACCCTCCTTTACCGACACGAGTACCTGAGGTCGTTAAGACACGGATTCGGTTGTTCGAATCCGAGCAGCACAAAGTCAGGATCTGAATTTTTTTGCATGTTTTCTTCATTCTCCTCATTACTGGAAGGTGTTGGAGAAGCAGCCTAAATTTAAGCCTGAAACGCTTCCTTTCTTATATCTTCTTTCCCAATTATCCTGAATTTCTTGTACGATAAGTCCCACTGCCTATAGTGTCGTATGCAGTAAAAGCAGTACTGAAATAAGAATCTAGCACGGATACTGTTAGAGGTGTTGTCAGTGGTAAAAGGAGACAGTCAATGCTGCCTTAGACCTCAACATTTTTAACTAGCGGTAATATAATTTATGAACACAGAATATAGTCCATGACCTTGTTTCCATTCGTATGCATAAATTTTGCTTTGTCTGAGATATCCGAATTATATTTTTCGTCCATTATTTCTAACTCTAGGCGTCAGAAAGCAATACTTCCTTTCCTCTTATGTTCAGGACATTTTAATTGTAATATTTTCTTCTTCCATAATAGCATTAAGATCACCCATTATTAGTTTTACATGGTTATATTTGTCCCTAATTTATAGTCTGTAAAAGATTCTGGCTCAGTATGCTGGAAGGTAACTAACTGGGTGGTGATGCAGCTATAAATACAAGTTTTGTTACGTATATGTGCATATGCTGTTCCTTTGAGATTGCTGTACTTCCCCTGAGTAACTTCTAAAGTGCAAATTCCCTGGATATTTCCCCTTTTTGCCCGGTCACCTCAGAGCCGTTATGAACAACTGTGAAAACCCCAGTTCTTCATGAAGATATAACTAATCAACATACCTAGAATGTATAAAACTGGATTCAACAAAGAATGTAAATTACATTTAATATCCTTATTGTATTGTGTCATTCTATTTTTTTCTCAACCGGGTATGCGCTTTGAACCAAGTATTGTAAACCACGACTGTGAATGCCTGCATCACTGCTTTAAGTTCGCATGAAATGTGTAGGTGGACATATACATAAATTTTACTTTAAGTCCATTGCACCGCTGACACTTACAGACAGACTGCCATAATTACTATAAGGAAATACCTTTTACCTTAGTGCCAATTTTGTTATTTATTTCTGCTAACGTTATTTTTATATGGATCACATAGAAGAACTGCTCAGCTTGTCAATATTATAGGTTCAGAGATTTTGAATTGAATAGTTGTTTCTAGAGCTGATTACCATTTAAATCAATAAAATTTGAAGTTTGGCGATATGAATAGGGTACGTTAAAACCAAATTTTAAATCCATTACTTACCACAACGTTAATGAGAGTTCTATTCTGTATAATATTCTGTAAGAGAATCTTGAAGATCCTCAACTATGAAAACAAGTCTCAAAAGTTTATAAATTACACAAAACGGATTTAGTGTTATTAAACATAATAAATCATAAAATTTATTTCTATGTAATTTTGAGAGCATTTCGACCCTTTTAAGCACGTCATTCAACGATTTATATGCATATCTGTAAACGGATTCCTATCAAATTGTAGTAAAAAGGCACGCCAACATTAAAGCGAAAAAACCTTTCAACAGAGGCCTCAGAAGTCTTTCAGTTACTCAAGTAACTGCAGAAGAGTAGAAAAGTAACGCCTGTATATGCACTAAATCTTTTAACAGCGTACAAGATATGCACTGTTATTTCAGCGCTTAAATTTTTAAACTCTCTTTTCTCCGATTTTCATTCGTCGGATCATTTTCAGTTTTAAATCATTTTAAATACCTTTCAAGACACTTTGCACACGTCATTGTTAACATCGGAAGTAAAGAGCGGTGAAAAGATTTTTTTAACGTTAGTATTGACGTCACTAAACAATAAATTTCGTATTTTGTAGATATTAAGGAAAAAATTCTCTCATATTTTACATTTATTTTCTCATAAACTAGAAGGATAATTCAAAATCCATCTTTACAATGTATCTATCATCTATTAAATAGTTTAATAAACAAATATAATTATTTAAATTAATTGTATCAAGTGGAAATATTTTCCAAAACAGTAAACATACAATATAAAAATTAATATGTCTGGCAATAATTTTATAATGTTCAAGAAATTTAGTCATATATTATACATCACATATAGATAGTAAATTGAACTGAAGTTATGGAGTTTTTAAATGTCACCGTTAGGTATGCTAAAATGTTACTCATAAATTGATTTTAGATAGCATTTTTCTTGTGGGAACTTAGTCGAAGAAAAGCTACAGTAAATGTTTTCTTTTCTTAACCCTAAGAAATATTCCCTTAAAATTAAGTAGTCTCATTTCCTAAGTCTTCCTCTCTCTTTCTTATGAAGTATAAAGAACACCACTCACTTAATACGTTTCTGAGAAATCTAAGCTATTCTTATCAATGTGTTTGGTTTATAAATCGGAGTACCCGAGTTCGAATCTTGATTTGAGTTAGTATTAATTTTATTTTGGGAGTTCCGCTTACTGGTATGTGACGAATGTGGAATAACTTTCAGCTCAGAGGACAATGGGTTCATTTGTGCATCATTTCATTCGCCGGCTCTATAGACGTGATTTGTTGAAAGACACGTTAAGTAGGTACTTCAAACAATTTAAACTATAAAATAAAAATGTTATTTCTTTCTCGGAGCTTATTTAAACCTGGATACTTGTAATTATTATTTTATATTAGTTGACTGTATCAACAAAGTGTTACATTTATTGTGAAAATCGAAATTGCAGTGTTAATTTCTTGAATTGGATGTTCACTATTAGTACTGTGGTAAGAAAAACAAGTGAAACATTGAGAGCCAACTATAGCCTTGTAATCGCTGCCTTAATGATTCTGTATTCTTTTGCGCTTCAGTGGTTGTATTCATTCTCCGCATCCCACCCTTGGCTTCAGCTTGCAGTTATATTCACTCTGTTTAACTTATTATTCATCAGCACGTTATTTTTTACTTCTTACACTTCTTGTGCTCTTGTCAAAAGATGTTCTCGTTAAAGACGCCATTCACATAACACAACTATGCGCTGTGGTCACCAAGGGTCGTCTGGTTTAACTTGAAACATGACCTACTTAGCGCTACACTTCCCTGTGACAAGGAGGGGTGAAACATTTTGTAAAGGCATTGCCACTGCTATCCGCGATTACCTAGACTCCGTCAGGCAGCGACAGCGACAGCGACAGGTGTTGCAACCAGTGCAGGACTTGCTTATTTACAAACAGTGCTTTATATCGACAGTGAAACATGGTAATAATGGAAATATGGTATCAAAACCGGTGTAGTACGAGATAATTAAGAGAAACAAAGATAAGTTCAAACTATATACGATCGACTCCATAGCTGGGTTAAATGGACTTAGCTTACCTCCGTGTCATTGTGATACGAATGTTATCGAGCTAATATGGGCACAAATCAATGAAATAGGTAGAAAACATTTACAGGGGAAAGGCGGATTAATTGATATGTTGGACAATTTCATCATAAATTTAGAAGAAAGTGAATCTCTGCCACCTAGCATGCCTCAGTAGCGTAGATGGTAGCGCGTCTGCCTCACGTTCAAGAGGCCCCAAGTTCGAATCTCGGTTAGGGTGGGTTACCTGGATAAGGTTTTTGCGGGGTTTTCCCTTATCCTGATAGACGAATGTCGTGTAACTCTAAGCTCCATGGACCCGGACTCATTTGAGTATCATTTCACCCATTTCATTCATCGCCCGATATGACTTAACGTTGGAGGACGTAAATTACTTTAAAAAAAAAAAAAAAAAAAAAAAAATCATTGAGGATGAGCATGAGCATGAGCATGAGGACGAGAACGAGAACGATGACGATTATTATTATTATCATCATTATTTAGTTGTTCTATATGTTCTCCTAGAGTATATTACATATTTATATTAGCATATTAATTTCCTAAAAGAAACGACTGAATAATTGGTATGCTAATTACATAAAATATAATTATTTAAATACATGTGGACATTGTATTTTTCGATTTTCTCTGAAGGTGACTAAGGAGTTGTATGGCACTACGGAGAAAACACCTCTTCACCACTGCTTACCTGTTAACACTTACGTGTGCACTATAACGTGCATGCGGGTAAGAGAACGCAGCACGAGGGTGCACGCTGCAGCTGATCACTGATCTAGGACAAGGTTTTCTAGTGTCTAACTGCTCATGCAGAAGGTTTTGAATTTGAATCATACTGATTCCCAATGCTTCCCAAATAAATTCATGGTCCTTGATCTTCTTTAAAGCATTGCTCGAACAGCGGCAGTATTTTCATCAGTAACAGTCCTTCTTGGGAGTTCTTCACAAAATTCAACACTCAGAAAGAAAGCTAAATCTTTTGAATGTACTGTAGCAAATATAAATTATTGCGATAGGTTGAGCTTGTTCGCACTCTATAAATTTTTACTATCTTACTACTGTATATATGTATTTATTAGATACATATAAAGCATATGTACATATTATAATATATAATGCATGGAAAGCATGCATTGGTCCCTAAAATTCATACTTCTGGACCGTTCTCTCAGCAGACGTATCAGACTATAAGGCCGCGATTCCTGTATATACCCAGTCCTAATATATTGTTGCCAAACCTGGGCTCTCACAAGAAAACATTCGAAATCCATAAAGGTATGCCAGAGCAGCATGCTATGGAAAATCTTGAACATATTCCTCAAAGACAAAGTTTCCTATGAGTCCCTTCTTGTAAGTTCAGCGTCAAACATTGTTAACCAAGTCGACAAGATTGTCATTTGGCCAGACTGCACGATGACAAGTGGACGCAGTGCACCCCGATGTGAGACCCATACATAGGTAGAAGTCACGGAGGTAGGCCAAGGCTCAGATGGGTCGACTTCTTCAAGGCGATAGCAGGCAGCCGCTGGTCCACCATTGCCAAAACCAGGAGTACTTGGCGAAACCAAGAAACCCACACAGAAGCCGTCCAAGTGCACTGAAAATTGTTGTAGCGCAGAAAATGTGTGCAGTAAAGAAATGATTGTTCATAGGATCTCAATTCTAGGCATGTCACACTAAATCGACAGATAAAATCTCTATGCGGCATAGCTCATCGCGTGAGGAACACGTGCTCCCTTCTAGTACGAGGCCCTTGCCCTTAATGACTTATTCCACCCAGGCATTCCATATTTTCTGCCCATATTTTACCGGAAATATATTTTGAGGCCCACTGAAGTGTGTGTATGTATGTATGTATGTGTGTGTGTGTGTGTGTGTGTGTGTGTGTGTGTGTACGCATGTGCATCTATTTGTTTGACAGTGAACAACTTAACTCATAAATGAAAAATCGCTGAAAACCCAAACTTGATATTTAAGGTCAGCATCCTTCAAGGATGTGCTACGGAGAGTTTCCAGAATATCTCACTTCCAAAAGTAACCTTTAAATGGAATATTTTTCAAAATTTTCGTTTTTCACAGAAGTACTCCTACACTTTAATTAAATGTTTATAAAGTTATTTTCATGACAATTGAAATGTAAATCTTGAAGGTTCCTCAAAATAACCTCTGAAGTGCTATTTCATTCTTGATGACCTTCGAATAACTGGAT
The DNA here is from genome assembly GCA_030765055.1 of Mantis religiosa. Lineage (NCBI taxonomy): Eukaryota > Metazoa > Arthropoda > Insecta > Mantodea > Mantidae > Mantis > Mantis religiosa. The sequence continues at coordinate 77,278,384 of CM060950.1, read as the reverse complement.
AACATTGAAGCAATAAAATGATGGGTAGCGCAGGGTATGAGCAATGAGGTACTCTCAGGGTATGCGTGAATATATATGAGTAAGGATGGTTCTAATGACACTGGAATGCCCGTTTCAAACTGGTTTAATGACTGCTTCTTTTTATCATCACATCAAACTCGAAGTTGCCGACCAAGGGTTACCAATATCACTGTTTGGAGTTCCTGTATGTGGAATGCTTATTACTCGATAGTACTTCATTCTTGCCTTCGCCCAAGATAGAACCAGAGAACCGTATTAATGGCCTGCTCGCCACGGACTGTCTGTCCTCACTGTGCACAGCTGTGCGTGTGTGTGTCACTTTCACTTCTTAAAGCCCTGTCTTTTCACACACAAAACTCCTTTGTGACTATTTTGTCCCTTGGGATTATTAGTCTCGGTCATGTCCTTATCAAGGGTCCGAAGAATACCTTTTTAAACGGAGTCAAGTGTTATCCCTTTAGAACCCTGCTAAGAACATTGTTTATTACGATCCTTTTGTTGAAACAACTATTCAACCCAATGCAACTGCCTGCACGTGTTGTAACAAAGATACACGATTTCATTGAAATCTATCACGATTCTTTACTTATTGCAATCCTTTAATTTCGGTATCGAAGAGATAGACAAAATCGATTCCCACACCAAAAATATACATCTCACCAAAGCACACAATTTAGGTCGAATAATTCTTTTTAGCGAACCATTTCTGGGATATTCTTTGCCATTGCTTTAAATTTTCAAATATATATATATATATATATATATATATATATATATATATATATATACATTTCTCAAAGAGGAATATGTTAATATTTTTGTTATTTTTTAATCTCTTGGCATACAAAGAGAAGGTAATTTCTTAGTTAACATGTAGCGCCAGTTCTTAAAAGATTTGTATATAATTTAAAGCGTACTGTATTCCCATATTCCCCTTGAACCTACAAGAGAATTAGCAATAACATATTTTTTGCAACTGTTTATATGGATTAAAATTATGTAGATAAAGAAATAAGCGTTTGTAAAAAAGCTCATAAAACAGTAGTGAAGCTTATGTGAATACTACAAATCAGATTTTTTTTTTTTTAAATTGAGACCTATATGTCCTTAACGGGGAAACGTTTTGCATATTCTGTTACAATTTGAAGGTCTCTGTAAAATCATAATATAAGATTACAAGTTGAATATTACGTGAAGCCACAGGAGACAGTACGTCCTTCATTATTCTAAATATAACCAAGATACAGGTTTGCTTTGCGGTATTTCCTTCTCATTATTTCACGGAATTCAGCGCTTCATCCACGGTGCAGATGTTTTAAACCTCTCATCGGAAGTAGACAAACAAAAAATAAAACAATATCCATTATAGGCTCTGTGCCATATGTGTGGTTTTTCCTGGAAGCACCATTGCAAGCGCGTGGCGTTTATTTTACTCCGAAGATATGCAAATTCTAAAAGGAAGATTTCGAGGAAACCACGAAGTTGTGTTTTGCCCAACCTCTCTCAAGCTAAAAATAAAACGTTATGAGAAATTCACTTGAAGGAGAACAAAGTAACCATAATAATAATTATAATTATTCATTACCTACCATGAATAAGATTAACTTTTTATGTACCCAAACTCCTGTAGATCCACCACACAAACCGAGCGAAATGACACAGACAGTAACGCGTGTGACTCATATTCGGGAGGTGATGGATTCGATTCTGGCGGCTGGCGTTCCTGACCTATGGATTTTTCGGAGTTTCCTCTATTTGCTAAGCGAATGATGAAAAGGTTCCTTTCATCGCCCAAATTTTCTCTCCCTCTAATTCGCCTCACTCATTATTTAACTTCATCTTTCATCCGGTTAATTCATCCAGGTTTTCAACGAATCTTAAGGTGTCTCGGCGCTGCATGGCAGGGACGCTTCAATTCCAAAGGGTTGTCCCATAAGATGTAGCTGAGTTAATTATTTCCATTCACATTCATTTCTGAGAACATTTATACAAGCCAATGACTCTTCGCAACGATTTTAAGACACATGATGAATCTCACAGGAACACAGAATTTCAATACGAATTCTCGCCAAATACATCAGGACCATCCACAAGCCACCTCCGAAGATTAAGCATCTGTTGAGACCGGTGAAAGACAAACTGGACTTCCAAGTTCCGGGAGTGTACCGCATTCCCTGTGTATGTGGGACACTGTATATAGGACAAACCGGAAGGATAATCGCTACCAGAATAAACGAACATAAACGAAGCATTCGTTTAATGCAACCTGAGAAGTCTGTGCTGGCAGAACTTTGTTTTGAAACGACCATAGAGCCAACTTTCGGATGATAACCATCTTCGCAAAATGCAACAGTCACTGGGAGCGGAGAGTTAAGGAGGCTTTGGCCATTTCCTCCGAGAAGAGCACGCTTAATCGTGATGCTGGATTTCAGTTTAGCTCCTCTTGAAAACCGGCCTTAAAATGGAAAGCCGTCGACTTAAGAAGCACAGATCTATACAGATTCGTCATCAAGCTAAGTAGTTTCTTTGACCCAATTAATTTTCTATAGTCATGCCATCTCCTGGCCTGGCGCTTAATTTACTGAAAACAGTCCTTTGTTTAGTGATTTGAATATTGGTAGTGTTTTGTCTTTGTTTATATTTGTGTTATATCCATGATACATTTGTGTTTATAACAATTATCAAAATATCCTGATGGTGGGAGAGATGTACGCTCCCAAAATGTCGATTTCAAATCGTCTTTTCACATGGTTTGTTTCCTGAGAAAATCTCGAACATATTCGATATCAGGAAACCTTCAGGTCTTATTCTTTATGATTTTTTACTTCCTCTGCCACCTACCTAATATCTAGAGAAGGTATTACATTCCACACAAAAATAAGTTCCATTGCGAGGTTTCACCGAATAACACATAATCACAAAAGGCATTCTTAAAAATGCTCGTGTGTCTGCATCCCTGTGTGAAAATGTGTAAAACGCATAACTCTAAAACGAAAAGTCCCTGAAATATGTACAAACTCGGTATTTAAATTTACAGCTCTAAAAGTAGATCACAAAGATTTTCCAAAAAAAATATTCTAAGGTATCTTCCATATGGAAAATTGTTCAAAGTTTCTTATTCTCTCAATAATGGCTCAGTCAATTTTGCTTAAAATGCCACATACTCGAAATATTTAAATCACAAATAAACTAGACATCTGACACCTTCTGGGGAAAGTATATGAAAAATTTGTATAATTTTGTAAAACTGGTAAATCTTAAAGCATGTACAAGATTAAATAAGTAAAATATAGATCTTTTTAAAGTATACAACTTATTTCACATACATTTTATGACGTTATATATTTCAATCATTCCTGTTTTGAATTTTTCGAGACCCTTAATCATTTCTAATTTCTCCATGCTTTACTTATAGTGAACATAGAAATATTATTCCATTCTAACATTTCATATGGAAATTTCACCCCATATACGTGTTTTCAGAGCCACTAAACAAAATTAAACAATTAATGTCAAAATTCCATATGCTTAAGATGCTTACATTATAAAGGAAACACATACTCCGAATTTTGTGGAAATAGTCTGTGAGGTCATCCTTTTGGAAGGAATTTTACACAATTTTGTTTCATTCGTAACCTTAAAGATATAGACAAAATTTACGACATAAAAAATATAAATCTATTCAAAACACAGAGTTGATTTTAAGTGACTTTGTATGTTATCAGCCACTACAAATGGTTTGAATTTATCAACATTTCTTTCTTTCCTTTAAAGTGCTGTTTCTATTCAATCGTTTCTCACATTGTCTTGAAAAACGTATAAGATTTGAAGAGTTAAATGTTAAATGTAAGAGTTTTGTTTGTTTCCTCCTGCTATCCAACGAAGTGTATAACATTATGCAAGTTTCTATCTCCAGTTATATGAAGCAGTTAGAAAAGTAAGATTTCGTACGAAGAACTTGAAGAGGCTACGTATATGAAAAGAAAAAATTGTGGCTGGAGAAAGTTATTTGAACATAGCAGATAATGTTTTTATTTACAAACTTATTAAATTATTGTTATATAAAAGTAATAGTGCAAACGAATCCTGTATTTAAATTGATTTATAGGAACAAGTTTGTGTTGATCTCATACAATAATTTCGCTTTAAATTTGAACTTGTCGAAACTTCTATGGCCTCGTTGATTCTTCATTAATAAATGGACAAATACCTTAAATATGCTTTAGTAAGCGACTTCAGGTGCCGCAGTAGTTTAAAGCTTTGCTTAAAGAAACATAAAATGCATACAACCATTTCACTATAATGCGCAAGTTTGAAATAAACCATCTCTGCCAACCCTGCTCCTCTAACCTGGTCCTATCATTCCATTTGATATGCCCATTTCTGTGGTGTGGGAGTAGCGTATCTGCATCACATTCAAGAGGCTCCGATTTCGAATATCGCTCAGAGTGAGTTATCTTTTTAAGGTTGTTTTTCTGGGACTTTCCCTTAACCTTAAAGATAAATATAAGGTAATGCTGAACTCATTCGAGCTTCATTTCATCCATCGCCCGATATCACCTGCATTGCAGGACCTTAAATTAAAAAATTAATAAATACTCCTCGAAAGTTCCAAATATTCACGTTGATTGAAACATAGTTCCATAATGACACTTCAGGGCACTGTAGGAAAGAGATGTCTGAAACATTAAGTAAAATGAACAATGACTTGCAAAATAATTCAAAATAATTTATTCGGTAAATTGATGTGTAATCAACTACCCCTACGACGGACATGGAATGATAAAACAGAAACTACAATTTTTAAACAAAGATTACAAACAGATTTTAGTGTAATATAGGTTTTCTGGAATAAAATAAATTGGTGAATATATTTATAAACGTATATCTGCTTTAAAACAGATAAATTTATTTATTTGTAATTAAAGCCAACATTTCTCGCTCTTTATTTGTGTTTTCTTAATTAAGGCTACCTATGTCAGAATGCATTGTATTTTAATGCTTTCAACGCACCTAAACTTGTAAAAGTGGCATTTAATAAACAGCCTAGTTAGAAAGAAAGGATAAAAGAAATTAATTATTCTTTCCTTACCCTAAAACGCCCTCAAATATTTATTTTTAGCATTGTAAATGCAGTTTTAGATTTGGCAGAAGAGGAAAGCATATTAGCTTACTGAGCTGAGTTTGCAATGGTGACAAACAAAATCTTCCAGCTTACTTCTGCCATCTTCCAAGCAAAGTGCAAATTATTCCTGCGTTGCTATATCTATCACATTGACAAGGTAGATTGTTTTAACACATGATAAATCATAGTACGTATTAAACACATGTATTTCTATTTCGATAGGTCATAAATATCCTTCTCAATAAATTTCAATTTGAAAGCTAAGCATGCAACGTTGTAACAAAGCCTTGAGACATTCTTTTTGTCTTGAAAATTTCGACACCTCGTACACGAAGCCAATACGACACAAGTTACAGGATATGGACTGGAAAACTGCCTTGAAAGATGTATTGCACATGAATCATACATTACCTTGTTCAAGGCGCCAGCAGCTCTGGTGCAACCAGCCGTGGGAGGAGCAAGATGATCGGGTATACCGAAGGCCGAAGTTCGAGCCTTTCCTCACGTATTCAACTTTTTAGGTTCCTCCTTACTCTCTTAAATTTTAAATAACCTTAATGAACATGAACATTTTCCTGGTGGAGTAAGAAATAGTAAGCGTTACCCAGTTTTGGTAGCTTTTGTTTTTATATTTTTTCGTTAATACAAAAATATTAAAACGAATAATCTACAATATAATCTTCAGCGGTTTGTTTCCAATATAACTTCTGCTTTGTACGCAAAATATGTTTACATTAATGCTGCATTTTAGCAATGGAGTTTTGCAAGCACAGCTGATCTGAACGCTCCTTTGTGGTTATTTTACTTTGTTATAACAACAGCATTCTTCGAGAAACTTCGTTATTCAGATGAGAGAATACTGGGAATGCTACATTGCCTTCAACGCAGCTTTTGAAATTCTTACTTCTGAAATTATATTCAGTTTTAGCCTTTCAAAAATATTTTTCTTTGAATGTTTAAAGCAATTTAATTTTCCATTTCAACTGCTGGGTTAAAGAGCAAAAATCGTCTCCTACTTAATTTCCTGTTTTCATCGATTAAAAACGGTAACACTTAAAACATTGCAACAACAAAATTTGTAGAGAAATTCATTTTAACATTATCCTAGGTGTTCCTAAATACATAACAGAAGCATGATCTTTGTGTCAATTTATTCTTTGTAGATTTTTACTATCAATTGTAGAAAATAGACATGTGGAAGTAAATGTAAGTGTGGGTATACGAGTTAACATCACTGCTGTTAGGAAATATATCCTAAAGGTAAAATATGTCTGATAAAGATCCAGTGTAAATGAAAAAAGTACAAGAAGCATTTATGCGTTTACTTTGCACATAATTTACTTCATTACCAGTGTTTGCTAAATAATCACATAACATCCGATATTATCGACAGATGAATATATGTTTTATTCTTAATGCTTAGACGGTATGGCATTTCCATAATGTAATATGTTAGTCTTGATGTTGGGAATCTTTATATTCAACAGTTCAACCCTATTTCCCAGTATATCGACATCACAGTCATTTGTATTATATAAATAATTTTAGGCTTTACGTATGTCATAACACGGGGATAAAAGAGAAGTCACAAAGGTTTGAAATTGAATCTATTCTGGTTATCTAAAAGTTACTCCATGATTCAACCAATTGATTCACCGCCAAAAGATATTTATAGGCAATTCTAAAGTTTAACAGGTTTTAAATACCACTGGGGGAAGTTTAAGGATATGGGAAATATACCTGATAATATTTTAGTGACCATAGGATATTTCATGCACTACTAGTTATACCATGAAGCTTTTTGAAATTAAAATTCCAAAGCGTAAAGGTTCATTCTCTAAAAATGTCTGTAGAACCTGGAGAGAAATAAATGAAATTATGAAGGGGTAGAGCCATATTGAAAAATTCAATGACATAGCTGGGATTTGAATCACGGATCTTCTGGTTTCCGTACAGCCGCTCTAACCATTTGAGCTACTATGGCCAACATGCCGACATGACATTAAATTCTCCAACTGACTCGTGTTTCTCCTGGCAAACCACATAGGAGTTATCATAAAAACATGAGACAGCTACCTTAATGGCGAATTACTATGCTGTAACTTGCAGCATAGATTAATTGTACCTGATAGTGGTCCGAACTATAAAGCCTGGGTCTTAAAGTACTTACAGCATAGTAAGTTGCCATTAAGGGAGTTGTCTCATGTGTTAATGAGAACTCCTATGTGGTTTACCGGGAGAAACACGAGTCAGTTGGAGAATTTAATGTCATATCGGCATGTTGGCCATAGTAGCTCAAATGGTTAGAGCGGCTGGATGGAAATCAGAAGATCCGTGGTTCAAATCCCGGCTATGGCATTGAATTTTTCTGTCTGGCTCTACCCCTTCATAGTGCGTCCTACACACGGCTAGAGTGAGAGAACAATTAATTTCCATTAAATGAAATTACATGATTAAATGATTATTCTATATTTAAAAATCAACCCAAGGAAGTTGTTTTATTAATATTGCAACATAAATATGGTCGATCTCTATGCACAAATATATGATAGTTTTATGTAAACTAGGGCGAGGAAACGAAAAACAATCACTTTAGAATTCAGCAGAGCTAGCATGCTTATCGGTAAATGTAAAATAGGCAGTATCGGGATAGTAAGAATGTCGATTCAAATTCTAAACATATATTTTTGGTTTCAAACATTTTGCTCTAGTGGTAGCAGTAGAAGTAGCAGCAGCCTACCGTAAGAGTGCAAAACTCCTGCGGTTATTAGCTCCCTTAAATAGTGTCTTCTCTCACAAGTCGAGGCCTGGTCATATTTTAAAATGAATTATTAATTGTTTCTTTTGCTTCAAAAATACACATTTTCTTGTAGTTCAATGATTCAATCTCTAAAATTAAACATATATATGGAGAAATTGCCTACTTTATGTGAATGATGTTCAGAATCCCATTGCGTTGCCAGTCAGCCAGTGACAAACTTGTTAGATTCTCGCGTTCAAAATGAGCATTTATTTATCACACAGGTAATATATATGCATTTATATATACTAAAAGAAAAGGTGTGTGTGTATGTGTGTGTGTGTGTGTGTGTGTGTGTGTGTGTGTGTGTGTGTGTGTGTGTGTGTGTGTGTGTGTGTGTGCCACTTAACTTTAACAACCACTCAAGCGGTATTTATAATTCATTCACCACTTAGAGGTTCTATTGTTTTTGCCGAACATAGACTATAAATCAACTTCTAAGTTCAATTTATAAGTTACTAAAATGCTAAATAGGACTTACAGAGCGTTGGTTCACAATATCATTGACTAGAAAGTAGTAGCTGTATTTAACAGAGAATGCGTGTAGAAACAAGAGGTGGTTGACGCTGTACTCTGTAGAGAATGCGTGTAAAAATAAGACTCTGTTACATTTTATTCTAATCAAAATAAATAAAAATATATTAATTGCTTAGATGTGATACTAGATCCTGTTTAAAACGGTACAAATGGTACAAAACCTCTAAATAACCTATATGACAATTCTATAGATGTATGCAATAATGTATCTAATTGCGGGGCGCCGGGGTAGCGCGGTGGTTTCGTTCGCGGCTCCCGTTCTAAGGGTCCCGAGTTCGATTCCCGGCTCTGGGGTTGGCGATTTTAAGTCGGCCCCATCCACGCCTTCACCTCTGTCTAGCACACGTGAAGCATCCCCTATGCCCAACGTGGTTCGGAGTCCACGGTAAAAACTGTAGGTCCTCTCACCTCACCGCCATCTTCACTATCACCCTATCATCGGAGGTAATGGACACCGCCCTCTGGGTGCCTCCACCTGAGAAATGGGTCCGGTCATCACTTGGTGGGGTGAGGTTACCCCGAAGGCCAAGGTTGCCATGTGGGGAGTGTTAGTAACTAACTAACTAACTATGTATCTAATTGCCATAGTTTTTGTAGTGATATTTCCACCCACCTATTCTTGTATAAAAATAACCTATTAGACATTATTAAATCAGGAATTACTAAAAGTTATGTATTATTCAATTGCAAACATTTACTCTTTTTATACTAGTATATTAAAAGTATACCACGGGAAAGCCCTTCAAAATATGTATAAAATCGTATGAACCTTGAAACTAATTAGTTACCAATTACCAATTAGTTACTAAGGAAAGTCTGCTAGGTTTCGAAGCAAGTAACGGGACAACTTCCTCAACTCTATTGCTATCCTTAATGTAGGCCGTAAAGGTGATTGGTCTTCCCATTAAGTACTTCGCATCCAGTAAAGCGCGTGGTGCATCCGACGATATTAAGAATAGTCTCCTATTAAGATAAATGTTTCAAAACTTCCGCAAGTGGCGCGTAATTTACTGAAAACCTGCGGACATCCGGGTAACTCGAAACTCCGACACAAAAGAGTATATGGCTTTAATTTACAAGTACCCTGAGCAAAACCCAAATTCCTTCTACAACCACCGCACCAGCTCCATAGCAATTACCAGTGATACATATACTCGTCGAGCGGATCCTAAGATCGTAGCGCCTCCTCAAGCCTAACATCGACGAATACGACCAAATGCAACAGATCGCCACTTCGAAGACCGACGGAGCGAGAGACCTTCAAGAGAACGCGACACCTTCCATTAACCCTCATGAAAGAACGTTTTAACTTCCTCTGTACTTATTGTATCCTGTTCGTTAGCGAGGCATGTTAAATAGTTGAACAAAGAAAGCAAATTCTTAATATTAGATATCAACTGATATTTTGTAATGAATAACGGAGAAGATTATTTTTCTTGGTGGCCCCAGTCTACGAGTACTAATCAAAGAATGGTCTAGGAGAGCGAAATATTCATGTTCAGTAACTTTACCTCTATTTTATTTTAGATATATGTTAAGCATTTCGGGGGTTTTACACAGCTTTAAAATTTCACAACTGTAATTACCTAAAATTACTCAGCCATTCCCACCGATGATTACTCCAAAGACAAAGGGTCCATATAGGCAATGCAACATTTCAATAACTTGGAAATGAGGTACAAATAAAAATTCATATGTCTGGGCGATGATGCATATCCTTTTGGGTGAACACCATCCGTAATTAGTCGGTCTGTACAAAATTATAAGCAGTGAAGAGGATGATTCATCGTTGAAATACTCTCTAGGTGATTGTATAACAAGTTCCTATAGAACGGGCATAAGTAAATGAAACTACAGTTCGTCTGTTTTATCTTGAAACGTAGGAATTAGTGAGAGAACCTACTATTCCCCTCTATGTTGCAGGTAAGGCAAAACTGCATACGTCACATCACTTGCATGTAACGTTCCGATTGACTCTGCACGATTATATTGTAGCTATCCTTTTAATACTTCCAAGCGCAGCGAGTTGAAGACTACCGGTAGACGGCGGTAGTATATACTGTCCATTAGGGGTTTCTTGGAGGCTCCTGGCAAACTGCTGATATCCTCATCTCCACTGTCAACGGATGCTGGACTACACCCGCAGTCTTCAAAGTCGTCGTCCGATTTAGAGTCACTTTCTTCCAAATTTATAATGAAATTGTCCAATATATTCAATTAATTCGTATTTTTTCCCCTGTACATTTCTTCTATCCGCTTCACATGTTCACATGCAGCTTTCCAGTTTTCTGGTAGAAATTTGAATGCTGCATTACGAAGATCTCACATCTCATTCTTTGAATATCACATTATGTTTCGTCACATTTGCTTTGATTTGTGTCAATATTACTTCGAAAGCATTCAATGATACGGAGGTAAGGCAACCACTGTATATCCATTTAATTCCGCTATGAAATCTATTGCGTACAACTAGAAATTATCTTTGTTTTTCTTAATTATGTGGTAAAAACCCGGTTTTGGTGTCATATATTCATTATTACTGTATTTCACTGTCAATATAAAGCACTGTTTCTGAATTAGCAAGTCTTGCACTGTTTAGATCACCAGTCATTAACAGTCTTGGATAGCAGTGGTAATGTATTTATGAAATCTGTCACCCCTCCGTTGTCACGAGGACGGGTAGTTCTAAGTAGGTCATGTTTCAAGTTAAGCCCGACGAAACTTAATTAATTTGCCAATCGAGTTTAAAATAGGAACCTTGTAATCTCAGATAAGCCAAACTGTTGTTTCCAATAATAGCTCAAGCGACACAAAACATTTCAGAGCTGAAGCACTTTAGAAACAAAAATGAATTGTGATGTTACATGGTCATGCTGTGCGGGTTGCCTACGAAAGGCTTAAGGTATGCACCAGCTGCCAACCCCTCATATTTGCACTTAATGGTGGGAAGAATACCTTTCCTACCGCATGAGGCATTAAGTGAGCCCATGGATGAGCCAGTTTGCCCTCGAAATATCTTCACGTTTCAAGCACGCATGCTCCCGGCATAATTCATGTAATTACACAGTGTACTCCCTTCTAAATCTGTATTATTGGCTCACTCAGCACAAAGTAGTAAGCGCATTCCTTTAATCTTTCAACACCGTTGTTCTGCAGGGTAATGAGTGCTGTTATTTTAAACGTACTGAAATATCGAGGACTTGGATAAAGCCCCAACGGGACATTAATGGATTTGTCATTAAGACACACAATAAGGTGTAAGCACAGACTCAAGCTCTCCATAACTTGCTTGTTTTGCATTTACAGTTGTTAACTGTTCAAAAACCTATCAAATTAGCTCCGCGGTTACTTGTGAGGCTCACGTTTAGGATGTCCCGTATTCTATTCCCGTCATTTACTGACTCTCACCTTGGGCTTTTTATAGTTTTCTCCGATCACTTGGTGAATGCCGGAGTAGTTTTTCATTTACCACTATTTACGTTCCATGATATTCATTTCATGGCGTTTGACGCCTATGGCGTTTGACTATGTCATGGTAAGAATACTTGCTCTCAGGAAGGAGTACTTAACGTAGTCATTAGAGGGCTGCTTGGTTCACAGGTCGTTCATCAATTTCCCCAGGTAATTCCAGTAATGGCAAGTGCCTTATAGCTTAGAACTGTTAGGTGCCTTCTGTAGTCTGTCAGAAATGAGTAATAAATGTAACTCTATTAAATAAATCACCCATTATCTCAAACAATTCAATACAGCACACTAAAATATTTACAAGCAGATGCATGCCTTCAAAATGCACTGATCTGCTGCTTATGCAATGCTTCTGTTCATTAAGAAAGATAGGTTTATTTTCTTGATTACACCATTGTGTTTAAAATACATCAGCAATTATGTTTCAAAAATAGTCATTCATAACATTAACATCACAGGATATGCACAACAACACTTAAAATATTTGTATTTGCCTAGTATTTAAATCAATATTTTCTGAGGAAGCAGGATATTTATGCCAGGATCAATCAAGAAGAAGTCGTTCGCATAAAAAAGAAAGAAAGAAGGAACGAAGGAGATAAAGAAACAAAGAAAGAAAGAAAGAAAGAATGAATGAATGAATGAATGAATGAATTAATTAATTAATTAATTAATGAATCACATGTTTTATGCATATAGAAGTGGCACATGACATAGAACATGGACCGAAACTTATCTGTCTGCTCCTAAGGTGAAGATATTGGGAGTTTCTCTCCCCCCCCCCTCTCTCTCTCTCTCTCAGTTTGTGTGAAGTGACGTAGAATTCAAAATGAAAAATTGGAAATTTTAGAATAGAATATTTGTTTCTCATCTTTCTTCATATATACATATATTCATTAATACATTACCATTAACAACATTCCTAGAACATAATAAACTTTCTTGCTCACATCCAATATACCTCTCTTACTGCTTGCCTTAAATTTCGGTCTCAATACGCCCAATCTCTGATTTTCCGTATATTGATTACCCTCTCCTCTCTTCTATCCCTTGTTCCAGTTTTTGCAGCCTTAATTGTTAGTTATTCTTCATCATTCTTAACCCCTTCTCTTTGACCTTCCCCAAGTAATCACCTATATTTCTTACATTACTTTTTTCCTTTTACAGACATTTTCCTGACTAGTAATACCACACCCACTCCTTGAAACTATTCCATTTTTGTTGCCATATTTGTTCTCTCCATACCTTTTTTTTTTACAACGTAGTATACTATTCCGTCTGTATCATCTTCTCCAATCATTGGGCATTTTCCTCCATTCTTATCATATCTTATACTTTTCACATTTCTGACTCCTGCCCTCGCCCAAGCGAATCCTTCTCGCCCTAGCTTATTACACATGTCTATGTAATTCTCCCTCCCCCATATTGTTTTTATTTCAATATACATCCTCAACGAGATTTTCTCCCTTGTACTAGGAAAATTAACTTGACTATATCTTCTAATTTCAATTCTACTGCTTTCCAAAAGCCTCTATTACAATACTCCCTATTCCTCCAAATATGTCCCATACCTATATGTTCCACCAATTCCCTTACTTTCTCTGTCCAACCTAGCATTCGCCCAGCGACCGAGGCAATAAGCAACATTTGGTTGGTCCCGAGAACTCCCGAATGTCATCCACTCACGTTACAACGGCGCCATCTCATTCGCTAAATGTTTATTTATTCTACAGCTTTTACACTTTATAAATGCAACAATAATACGCAGTAGCTTTATCAGAAAATGTACCAATGAAAAGAGAATTTTGACTAGTTGAGATTGTCACTTTAACTTTTTGTTTGTAATAAGTAATGTGTCTCTTCTTTCAACTACACATCTGCTATAAACGTCAGATTCTTACGGTACATATTTTAAAATAAATTATTAGAAAAGGTATACCTTATCCCAGGCAATGCACAAGTATATCACGTTGTATCCTCCAGCTTATAATGTACTTGGGGGGGGGGGAGGACTATCATTAAGGGCCGGTCCCCTTCGATAGTATCACCCAACTTATAAGCGCTTTTTAATTTAAATAATTTTTTCTATTTTATTCGATTGTAATAATAATTGCAAGTAATTTATTATACCACGATTCTTAATGGTTACCGAAACTTACAACCTGCAGTGTTGTGCGCCAGCCTCTTTGTCGCGAAGGGCCAGATTATATAGGCCCGCGGTCATTTCTCACTCCTCTACAATTTGCCAATCACGTGTATACCTCCTACCACGCTCCCTCTACTCTCTCTTCGCATATCGCTCACAGCAACGCTCGGGGCCAGCTGGTTGCAGCACATTGCAATAAGTTTAGCATTCGTGTGATTGTTGGAGTCTTAATTGTTTGCTGGACAAAGTAGTGTAGCTTTAAAATGAATAGAGTGGATTATTTATTGAAAAGTCCCTTTCACCCATTAAAGATAGAAGAAAAACTTAAATCAACCTAATAATTTTACATTTACGCAACAAGAAGGCATAAAACAGAGGACTTTCTGTAACAGTTTAGTAAGAAATCATGCTTTACAGTATTTTTAATCAAATGTGTCTGAAATTCGTGAACAATAGAAGATACCAGGTTGATGATAACTTTGTTCCTCCCAGAAGAAGGCGGCTGAATTACGGCTCTGAAGTGAACCTGAACTCAGATGCCAAAGAAGTGTGTGTCACAGTGCTCAACCAAATGAAAGGACGACCCCAAAGGTCTCGTATATTCAATACTTTTGGGATTTGATAGATAATCGACATGAGAAATGCAATGCCATGGCTGGGACTTGTACCACGGATCTCCTGTTTCCGTCCAGTCACTGTTACCCATTGAGCTACAATGGCCTACGTCCTCCAACGTTAAGTCATATCGGACGGTGAATGAATTGGGTGAAATGATGCTCAAATGTGTACAGGGTCCATGGAGCTTACAGTTACCCGACATTCGTCTTGAAGGATAAGGGAAAACCCCGGAAAGTCGTGTCCAGGTAACTCACCCTGACCGAGATTCGAGCTCGGGACCTCTTGAACGTGAGGCAGACAAGCTACCATCCACGCTACCGAGGCAGGCAATAGCCGTATATAGGCTAAGGGTTTTGATATATAGAGTCAACATGAAAAATTAAATGACATGGCCGGGATTTGAACCACATATCTCCTAGTTTCCGTCCAGTCGCTCTTACCCATTGAACTACCATGGCCAACTTGCCGTCTTGACATTAAATTCTCCATTTGATGAAGGCTGGGACTCAAGTACTTACGATAGTAAGTCGCCACAAACGCTGTATCTCGAATGCGAGAGCCCCTAGTGGTTTACCGGGGAAATATGCTAGTCGGTGCTGCATTCCCTTAAGGGTGCAAAGAGAAGTTAACTTCCTTCTCCCCTCCCAAAAAAAGAAGATGTTTTGTGTGAAAAACAATTTCAGTAGTATTTGTTCTCGTAACTTAATCAGAAGTTTCAATTAAAGATTAAACTATTTACCTTCATTCATAGGATATTCTGCATAACTGGGAAACAAGATAGAAAAAAAATTGTACTAATGCAGAATGTGAAATGGCTCCGATTATATATATATATTGGTCAATATTCGCTACTGTATGTTTAACTACTGCATGCTGGAGCCAACGTTGAGAAAACAAAACATGCCTTAGAACAATAGCGTTCCAATAAGTCAAGATGCATTTGTTCAGTAAATTCATTTGTTTTTGTATATTTGAAGACAGGTGAGCGCAACATCAGCCGGCAATATTTTGTTCGTTGCTCCTCATATTTATCCTGTTTTCTCTCACCCCTATCTCTCGCTCTTCCACTTTAATGTTCGTTATTTTCAATATTTGCTTTTAAATGTCAAAGTTTCTTGATCTCAGAAAACTGAAGAATGAAGAGTGATTCATTGAACATATGTTATTGCAGGTTATTTGGATTCTACTGAACTAACGTTCAACTACGCTTTTCCATTAAAATATAATTTGGGTTAGAAGTAACGAATATCTTTGATTTCGGCCTATGAAACTACTCTAAAAATGCTTGCTGAACTTCTTTTATTGAATAATTATGTACAGTCAAATAAGTAATCGCACACGTAGAAAACCACTTTTGAATTCAGGGTACAAAATGTAAACATAAAACTAAATTAAAAACTATATAATGAGTCGACTTATTGTATAGTTTTTAATTATTACATTATCTCACAGTGCTAATTCCAATTTGCATTTTCAAATAAAACTAAATTGTTTGTGTTTTATGCATTCGTTTCTCTTCGTTAAGTGAGGAGCACAGGATGCAAAACTAATCAATGCTACCAACTAAATTCCTATTTCATTTGTTTTATTCTTCATTGTTTGTATTTATAGAGATAAAATGTGTGTGTCGTCCTTAAGAATAGTTTTGATTAAGAAAAGTGTTTACAAAATCATAAAAGTTATGTTTCACTATTTAATATTATATATTCCAAAAAGTCCTCTTCAGTGTTTATTTGAGCCTAATTAATGTGTAAAGATACCGACAAAGGAATAGATTATGAACGTGAAGGGATAAAGGCGTTTCCATTTTAGCACAGTGCGGCTCAACCCATAAGGTGCCGAAAAGCGTGAGCAGTGATATGATCCTAAACCAAGATTTAAACAATCAGTCGTTCCTTACAACAAAGTCCTTAATGTTAAACGCCCGCCTCGGTAGCGTAGATGGTAGCGTTTCTGCCTCACGTTCAAGAAGTCCCGCGTTTGAATCTCGGTAAGGGTGAGTAATCTGGATAAGGGTTTATCCAGGGTTTTTCCTTATCCTGAAAGGTGAACTACTAGTAACTCGAAGCTCTATGGATTCTGAGCTCATTTGTGCATCATTTCACCCATTTCATTCATCGTACGATATGACTTAATGTTGGAGTACGTAAATTGAAAACAAATTAATTTAAAATAAGTGTAAAAATGTTTTTGTGCCTATAATTTGTTGAGTTACTATTTGGTGTGACTCGAACCTCTCTTTTGAATGCAGTTTCCCTGAGTGCATATTCGAAATAAAAACGTCTACTCAAGCTGCGACTTCAGGCATCCAAAAGAGGCACAAGGCAATACCTAATAGCTAGTAGTGACGAAAGGGACAGCGTGCGTATTACACATCCGGCACTCATGCCGAAACTACTGTTTGCTCACCAGAATGACGAATCCTACATTGTCGACGCAATGCTCACTGATTTAATTTCGGAAGCGGAATAACATAAAAATTGTGTGTAATAATTAACAAAACAATCATTCCTTTTCCCCTTTTCTTCAAAATAAGTATAATTCTCTACTTCGCTGTAAAACAAAACTGATATTTGTTTCTTAGAAACTGTACAAAATCCTACTTTATGTTGAAATTTCAATAAACAGTATGTAGTGCGTTAATTGAAATTTGTCAGTCCCTGTCCAGAAACGGCACCCAGAACTAATAATCCCGCTAGGTGAAGCGTAAAGCTGATACCATATTTGCATATCTGTTGGATATCTGTTACCATATAGAGATTGTTTCAAAATAACAATGAACGATTACAGCCGTTGCGTAGATTATAATTTAACTAGTCCGAATTTCGGTGTCGCAGCTTCGAAATTCTGTTGGGTATAATTTATGTAGCATTAAATATTACATGATTTTGTGATCAGGCAGCGCAGGAACCACTGGTATGCGATCCTAAAAAGTTGTTATTGGGACGCAGCAGCCACGAAAACAAAAGCACTGCTCTTTATCAGTGACCCTAGCCTCGCTTTCAGGTAATGCGGCGAAGGGCAGTTGTGAAAAAGTCGAATAATGACTTGAACAGTTCCAAGGCTGCTCATTTTGCTATGATCTTAATTGTACAGGGCTTTCAACCAGTTCTGCAGAATTAACACCTTCCTTTTCAGTTACAAATACTTTATTTAGTGTTATTAAATGCAGTGAAATAAAATGCTTGTCTCATTGCATAAGGCATTTAGTTTTGGTTAACTTTATCTACAATTCTTTGGCATTGTTCTCTATTCTTTTTAACATTTAATGATTTCATCTTCAATTTCATTAACATTAACTTCCCTCTAAAATTCTTAAGTTGCATATGTCCCCCAGCTAATTTGCGATCATGGACTGCTCAACTTTGGAACACGTTAAACACCCATAAGCAATAATTAAGCAATACCTTCTTTATTGCGGTTTCATAAGCAAAAAAAGAAATTCTTAGTAGCAGCAAGCTACTGCGGAGTATACCGGTATGTTTACAAACAGCTACACCACGCGGCACGGCGTGTGACCTATACCTGCGAACTCCGACAGCGTGAGGCACGCGTCGTTGTTCCTATTACTGCCTAATCCACACTCAATCTGGAGCATTTTTATGCGGCTCTATTGACGGTAAAAGCTATCTATATGTGTCACATAGAAGCTGAGCAACTACTTCTATACGTTCGTTCGGTGTCGTTTTTAAACATCTTCTATATGTGTGCGTGAGGCTGGCAGTCGAGTTGGTCGACTTTAATATGACTGTTTATAACATTCGAAGAAACAGCCTGGAAGTAACAATAAAAATATAGCAGGTAGAGATAGAGAGAGTCTTTTGCTAGGATTATGTAGACACAAAATTTTCGTTGCATCCGTTTATTGGACCGAGAGAGCAGAGCCTGATATCCAATTTTTATCTACTGTAAGAAATGAGAATGTGAAAGAACTTGATACTAAAGATCAAGAGTTGGTTTTGATTTCAGAGGGTGATACATGGCAAAATTACCAAATGCAATTTAGTAATGAGTTCAAATTACGTTGCTGTGAGATCTATGCAAAAATACACCTGTGATATACTTGTGGGACACAAAGAAATGGATATTTTGGAAGACTTGGTAGTATTAGAATTGTTTGTTTGGAAACACAATGATGGGTTCTCCCACCGATTTATTGCTCTAAATGTTCAAACTGAATCACTCTAAAATACAATACATCATAAAACAAAAGAAATAGAGCGAGACATTAATGTTTCTGGAAAGCTCTGGAAGAGAATGCTAACCAGCCAGTAAGTAAAGAAACCCTTTGATGTATTTACAGGAACAGACATACATCCATTGATCGTCTTGAAGAATGGGCGAGAAAAAACCTTTAGGAAATTCCTGCCTGGAACAGTTATTCGTCGATACATTCGTTGATGCTGTTACAACATTTATACCAAAAGCTACGAAGAAAGTCCTTCCTGACCAAGAAATAAACACCGTAATGTTACATGGGCCAGAGAGTGTGAGCTGAATGCTTAACAAAGGTGACCGTATTTTATTCTCAGATTAAATAGTCTTATAGATGAACTTACCGTACGAATTTGGAGAAAAGAGGAAGTACTTGAGTCTGTCTTCAACAGACGCAGAGTATCAAAACCAACCTCCTAAAATGTTTGGGCTCTGTTGCATCATCAGAAATGATTTTGTACAGAAGTATGTATTAAGGCGGTGGTATCTTTACATATCCTCGACGAGTAGTACGGCTAACTGCGAAACAAGCATTTCCAGATATTTCTATGATTTGCATCCTACCAGGATCCTTAATCCGCGGAGAATACTTGGCGACTTTGAAATCGCAGAATGGTTCAATGACTTCCACATAAAAAATCTGATGAAATATTTGCAGTAGGTAGAAATGCATCATTATATTCCCTCAGTGCTTCCACACCTTGCAGTTGTCATCCGTCACAAAGTTGCCGTTAGGTGGAGCCTTTCTTTGTTTCTTTCTTTCTTTCTTTCTTTCTTTCTTTCTTTCTTTCTTTCTTTCTTTCTTTCTTTCTTTTTCCTCTTTTTCTGTTTTCTTCCTTTTTCCCTCGTCCTACGTAAACCTCAAATTTCAATATTGTTTTGCTGTTGCCTCAAACGGATCTGAAATTCTGCTTAATTTTCTTATTTTGCTTTAATTTAAAATTGAGCCAATGTTTAACACATGCCTATTCCGACTTGGCCTTTGAGGACTTCCCGCTTTGTGAGCGAACTTCATTGTTCGCTTTATTAATGTTTCTGTACAGTTTTTACCACCATTGTTATTATCTTTGTTCTGAAATATGTGTTACGAAGCCCAACAAAAAATTAGCTTAACTTTCTATGGCGTTCCTTCACCGCGAGCATCATTTTAGTGTTCCTCTATATTTTGCGTTCTTTTTCCATTTACTCCCTCCCTCTAGGCGCTTATTTACGTTAGTGCTCTGGAGCTGAATTAAGCTGAAGGTGGTTTTGAACTAGGCCATAGCTGAGTCAAGACGTGCTATGACCCGAGTGAAAGTGGTTTCTTGCGCCCTCTCCACACGATTGCCCCCAAGACAAGAGTTAGTTGTAAGGACGACATTTGGGATAGAAGGAAATTAATTTTATTCGCGGGGAATTACGCGCACACAATCGTGACCTTTGATCCAATAAACAGTTCGAAGAATGCTACAAGTGATTTTTTTCTTCTCTGCATTACAACACCTCATTATGAAGTACCTACCGCTTTTTCTGAGGGCATGCCCTGTCAAGGTCTACCGCTATAGCCCACAGGCACATAACAGTTTTATAATTAATAGCATGGGTTTGAATCCCTTCAGGATGTGGCAGGAACTGAGATATGTTCCTGGTTTGGCATATAGAGGAATAATAACAGAAAACCTTATCTTTGTCTTCAGTAATTTGTTTCACTAAATATAACTAAAATTAATAATGTAGAGAACATCACTTTTAACGATATAGTGCTGAAGTTTGGTAATTTTTCCTGTAAATTCTTTATTCCACAAATACATCAATACATCTTTACAACATGTGAGTTTAATTTTTAGATTTCACTATTTTTAAAATTACATTTTTACTTTTTTGCCATTTAAAATCATTCCTAAACCTACTAAAATGATCATCTTTATAGGATGCCTTGATAATGCTTCATAAAAATTTTATTGCAAATACAACATTCATTTTTAAATGTGGCTGTTAGTTTTCTCTGTTTTCAAATACCTATGCGCGTAAATGGAAAATCACTGGCATTCAAAGTTCCAGAACTTTATTAAGTATCCTCGCCTCACAAAGTATGCAAGGTCCTTTACATAAAATGTGCCGAAGAGGTTTCATGTATGCACAAAACGAACTCGAATTTTGGGAGTGTTTTAGCATTAAAACATAGTTATAAACGCATCATTTCTATAAAAGATTATGCAATCTTCATAAAGAAATTTCCTTTAACCATTAGGCTTTCAACATAATAAAACTACAACAATTTTAGTCTTTTTCTCAGTATTTCAGACACTGAGCTTTATTCTCCTTACTATATTCTTGAACATATTTCATAACCAACTCTAAATTTTGAACAAAATCATCTTCAACTTCAGTTCTTTGTTTTCTCTATTGTAGTATACAACATTTGAGGGTTAGGTTTGGTATGCACATAGAAAGATGTGATGAAATATTATAGCTCCTTCTCTCTCTTTCTTGATCAATCCCTCCCTCTATTTTACAAATGTCTTCGTGACTAAACTAATTAAAGCCAAAGAAACTAATTATGTACGAATATGTAGTTGTCTTAGCCATTGAATATTATATTCACCAGTACGAGCAAATTAAGATCAGTTTAGGTAATTTATATATTATCAGCAAACACAACGGTAATATAGCCTCGCGACGAAGAAAAAGACCTCACAGTATATTCTTCTAATGCAGTTAAAATAAACATGTTTTTTTAAAAAAACATATAAAACATATACCTAGAAATAGCTGTATTTGGTCACAAAATAGTGTAAACAGAATATGGGCAATTTAAACACAACGAGAGTGCTTCTGTTGTAGTTAGCCTCGATAGATTGGTGCATTTATGTCGGAATTTGCCTAAGAGATGAAGCAGATCCAATTGCACAGAACTTTGAATTAGTCGGTATGTTTACATTAGGCCAAATTCAGCAGTGTATGCAGCCTACCAGCCGGGATATACCCCACAAATTAGTTTTGTATGCACTTATCAGGTCTTCCTTATAGTTTAAATATCAAAGCAGTTTAAACATAAAAGTACAGATTTGCTAATTCAGTGATAGAGTGAGTGGCTACGCCTGAGGCTTGCATGCGGGAGGTCCCAAGTTTGAACCCAGTTGGCCGCACAGTCTGACCATGAGCTTTTGCTAGCGTTTTCCCTGGTCAGCAAGACGAATGTTACAGTGGTGCCTTCTACTCTCTCCCATTTCCTCTCATTTCTTTGAAGTTAGAGGCGGATTAAGGAATGTGTGTCGGTCAACGGCGGTAAGATGGCGCAGAGGCTTGCGATTGGACACTTTTTTCGGCTCCATCAGAGGGTGCCCATTTAGGCCTCCACTGCGAATCGAGTTTTCCACGATTCCTGATGGAAGGGATCTCTGAACTATCCTCTAACGATTTGTGTGGCCCACCGACGAGCGTCTCTCTAACACTTGTTCAAGCAGGAAATATTAGGAAACTTTACGCGTCTCTCCCGCCTACGCTGTCCTTTCCTGAGTACTAGCGTCTCCTAAGGTTCCTTCACCTCATCCGTTCCTCCCAGGACTGTATGCATAAATGATCCATTGTGCTAGGTGTCCCTTCATTTACCTAATCAACATCTACTTCTCCAATAAATAATATAATATTTCAGTATGCTATACTCTAATTTTGAATTTTAAAGCTATTACTTGGCATTAGGTTGTGTGCAGATGTTCGAAACAAAAAGGTATTTTATAGGAAGATATCATAAACCCTAGTTTTATCTCAAGATAGCAATGCTTGTTGTTTATTAGGTTTTATTGTACTTCGAAGGCTAGATAATTTTTGCAAAACATTTCGTGAGATACCACTTCTCCGTAATGTAATGTGTTACTTCGGAATTGCCAGATTTAATATAACAAAGTTATTTCCGCGATGTTATATCGTGGTATACTGGAGATTGAAGTTCCAGACATTTCGTTCACCACCTTCGTTATAAATGCAATGTATTTTTATAGTGATGCTTTTTAGATAATGCAACATTTCCTCCATCTAAGATAAGCGATACTAATAGAATGAAACTTTCAAAGTTTTACTCTAATGGATATTTGTATGACTGAATATCAAATCCCTAGTTAGCATTGTTACATCATCAAATTGTTATACATTGTCAAATCACAGAGATGAGAGCAGCTGTGTCGGCATTCTTTTGTCACTTTCATGAGTTTGTTGCACAAATCCATAAAGAACAGACATTATCCAAACGTTGGAAAGATAAATTGTACGACGACGTATTTGCTGCGCCACCTATCTCTGTCGTAATCATATGCAGGAGAGAGTAATATTTATTGCCATTTCCTTTCGTAAGCATAACCTTTGTATTAAACAGCATTGTATAGAAAGAACACAGTCCAGATGATCGTAATACGAGTGGGAGAACTGGCAGGCATTGATTTGTTCATTTAGCCAGCTCAACAGACGAACCTTCACCCATGCCTATTATAAATCATATTCGACTGCAGCAGACCAGGGCTTGGCCCTGCTTCTCCAAATACGGCGATAATTAAATAAATGTGAGACAATAATAAACCTATCGAGCCAATGAGAAATGAACACCTTTATTTGTCGTTCGCCGAAACGACAGGCTTTTCGATCAGTTAACAACGATACAACATACATGAAATCTGACGACACATCGATTATCTTAGCTGCTCTATTTTCTCAGATGTTGTGACGCAATGAAATTGTCTCTAGACACCCACTGTAAACGCCGAATACGTATCTTTGCAATTGCTGAACGCATAAAAGGAAGGAAAGAAAGTTTGATTGGAAATATGACAACGATAACAGCCGACCTAGAATACATGCTATCCATATATTTGATCATGCCTGCGAAGCCCAGGATTGATTTCAGATATTCTTACGTATAGAAGAGGAACTCAATAGTTTGCACTCTGTACAATAATTAGGAGCGTAGCTTACAGGAAGCAGGAGCAGATTAGAAACAAGTAGAGATAACACCGAGTTCTATATTATGCCAATTCATCATATTCTAATTATTAAGTTGAAGTACAAGGCACTTCTTTAGTCTTGAAGAGACTTGGGGGTGAACTAGTGTTAACAGTTACATTATTGTATCAAAGGTCCATACAGGCTTACATTGAAGATGTGTTGAGGATGCGGCGTGTAGAGTAACCACCACTGAAGGGCGGCATAAGGACCCTGATTCTACGATCAGCGTGACCTCTCTAAGAACCAACCTAAAGTGACCCGAACTAGAATGACCCACCACTGCCAAAATATGCAGTCTGTAAATACCGTTACTTCCAGTATGGCGTCCTAGTGCCAAATCAGCATCCCCACGTTACGAAACGCTACGTAAAATTTTCCAAGCAAATCTAAGTATGATAATGTTTCTCAAAACATCCTAACTGCAAATTGGCGTCTAGATGACTGATTAATTTAGTCAGCAAAGTCTACAGTCCGACCACCTGCACGTAGTCGACATGAGTAAACAGGAAATTTATGCCATAAACTAAAGCATTTGAAACCTCGTATTACGTTGTTCTCATAGATCAGCAGAATTAAGACCTTTCCAAAAAATAACGTTTAGGAAAAAATCATTTAATAACAAGATTCTAGAATTTGAGATGTTTCCAAGCATTCCTCAACTATACACGTTACAATATATATAAGTACTTTAACGTTCTGTTATTACAAAATATTATGTTTCGACTTTTTATATTCCTAAAAGCAACATACGCAAACTACGTCCTATGTCACATCATTTCTTTGATAACTATTTCGCATAAAATTCTCAAAATGCGTATGTATTTTGGTAGAGTTTAACGTCCATTCCTTCTAAAAAAGTTGCACCATAAGCATTGCACACTCATGATCCATAAAACAAAATTACTATTGCGAATAGAAATTTGGGATATTAACGTTCCAGGCCTAAGTTTAAGATACCACCCCGATATGTATCAGTTAGGCTGAGGGAAAATTGCCCCAGTCAGTAGGACGCTCCCACCCTTAATCCTTGCTTAAACGAGCTCGGCTACCCGTGGTGATTGTAACGACAAATTTAAGTGCCATAAAAGGTATATTTCAGAACAGGAATTGAAACTACGTATTATACTGTTTTTTATTCATGGAAAATGTTGAACACATTCTGTGTACTATTTAAATTAATTAATTAATAACATTTACCAATGACACCGTTCAGAGTATGTCCATTTGTTATCAAGGATTAGGATCGTTGCTGGATCGTTGTTTAAACAGTAAGGCCAGATCTCGTCCCTAGAAAGGCTTCCTAAGTAAAGAGCGGTTCAGTTTGTACATTAAATTGTAATCAGCTGACTAAAGATCCGCTGAGAGTGATAAGTGTTCCAGGATTTAGCTGAACACAGACTAAGCTTCTACTATGCACCATTGGTTGTGTCTTGAGTCAACAGAAATTAGGCGTTTCGTTGTTCAAGTACATGTCTTACCTCTCCACCGAATGATTTGTGTTCCCTAAGAAAATGAGAGTTGCTTTATCTTACACGGGGTAATTGTCACATATTGCAAACTGAACTGCGTATTTTTGTACTGAAATTCAAAAAAACAAGATACCTCAACCTCGACGTTCTCCTCCATATGGTCTCCATTAGCCGAGAAAAAAAAAAAAAAGATGGTAAAGCTTTAAGCTATAACGGTTGAGTTCAGATCCGTGTTCCACTGTCTGTGATTCGTTTTTATTACAACATTTGTATGACAGCTTTCGTCTGTAACATTATTTCTATGTTTTTATAATATTATATTTCATTTTTCCTCAAAAGCTCAAATGAAGCAATAACAATACTCTGCTGACGAAAACCGTTCGGCAGTTCGGGTATAGTTTAGAGAGGCTACAGATGGTCCACGCTGACAGAGGGTGGGACGTCATTTGTCAGTTGTATTATGGCGACAGATCACATAATCACTTGTTCTCAGAGTTACAATATAAATGGCTAGACGTATGACGATATCTGCAGATATTTTTTATAATTTAATTACTATCCAGTCTGCATTATAAAGAATATTCTGCAAGAGTAAAGTTCTGCAGTGTGAAATTTGAGATGTGAGGTAATTTTATTTTCTGATAACTAACTCTTCAGCACAAGTTTCTTTCAAAAGTAATCACTGCTGATGAAACTTGGCTACATCATTTTGATCCTGAGAGCAAACAGCAAAGCTCAGTGTGGAAATCTCCTTCATCACCAACCCCCGCAAAAACAAACGTGGTTGCTTCTGCTGGGAAAGTTATGGTCAATTCATTCTTTGATATTCATGGAATGGTTTATCAGCTTGTTGTACCTGCACACACATCAGTAACTGGGCAATACTACAGGGATGTCCTGAAAACATTGCAAGTCCATATCAGGCGCAAAAGACCACATTTGCGTGAAGCAGACTGGATGCTCCACCACGATAATGCGCGGTCGCATATTGCCAATGTTGTTGCTAAATATCTTGCAAAAATCAGCGTGAAGTGCTAGATCTACCCCGGTCGCTGCATCATGTATGGGGTGCAGCACCCACCCCCTCTCGGCCGATATATGCGGTCTTCGCAACCATGGGCCGCTACTTCTCAATCAAGTATTCCCTCAATTGGCACAACAGGTAGGTATCTAATGACTTGGTCTCTCAGCGGGAGCAAAATCTCCATGTCAATACCGAGAATTCAACCCGGGTCTCTCTCTTCATAATCAGCAGCGTGATCACCGCTAGGACAGTAAAGTAACTCTAATTACAAAAGAATAACAACATGATTTTGATTTACACTCGCAGAGATTACGCAGCAAACTGACAGACTGTCCCCTGTTTCTTCAAACGTAGGGTCTAGCTCGTAGAATTGGATTACCTCACTCGGAGGTAGTCTGGTCGCGCGTCTAGTTCAGTTCAGATCCTTGGTACCTACATGTATAATGGAAATAATGTTATGTGAATCTGTTTGTTAATTGTGATTACTATGCCTAGGTTTGGATTGGAATGGATTTTATCCAAGCGGACTCGGCAAGGCAACCAGACTTGGCTTATTGTACTTAGGCTTTCCCGGGAGGAAGGATGAGGCGAGAGGAGACAGAGAGCAGCCGACCCAAGGAGTCACGACAGTGTAGAGGGCAGAGCACCTACAACCAGTTGGAACCTCCCCGGCAGGACAGTACAAACAGCATCCCACCCACCGTAGTCCTGAAATAGCCTACCAGTCCGGCGGAGACCATCGCACCAGAGGAGGACGTGTTCACCAGGATCATATCATCCTGCCATGTAGCGCTCGTTCTACCCTGAAAGAGACCACCAGATGAGAGATGATATGAAATGATAATGGAGATGAAATGATAATGGAGATGAAATGGAGGGACAATACTTCAAATGATGTAATTAATCTACCCAGCATTCGCCTGACGACCCGGAAGAACCCCCGAAAGGATCCATGGGTCAGGTAGTACGGCCACGGAAATCGAACCCTGACCTCCTGAATGCGGGCCTGAGCCATCCCTCTCGGTTTACAATGCCTAGGTTATACAGTGTAGGTATACTGAGGAGCAGCTGTTAAGTTTTGCTCTAACGGAGTCACATATAGACTGTTAGTTTGTATTTATACAGGTATTGCTTGATGCAACCATTGTTAGTAAGCCCACACCTTATACATTGTTAGAAAAATATAAATAGATAAACTCGTGTCAGACAAAAGAGAAACTACTCTTCCAACCGAGAGCAAGTTAGATGAGATAGGATTCTATTGGAAAGAAGTACAGAAAGTTGCTGCCTGGTATTGCAACCTACTTTTGATGACAGGATAATTAAATTTATGTGTTTCTTATCAGTAGAGAATAATTAAACTTCAGTTAACAAATACTAAGAACCAGAAGAGTGTGCGCGTATGGTTTTCCATAAACGTGTTCAATATGTTCGAAAGCTGCTCACGATTTTACAGATGCCAAGAGACACAATTTCGAACACATTTTATAGTGAAAATTAAGCGTAAACAGTTGACGTGGTTTCGCATCCCTAGCATTTACTATTGAATAAACGGTGGGTTTATCTGATACTACCGAACAAATGGATTTGTATAGCAGTGACATGAGCGGCCTGTAGCTCACGAGATTCGAGAGAAGTCCTAAGCGTTAAACCTGAAGTCAGCACTATGGTATAATCTTCAAAGTAGTGCTCCATACTTAAACATTCACTGTATTCATTGGTTTGAGAAACAACCGAAATTTGCATTATTTATTGCATGTTCAGTAAAGAAAATCATGATGTATGAACAATATGGTTTATAGAAACGTAATAGCTCTTAAATAACAATTTAATTTGTTGTTCTATTTATACGTCGCCTTTAACTCCAATGGTCATATCGGTGGCCGTTCTCCTTTGGAACATATCGAAGGTGTTAACTCGTATACGTTGGGTTGCTTGTACTTTGTATTTTAATCATTAGATTACGCGCACATTCACACTCTCATTCATACTTCCAGACTCTGGGGAAGATGGCGAATCATTATGGTTGGAGAAAAATGCCTACGCCAGTTGGGAATCGAATCCGGGACCGCTTGCAGGGCAGGCAGGTGCCCCACCGACTGAGCTACCGGGCCAGCCCAATTTAATTTTAAAGGGATATTTGAATCCTTTAATTGTCAATATACGTGAACGTTTTACAAAATATGCTTTTGGATATGGAAAATAAAATCTTTTTTTAAAAATTATGCAACAAACTTATTTACTAAACGAGCAACATTATCACAAGAAATTTAGAAATTGATAAGTTAAGCAACTGGTAGAGATTAAAATAAAAAATTTGCTGCTGTATCACAACCAAGCATGTAGCTTTAAGAATACAGAAAACAGTTTTACACATACTATTCCATTAAAACTGACATTCAGCATTATAAAACGCTGAACAATGCTTATATCATTACTTAAATTCACGCGGAGCAGTAAGCACACTGCAGATTTCAGAAGGTAAAAAAGAAAGGCATAAAATTAGGTTTTCAAGCCTATGGAAGGGGTTTTAAGAAAAGCACAAGAAAACATTTTCACTTCAACATAGAATGTTGTATGAAAACTTCTTAAAAGCGGCACTCAAAAGGCATGAAATCTCGTGATAGTCGAATAAAGATATGCAGGCACACGGACAGAAACACCGTCCTGCCACAATACAGTCCGCGTTTTTTGTCAATAAAACCACCATCTAGGCCCCCGTTGAAAGTTGTTTTGGGTCAGCAGACCCAGCCATTGTTCTGGGGTATCATTAGACACTTCACGGATTCTCATTCTCTTTATTGGGATTCGGTATCATAGGGTGTTATTGCAGCCGTTGTTACATGACTGTAGTGTTCCATTAGTGCTCCGTAGATACTGTAGTGTTGATTTTGCGTAAGGTTAAGTTTGTACTTTCCCTGGCATGACAGAGTGGCAGGGCTCTCAGAGGTAACATCTCAGTCCCACCTTTGGGAGGTTGTGAGTTCAATTCCTGTGGCCAACCTTCCTGACCCATGGGTTTTTACGGGTTTTCTCGGTTTGTTTGGTGCTTGTTGGCAAAGTTTGTAACAGACTTCTCCTTCCTTCATTTTACTGCACTTCTCATTTCCCTTAAGCCTTCATCCGTTTGGTTCTTTCAGATTTGACCCAGGGTGATGGGTGTCTCAGCTACTGCATGCCAAGGAGGAATGCAGCACCGAAATTTGCTAAAAATAGGGGAAAAAATAATGTATTTGTGTTTGAGCTAATAAAATAATTTGAACCTTATAGTATCACAATCCAACTAAATTTATGAGTTTCAGGCATTTAAATGCCCATGCGCACCTTCATGCCGGCCCTTGGATTCACACAATTCTGTCATTTGAGTTCGATTGAATGTACTAAATTAATACATTTGAAATTGGTGGGCAAAGTCTCTGGTGGAATTTTTTGTGTTAGTATGATGGTTATTTCTGACAATATGTGGCACCATTGAAACAAAACACTGGCTGCAAACATTGAAAGCAAATAGTAATGTTTATATTTTGCTTTTGTGTGAGTTTATAACTTGGTCGTGATTTTCTTGTGTTTCTTGTTAAACTACATACAGTTTGTATATAATTAATGAGTTTTAGTTTGTCTTTTAACATTTATAAAGCTGTTTTATACATGTAAACGTGCATATCACTGTTATATAGGTTATAGGTGAAACATTT
This sequence comes from Mantis religiosa, assembly GCA_030765055.1. Classification (NCBI taxonomy): domain Eukaryota; kingdom Metazoa; phylum Arthropoda; class Insecta; order Mantodea; family Mantidae; genus Mantis; species Mantis religiosa. The sequence goes on along the minus strand of CM060950.1, from coordinate 77,248,295 downwards.
TTTGAAATAGCAGAACTCTTGTTGACTGTGTACATAGTTAGGATCATGAATAGGCTACACGATACACTTATCAAGGGCAAAAGACCTCTAAACATACTAAGCAGGGACCAGGCTTAGTAAATAAACGTTGAAAACCTAATATGGATAATAACAGTTTCCATTGTACATATGCTACAACAACTGAAACTGTGTATGATCCTGCCACTGAATGTGCAAATGAACCAGGACCATCCAGATTATCTGCCAGCCAAAAGAAGATCACTGCAGCAAATTTTGAGGTTGCTGCAACATCAGACATCAGTGAATTAAATTGTGGTTGTTGTGCCTTACATAAGCTACAGTCAGACATAATTGACACAGATTTCACCAGCATCTCTAAAACTTAGCCAAGGGAGGGACCAATTACGCTTACTTCATTCAGCAATTTCTGCGAAGATTACTTCTAAAACATCCAGAAGGAAACTAAAATTGAAGAAAACTGCTTCAGAAGAGAGAAGAAAGAGGCAGGAGGGTTCAAATTACCTATATGGAGGGGTTTAGTCTGCTTCAAATTATGTAACTGAGAAGGAAAATGTTTTGGATTTTAACATTTGATTTACTCAGTTATAGTTTTTTCAACATTTTTTGTCATTCAAAATGTTCCAAACGATGCATTTTTGATTCAGTTCCCCTATAATTTTTAACACATGTTCTTAGAAAGCAAACAAAGAATTTTATCATATGAATTTTCAATATTCATTATATTTTTAAAGTTATTGATATATAAAATCAAAAGTTTGGTAATTTTTTGGCAATTATTGTTTGCTACATACCTTATTTTTTGTTTCTCTAGTACTAAAGGCAGTATAAGAAATTCATATGATAGATCTTTTCTTCATAACCATCTGAATATTTTTAGAAATAGAAAACTTAAAATTTTGAAAATTTCCATCGTGTGTTTTGAATTTGACAAAAATAATTACTCAAAAACTATTGAAGATACATAAACCAAATGTTGCATACTGTGTCCACTATGCATCGCAACAAACTGGTAAAATTTTCATCAAGATTGCTTGAAAATTGTTAGATTTTGGGTTTTCAGTGCTGCATCCCCTTAAGCCTTCATCCGCTTGGTTCTTTCAGATTTGACCCGGGGTGATGGGTGTCTCAGCTATTGCATGGTAAGGAGAAAAGATTCTCTCTATAAACCTTCGTCCTCCGACGGCGTGGTTCCAACTTCCAAGCCTCGCAGGCCGATGTGTCCATCTCCATGGGTCCCGGTGGTACTGGATGCCACCGGGGAGCTTCAATCTGGAACTGTTAGGGATCCTGAACTCTGCTTTGTCCGGACACCAGATTGGTGATGTTCATATTTCACCCATTCCTCACGGGAAACAGGTATTTTTGACTGTCTCAAAAGTGGCTTTAACGATTTTGATTAAAACATCATATCTTATAAGGTGTTCTCGTGTCAAATGAAATGCCTATCTTGAATTTTTTGGGAATATCCAGATTTTCTCTTCTCTTCACTCTGGATAACTTTTGCATAACTGATAAGGGATGCAACTGCATAAAAATTATATATATATATATATATAGTTAAAACGTGCAACTTATGTAAAATGCATTTTATGAATAGGACAGTTTCCGAAATATTCCTTGAAATCTGAGTGAATTTTCTAATACTTCCTTCAAATGGGAGATTGCTTTTCGTTCTTATATGTCGTGGCCATGCAAAGAGAATGGAATCTCAAAGCCTTCATGTAGCGACCGACTCTTTAATGTATTTGGCTCCACTTAAACCTACTGTACCTGTTCTCTACTCATTGTGCTTACAATTAATCCTATTTAATAAAACCATTTCTGCAAATATCTGCCTCGATTATTATGTAATATATAGAAGTGTTTTAAGATGAGTAGTGAAAGTCATGTTAGTGTATACATATAATTTTTGTCCACTTCCTTCTCATGCTATCAAGGGTGGGAGTTGAAACTCCTGCACTTTGTGCATTTTGCATTTTCAACACAGAAATTAAAAATGCATTTGCCCTTAGCTATTATTACGGTGAGTAAATTGTATACCAAAAGGGGCTCCACTAAAAGGTTACGGATTGAGTATAGCACATGTTAGAGGTTACAATCTACTCAGTAACTAGGACCGTAGCTGGAAGGATAAGGAGTCAGATAGTAGAACTAGGAGGTAGAGCAAGGAAGCAGCTAGATTAGATATAAGTAGGTAGAGGGAAGAAAGTGGATGCGACCTGTAGAGTAGCCACCACTAAAGGGCGCCATGACGACCCTGATTCTAAGATCAGCGTGACCTCCGAAATAACCCAAACTACAAAGACCGCCAACTGCCAAAATACACAGTCTTTGAATACTGTTACTTTCAATATGGCGACCTATTGCCAAAGCAGCATTCCCACGCGAAAACAGCTACGTAAACGATTCTCAAGCAAATATAAGCATGATATTCCTCGAAACATCCCAACTGCAAATCGACGTCTAGATGACTCAGACTACTTTAGTCAGCAAAGTCCGTGTCCGGCCACCTGTACGTGGTCGACATGGGTAAACAGGAAACGGATGCCATAAGCTAAAGTCACGTAAAATCTCACATTATTCTGTGCTCATAAATCAGCAGAATTAAGAACTTTGAAATGTGCAATGTCTGCCAACAAGTCATGACACAGGAAATAAGCACTAACTATTAAGATTTCAGAATTTGATATGTTACCAAGTAATCCTAGAATGTACTTGACCAGAAATTGCTGCATGCAGAATTTACATAAGCCTGGCAAACGGCCATCACACCTTCAGTTATTCACTAATTTGATCAACTCTACCAGGCGCGAAAAATCGTCCACCAATTTGTATTCAAAGTAGCAGAGCGACTTTGATATTACTTTTGAACATATCAATTAATTTTATTTTCAGGATGATATTTCTATTATTATTAACTATTGTCTAAACACAGTATGCATCACGTATGCGTTAAGTGCGTTGTATAACATTGGAAGTGAAAGTACTAGACTTCGTCTCGTATCTTCAAACTTCTTCCTCGTTCTTCAAAGTTGTACTTATCGCATTTTAACGCAATAAAATATAAATGAACGCAGCACTAAGTTTGACACCCCAGCGAACACTGAACTTAAACACAATGTAGACTAAAAGTTTCAACAAACCAGTGTTTAATGTAGCCAGAATTGATATAATTTTTTTTCTCGATTTGTTAAAAAGCGAATATAAGTGATTTCAGGTTTTATTCATTACCACTTGAAATATTTTGTTAGCCAAACTAACGGATAGAAATGTCTGATTTTTAGAATACAGAAGTGCAATACATTACGCCTTAGTACTATTATATTTTCCGGCAATCTGCCCTTTTATTATCTTTACAATTTCTTTGCAAATACACCCGTGCTTCAACTTTTCGTGTGTGGTAATTAGAGAATATTTTGGCACATTTTAGTAGCAAAACCATTTTAGCCTATTACCTGAAATGCCATGCTATTGGTTTTGAAACCCAATCCCAAATTAATTAACTGTAACTCCATTTCCTAAATTTTCTCATTAATGCCAAAGTGTTTCCGACTTCAAAACATTTTTCACTGTGAGTTTAAATTAGGTATCGCCGACATTGTTAGGTATTATATAAAATAAAATTCTAAATATTTTATAAAAATTATTTTGCAAAAATAATATATGAAACGGATGAAAAGGTGTGTGCAATTAAAAAATAAAATAAAGCCATAAAATATAAAATCCAGGGGAAATACCAGAATGCTTAACCTATAACATTATTCTGCAGATTAAAAATGGAAAACTTCTCTGCATTAAGTTGGTGCAGGAATTTTTAAAGTGCATACGAGTATTTTTGAGGTTAACGTTCTCATAGTTATTTTTAAATGGTTAGTAAAGAAATCCTTTTATTAAATTAGATGAGCATTTGATGTAGTTGTCGGTGGAATAATGTGGCAAAAACTTTTTTTATTTTCCAATGAAATGTATTGAATTGTTAATCTCATACAATCAGTGTCCATAAATGTGGTTATCACAAATGCGGCGTATTCTCTAGGCAATGCACTGCATGTGACTAACTTCATGTATAATTAAAAAAATAATTCGGGAATTAAGAGAGAAAACCATGAAATGTATCCTCAAAAAGCGTTTGCAAAAGGCTGAATAGTGCATGTCGGGTAATTACTTATTGCCGTGTCTTGTCTGTCACGTAGGGATGCCAGTACCGCAGCCGACGACTTATGCGTCAGAACAGGGAAGGAAGGACTCGATGAAATTACTCTACAGGCGGACAGGCGGCCCCACTACTGCTGTGGGTCCCTAACGCGTGTAGGCAGTTTCTTCAGTCGACGGAGTTCCAGGTCGCCAAAGAGCCCGCCACTAATCCAGATCAGAATTACCAAGTAGCTTCCTTCAGAAGGGCAAAACATCAGGGCACAAACACCAGCTCAACACAGCACTACCGGCTATTTGGCTGAATCCTGACAGCTATAATAGCTGAATGGAGAAAATGAAATGAAAGGAAGTGATACGGAGCTAGGTAAATAGCCTCCGCTGCATTCGACTAGTGACCCGGGAAAACCTAAGGTCAGCAAAATCTGCTGCGGTAATCGAGTCCGCGACCTTCCGAATGCGGGTCACAAATGTTACCGCCTGAGCCATTTTTCTCGGTGTGATAATTTTTTTTTTTTTTTTTTTTTTTTTTGTAATTTACGTTCTCCAACGTTAAGTCATATCGGACGATGAATGGAATAGGTGAAATGATGCTCAAATGAGCCCGGAGTCCATGGAGCTTAGAGTTACCCGACATTCGTCTTTCAGGATAAGGGAAAACCCCGGAAAAACCCTTATCCAGGTAACCCACCCTGACCGAGATTCGAACTCGGGACTTCCTGAACGTCAGGCAGACATGCTACCACCACGCTACCGAGGTGGGTTCGATGTGATTGCTTATTAGCTATTCTAACAGCCTAGCGAGGTATTTCCACGACATAGGCTATAATGACGTTATAACAGGAATCTGTAAGAAACAGAGAAATACATACGAGCATGTATGAGAATGTATAAGCACTCGTACAGAATGAAATAGTTGCATTCAAGGTGCAAAGCCATTTTTAGTATACTTTCGTGAATTTTGCCGTGGAATAATCAAATTAAGGATGAAAGGGTAGAGCCAGACTGAAAAATTCAATGCCATAGCCGGGATTTGAACCACGGATCTTCTGCTTTCCGTCCAGTCGCTCTAACCATTTGAGCTACTATGGCCAACGTGCCAACATGACATTAAATTCTCCAACTGGCTTGTGTTTCTCCCGCTAAACAACTAGAAGTTCTCATAAACACAGAGACAACTACCTTAATGGCGACTTACTATGCTGTAAGTACTTTAAGGTCCAGGCTTTATAGTTCGGACCACTATTAGGTACATTTAATGGATTTTAATTGTTCCTTCACACTAGCCGTGTGTAGGATGCACTATGAAAGGGTAAAGCCAGACTGAAAAATTCAATGCCATAGCCCTGATTTGAACACGAACACGAGTCAGTTGGAGAATTTAATGTCATGTTGGCACGTTGGCCATAGTAGCTCAAATGGTTAGAGCGGCTGGACGGAAACCAGAAGATACGTGGTTCAAATCCCAGCTATGGCATTGAATTTTTCAGTCTGGCTCTACCCTTCGTAGTGCGTCCTACACACGGCTAGTGTGAAAGAACAATTAATTTCCATAAATTAATGATGATTTTGAAAGTGGTGATTTCAAGCGTATTTAATAAATCTTGTCAGCCATATTCACTCAGTGGTAACTTACCACTGATAAGGTACAGTTAAGAAAGAATGACCTCCTCTCCATTTGAGGAAATAAAAGACGTAGAACAAAATAGTTTTGTTTTGCGGTTCAGAAACTTTGTGTTCCATTTTTCTGCTGCTGCTGTTTGTCGCACGGGAAATTTAAATCTACATGGAACAGTAATTATCATATTTACTCCTGCATTATGTTGCATATCTTTTCGAATTTTTCAGGATACGCTACTCACATATGTAAGTAAACATATTTATAAAAGTTTGAAAACATAAATTAAAGCTAACAATACACCGACTCCTCCTTTCCAAACATACAAAGAAATAATTGAAGGTTATAATTTTAATAAGACGAGGTATATCACACACGATTTCTGATGTCACGTTTCGGTTTAGGCATCATGTTATAGGTATTATAGAGAGAAAATCAATTACAGGGTTATTAAAGGCACTGCTGTCGACTATAATACATTTTCATCTTTCTAATAGTCTATTACTTCTTGCTTCAAGGGAAAATATTCCCGTATTGTTTTCACTACCGAATGTGATGCGTATAGTTGCACCCTGTATACCAGAAATCAAAAACAGCGTTGCGCTCAGAAAAACAACATAAGTAAATCTTGCGTTTGAGCTTGGTCTGAGGGAGGAGAACGTTAAGGTGAGGCCAGTGTAACGATGACAGCTTTATGCTGCAGTGCCGTCCTTCAAATCCATGTTCAAGTAATTTACGTTGCACATAAACTCATCTCTGTAAATAACAGGCATTACACTGGTATCACCACTGTTTCCCTCCTCTTCCCTATTGTGTTAATAGCTTGGAAACGCATTCTGAACGCGGCAAAGGTAGCAGTTTGTTATTAATACATGTCGGTTTCTTCAACGCAAAAATATTGCTAAGTGAAGTCCATACTTTCCTGCCATGTCTTGCTCAATGTATGGCCCCTTAATTTAATTTACTGATCACTAAAATGAAAAAAATGCGCGCTAGCTCTCACTCCCAAATGGGATTCAAATGAATTTTAGAGCACTAGATAGGGTTATTGTTTTACTTTACGACTCTGGACATTTCATTACATGGCCAAAACGTAACACGTTTGATTTACAACTAATTCAGAAGTTTGTGGCCCGTTTATTAAAAGACAATGTTTACCTCCCAGAGAGCTTGAAGCTACAGCTCGTATCCTCATGTGGTGTTCATGTATGTTGTGGGAGGAATGAAGGGTTGTCCAAAAACGGTTAGGCTTATACTGTAATATTAAATATATTAAAATATGTAAACATTATATTTAAAGAAAGTAAATTAACAAAACAGAAAGTTTTAGTGTGCTGCACTCACATGATTTTCTGTATTTTCGTACAAACTGTTCTTACAAATGTTCATTGCTCCATCCACTTACTGTTAATGCGATAAACATTTGCAGAAGTTATCTTGGTGCTAGGTACGAGGGTCGTCTGATAAGTCCCGGGCCGCACAATACAAATAGAAATTTAACAAAATAAAAAATATATATTTCTCAAAATAATCTCCAGAAAGGTTCATACATTTGCCATATCGTTATTCTCATTTAATTAAACCACCTCTGAAATTTGATTTATTGTGGTCCTCAAAACAGCTGTTTACTGCATCAATGATCTCCTAGTTGCTGTGAAATCTTCGTCCTCCAAGAAATTTTTTGAGGTACTAGATCTGGCAAATATGGTGGAGTTCAACAAATTCTAACTTTAATTCACACATTTTTTCCATTGCAATGACTGAACGATGGGCTGGAGCATTGTCGTGAAGCAACACAATTTTTTCTTCGCCAAATGTGGTCTTTTTCTTTTCACCTCATCACTCAAATGTTGCAGTAAGCTTACGTAGTAGTCACCAGTAATACTTTTACCCCTTTCAAAGTAATCAATAAAAGTAATTCCCTGTGCATCCCAGAAAACACTCGTCATAACCTTGTTAGCTGACCAAATTGACTTTGCCGTTTTTGAAGCTGGTTCACCTGGCGCAATCCATTGTTTTGAGTGTGATTTACGTTATGTAGTGTAGTGATGTATCCAAGTTTCATCCCTGGTAATAAGCTGTCACAAAATTGCATTGGGATTTTTACGGCAGAGCTCTAAATTCTTAACAGAAACAGTTTTCCTTTGCAACTTTTGATCAGGTGTCAACAAACCTGGCACCAATCTTGCACAGACCGTGTGAAAGCCCAAAACATTACTTAAAATATTACCTGCACATTCTTTTGATATCTATACAGCCTCTGCTCTCTCAAACAACTTTAATCTGCGGTATTCCAGTACCAAATGATGAATTTTTTCAAAGATTCCTGCAGTTGTGACTTCCACAGGACATCCAGAGCGAGGCTCATCACTAGTACTCGTACATCCCATTCTAAACTCTGCAACCCACCTTTTAAATCATTGTATATACAGGAGAAGAGTCTTTTAATGTACTGTGCACTTCCTCCTTGATTTCTTTAGGCGTTAAGCCAATCAAATGGAAGTATTTAATCACTGCTCGTTTTACCAAATACTCCCTTTTCGTGAAACCTCTACGTTTAAAATGTCTGGTTTAAAATGCTGTCATTCAAAAACTAAACAAGCTATTGACCTGTAACTATGGATACAAGCTAGACTAGAGTTAAGCTATATGATGCTATCGGTCAAACTGGTCAAACTGGCCCAGTGGCGACATCTCTATGTGAGGCCTGGAACTTATCAGTCAACCCTCGTATATGGGGAATATAGCTAAATAGCTTTAAGCCACATTTAAATACTTTAAGAGCTGCTTGCTTGTGAAGGCTTTGTAATTGCTTCCTCCTTGTATGGACAAAGGATAACAAACAGCGAATAACGCATTCCAATTTGAGAAAAGTATAGGTACTACTCACAGAATGTTGAGGCGTATTGACCTTCAGGTGACCAGCGCTGTGATTGTCTCTTATCGGGTCTTATCTGGTCGATTAGAAGAGTGAAATATTAGTAAGTTGATGTACAGTAAGTTACGAAACACAAAGAGAGTGACTGGAAGCTGCGTGTGTCCATGTGATATTTCTCGCGTCTGCCGATGTATGACACACTGCTGTTCAGAAGACATGATTACATCTAAACAGACTATATATACACTAGACTCGCCGTGTATATGCGATAGGCTGAGGTAAACATCTCTGTGTTAGGAATTTTTTCCGATACATCTTCTCGCTTTGCCATGTAGTATTTGAAATTTCAAAACAACAAGAAATATCTGGAAAATAGTTCGCTCCACAAAACATTTAATCAAAAATAAAAATTAATCATGTGCTCTTACAATGGTACATATATTTTGTGTAGTAAGATGTCTGCTACTTACGTAAGAGTCACCCAAAATTAAGGGTACTCATAGATTATTCCAAGAAAATTCAAGAAATACATTTATTTCTCATGAAAATATTTTGAACACATGATATTTTAATCAGCATCTTCAGTCATCTTTGAACAACTTATTTCAAAGTTTCCGTTTAAGGAATGTTTTTGGATGAAAGGATTTTCCTCAAACTCCTCGTGTAGTATCCTGGGAAGATGCTCAACTTAAATACTAAGGTTGATTTTAAATGAATTTTAGCTTTTGAGTTAGACAGGTGGGCCGCGCCATGGCTGAGTGGTTAGACCGCTAGGCTCTCACCAAAGCAGCCCGGGTTCGATCCCAGGTGACCACAAAGTGAGATTTGTGGTGGACAATATGGCGCTGGGTCCTCCGGATTCGTCCGCCAGCATTCCACCAATTACTCCATCATCATCATCATCATCATCATCATCATCATCATCATCTTTCCTATGATTTCATCTCAACCTCATTCTGTCATCCACTTGCCTCTTTCTCATACCACGCATCAGGCTGATCACCCATCCTGGATTCTCTCTCTATCTCTCTATCTCTCTCTATCTCTCTCTCTCACTGATCCAGAGATTCCGTTCCTCAACGTGCCTAAGGGTTAAGAGGAACAAGAATAAACTAACACCACGTAGTGGCATAAGAGGGCATTTAAAGAAGAACAAGAAGAGTTGGAGAGACGCGCTTCTCGAACACACATTTCTTGTGATATTTTGAATGGAATTTTGGGGGTGTACAACACTTCCGCTACGTAATAAGTAAAATGTCTGGTAAAATATCTACAATTACAAGTTGCCGAAATACTGAACTCCTAGGAGTTTCTAAAAGAGACTTAATATCTAATGCATGCTTCTCACGCAGAAAGTAAATTAGTAACTACTGTAGCTTCTCAAAGTAACATACATATTCTTAAAAGTAACTTGAAAGTTTCAGAAAATTATATGCGACCAAACATTTACATGGCACGGTATATATACTTGTTTTAAATGTTTTCTACTATCCCATTTTTACGACATCTCATTTTAACTACTACAGATTAATCAAATAAGCTTTACAAAAGTATCCTCATTACATATTTAGTTATCAGAACAATGGGGATAAGGGAAAGTCAATCAATAGTTCAATGTTCAAAAGTGTATTGCAAGATCAATTTAACACCAACAGTGATATATTGCAGAAATGAAACCCATAAAAACAGATAATTTGCAAATAGCAGATGCTACAGAATAAGCTTTCTTTTAAATTCCTTCTCTTTTCTATAAAAATCATATTCTTTGCGAGTTATGTTTTTGACACCTTCTTAAGACTTATTAATTATAAAAATTATATACAAATCCTCATGAATGAAGACTACTTTGCAGGCTATTTTCGGATAATTAAATACCTAAATGCATTTCAATTTTCATAGAAATGTGCTAAATATCTGGTAGCTTAACCTAAATTAGTGTCACAGCTATTCTGGAAGAAAGAAATCGTGGAAAAATGCTTATGTAAACGGTAGCTTTGAATGAGGGGATTTTTTAATATCTATATCTTTTTAATATCACTAGGATGGGTGATAGGCCAAATGTCTGGAATGAGAATGAGAGAAGTAGATGAATGGAATGAGGGTGAAGTAGATAAAGGAAAAGATGATAATGGAGCATTGGTTGAATGATGGCGGGGAAACTGGAGGTCCCGGAGAAAACCCGCCCTGACCGTGTTGTCCTCAAATCTCACTTGCGGTCTCCTGTGACCAAACTTGGACCGCCTTGATGAGAGTCAAGTGGTTAGAGGGTCTCAAAGCTTGTATATCCGATGAAATTTTGTTATGGAAATTTTTGATGGGAAACAAAACTTCCTCGAACTCCTGAGATGATTCCAGTTCTCTTAAAGTAGCCCTTATTGATTCCAAATTTCGAACTTAATCTTACTAGTATGATAGCCAGCTTAAGGATGCTCATGAAGAAAAGAAATCCAACTATGAGTATTCCATATTATGGAAGCAAATACAGCCCCACCGACATCAGGATTGTTGGTCAAAATGGGTGGTGCACGGGGCAATAACTTTGAGCGGTTCATCAAGTCCTGCCGTGGATTTGATATTGGAAAAAAAAAAAAACCTTTTGAGTACAGTTACAAGGGTACTCATAGCTTTCGTATGAATTTTTAGAAGTTCACTTGTATAATTTATATTTATTAGTACACCATTTATCTTTTATTTGCTTTAACTGCATTTGTTACATTTTTATAATATTTTTATTCTCATCTTATCCTTTTCTTCGTATTTTAATACATATATACTGTGACTTTGTGGGTTCGTGAAATTAAAAGTCCAATTGCACAAACTCAAAATGTTCTTTATTTCCACCGAATTACAGTTGGAACACTTGCCGATTACATAGAATTACTTAGCGCACACAATTACAATCCACCAGTTCGTCTGTCACAGGTCCATTGCACGCTTACAATTACGTACAACTCCTCTGATACACGTACACCGTCTTCCAGTCCGTTCGCTCACTCGGCGCTCCTCACGGCTGCTCGCCAAGAACCGAACTGAACTCGTCCACTGCAGCCTTATATAGGAAGATCGCTGTTTCTGGAAGCTTCGCAGTTTGGAAAATCATCCCGGAGTTTCCAGACGTCAGGAGAGGGGAAAGAGATGGTACAGGGCTCGTGCCGCTCTTCTAATCATCCCCTCAGTTAGTGACACGAGATAAATGGGTAGGCGTGGGCTGAACGCTTCCCGTCTGGCCCCACCTGCCAGCTGATTCTATCGGGAATTCCGATGTTCGGGTGACAATACTAACAGGAAGAAATGGTGTGATTCGAAAAGAACGTGAATCTATTGACCGGTGCAACAACACTACGACACTTTTTTTTGTGGTCACTTCAAGTCTGCTGTATGAAACACCTTTTACTTCAGAAGAGGCCCTAACTGCCCGAATAATGGCAGCATGTGAAGTTACTCGACACACACAAGGAATTTTGAACGGAATACGACAGTCGTTCGTTCACCGCTGTCAACTTTGCATTGAAAACGCAGGTCGCCATTTCGAGCAGTTCCTATAAACTGGCGTAAGGAGTTGCACTTCCTTTTTATTTTATGTAATTTCGTTCACTCATTCAAACACCTCCTATTTACATTTGAAAGTATTCATAGGATTCAACCTTTATTAGAAAGAATTGTAATTAATTGCACTGACAAGGATAAATTGTACAACAATTAAAAGCTTAGACATAATATTGAAAAAAACAACCAAACAAACAAAACAACAATAAAAAATACATAAAAATTATGGAGACCCGTGCTCGTTATCTTTTGACCCGAAAGGTAATGTCATAACCATTGCGCCAGAGGGAGTGCTCCGACACGTCTCTTCATGTTCGTGTTTTGTGCACTGAAGTGTTATCAGTGGCGTACTGGCACCCTAGAACTTATATCCGTAAGTTCCACATTTTAATCAAAATGCCATAAGTCCCATATCTCAAATTACTTGTTTAGGATATCTCCACCTGCTGTGAAAATATGTCGGTGTAGTTCATTAACATTATGTAAAAGGCACAATTACCGAGCGGGATGGTTCAGGCGGTTTCGTCTGTGGGCCGCATTCGGGAGGTCCGAGTTCGATTCCTTTCACCGACATACCTGACCCAGGGATTTTTTCAGGGGGGGGGGGGTCCAACGTCACCAGACGAATGCTGGATACGTTAATTACATCTCCCGAATTTCCTGTCCTGTTATCATTTCACATCACGTCAAATCTTGCTGTCTCTTTCAGAGTAGAAGTGTCGGCTGGTGTATCGGTGGTGCATGGCAGGATGATAAGAGGACGCTGAAAGACTCCTCGACCTAATAGACCTTCTAATGTCAACCGGAAGTACGCTTTCCTTTTAACGAGCATCGGCGCCATCTGTTCGTAACTCCATACGTCACGAAACCTGGAATCGAAGCTGAACCTTGATAATGAAACGCAATGAAAGGAAAATAACAGAGAAGAAATTGCAAAAGATGAGAAACCCCTCCAGTATTTGCTTACCAAACAAGAACACCATGAAAAACCTATGTTCGAAACGGTCGTCGACGGCAATCGTACCTGGGACTTCCCGAATGCAAAACTAACGGGTTATAGTGGAGTCATCTTGCAGAGATAAGTGGATGTAAGTAATCATCTAGGTTATAGTTTTCCTAACCTTCTTGATCCAAGCTTTTTTGTATAAATATTGCGATTGTCTGTAGGTATATAACTTTCACTAATTATTAGTATTTGTCAAAAAATATAATAAAAAATTAAATATCATTCGTACATATTTATTACATTCTCATATTATAGTAACACTCTTGCGGCCTGTTAGCAATTTTCTAAAAGCGTCCAAGCGATAAGAAATGTCTTCATCAGTGCAATTTAAAGTAACATCTATATCTCTTTCTCTTTGCATATTCACTTGGATGCACAGAAAAAGAATATAATTACAACCCAAAAAGAATGAATCATAATATTTCGAAATGGTAGCAAATTTAACTCTAGTGGCTTGAGTCTCGATCGTGACCTGCAATTCACATTTCTAAAGCTAGAGTTGTTTCACTTTCCGGCTCAGTTACTTTAATTGTCTGCAAGTGAGAGAAGATAAAGCTAAACACTGTAGTGCATGTCAACCTCTGTGCAGTGGAAGAAATCAATGCAATAAAAAGGTAAAGAAGCTCGGTCGTGTCCCGTCCCAAGCGTGGGTGTCGGCGTTTAATGATAGGCTTTATCTCTGAGGCTTCGACACAGATGATGAAAATTGGTTCTGCCCCGGCCATCCTACTTTCTAAAATATTTCCACATTCTTTCATCCGGTATCACATATAATTCTGCGTGTGTGAACTGAGTTCAATAGACCTTCCTCAACCCACCTTACTACCCCGCCTGCTAAATCCCCAAGAACCCTTCTTTTATTCTTCTCTTACACCAATCCCCAAGCACTTATTAAAAACAGCACCCTCTTCATTTTCGTGTCACAACCGAAAAGATGTATAACCTTTGCCTCTTGTTTTTCTGTTTCCAAAACAATGCATAGCGTCTGACTAATATATCATGCAAGTGTGCAGTTAGGGATTATACATACACGTGGGATGGAACTTGAGTGAGAAAAGCTAAAACAAAAGAAGAAATATTTCATTTTCACATACTCCAGATGTCTATAGCTGTATTGGCGCTTGTGTTTGTAACTAAAGCAGCCTAATAAAACGATATCTTGCTAGCCAAAGAACAGAAAGTCGAAAGTAATGCCGAATTAGCTTATTTTGCATTTATCATTAGAAAGAGTCGTCTATATTCAGAACACACCTGAAATTTCCCCAATTTGCTTCCGACAGTAATAAATTTATAAAGATAAGTGCTATCAAATATAACTAACTTCAAAAGGTATTAGCAGATTGAAATAATATATTGTCGGTATTTGTAACTAGCTTCAATTAGCCAGAGTAATAAACTACAGAGGGGTCACTTTATGGTCCGGACCAGATCTGTAGTCTATCCGGCCTTAAAGTGTGTGCAGATGTCAACATTATGCGGCAGAAAAACCGCTAAAGCGATGAAACAGTGAAGCGAGAGTGAAAATAGTTCGTTCATACATTGAATATATTATCGCTTATTTGATACATTAAAGTAAAGAATACACAAATAAACACTGTAATTCACTTTCAATATATTTAAACATGAGCTGCAGTGAAAGACATGACCATTACGATGAGTCAAACGTAAACAGCTGACCGCAGAGAACATCAACATGTGTTTGTTGGCGGAGTGATACAATGTGCGTCCCCCCTTTAAGCCCGGAAGGACTGTAAAATTTGTTTCAAATAACCTTGCCCCGCTGACATGTATCCTACCACGTTCTCCTGCCTCCCCCTTTACCCTAATTAGCTAATGCTTTCGACTCCGTAGGCGGTGCAATGTAAGGTCAGAGGTAAAAGTCATATATACAAATATATGCACTTGCTATCGTCAGTCATCCCGAGAGGCAGGTTTGAAGCAAAGAAACCTCTATATTTCTTTTAAGCACTAACTTCAAATAAATGAACTCTGTTGAGTAATATATTTAATTCTTGTGGTTATGAAGATATAAATCTGACAAATCTCTTCTCACTTATTAAGATATGTCAACAAGTTCAAGAGTGAAATCATATTTACAATATAACAGTCTACACCACAATAGTAGCCAATGAGAGGTGATTAGGTCACGTGAGTGTTAAGAGATAAGGGACAAGCTTGCTTGAAACAAGGTTTAGTGTTTGGGCCCTTGGTGCGCTGTCTTATACATCAGACATTTTTTATCCTAAAATTCCCTCTTTAAATGTTCGTCAGCAGCCAAAGAAACTTCGACACCAGTTACAGAAAAACGGGTGACTTCAGATTGACTGTGTTGTAGAGTACCACAGGATTGTTTACAATACAAGAGTGAGTCCTTTCCCATTGTAGTTCTACATAAAAATAGTGAATATACCAAGTTTCATGCAATAAAGGGTGTCGTAGGAGCAGAACCTGTCAAAAACAAAATGCATGAGCAGCACAAGTATTTAGGCTCTGCTTCCATCACATAATGTAACCTCGAGAGTATATTCCTATACAGTGTCTAAATAAATACAAAGGTTTACTTTTAAGAATTTTAGAAAATAGCATTAAAACAAGAAATCGACAAATAAGGAACTTAAGTCGGTGAACACACTATTCCACAATTAATATCTTGAATATTGATGTAAAATAGTAACTTGTAAATGCATCACATAAAATGAAAGAGGTTTGACATATTTATACATATAAATTATTTTTCTAGATGACCAAAATATTCAACCAAAAGAAGTGTGTCATTGAAACGAGACACTTTATTATTTGTTTAAACTTTCAAAACGTGAACGTCGTATGTTGCGTCGCATTCACAGCGGTTTGTTTTGACTTATCATCTGCTCCGTTTACACCGGCATGACTTGTGGTCTAGTGTCACTTATTTTATCTGTTTCGGTGCCTACTCATTTACAGAAACATGATTAGTACTAACCTTGTTACAATTCTTGTTGAAAAAAGTGCACTAATACACTAATACATTCCTGGCGTTCCTCATCGTCATGAGGTTTCAATTCATGAATAACACTCACCTTTTAGATTTTCAATTTTAAAAGTTCAGCAGCTGAATAACATAGCTAGCACTTGTTATGCAACACGGCTTAGAAACTTCTTTGCAGTGCATTCAAATTATAAATATATTTCATTATTTTTTCCTACGTTAGAACATGTCCTCGCTTCTTCGATTTAGCTTTAGCAATCCCGTTGAACTAAACTTGTGAATTAGAAATCTGACAGTATCTCTATTAGAAACTGGAGTACAATAAAATGTGTTCTGAAACTGTATACACACCCGGCTGCATGATCCTGTTTTTAAGTACGTATGGTAAACAAAACTTATTTGTTCAAGCATAAATTTCTCGATACTAATTTTAGCGGGCTTATAACAAAACAAAACATCAACAACAGTAAAAATACTCCAAAGAAATTCTCACAAACACAACATAGCTGGTTGAATAAGCTTTCACTTCTGAAATGCGCAATTTGCACACACTAGTCCTTACATCACGAACGGAAGGCAGCATCTGGCATTTGACATTTACAGTCGATATATATAGCGTAGTGCTGAGCTTCTCATGTGTCGCATAGGGGAGCATACCGAACACAGAAACTTTAATCACTGAGAAGTTACGTCCTATACTCATATGAAAGTCAACGAACATTTGTAAAGCTTAAAATATTACCATGAATAAAATAATTGTAAATTAATGTATTCATACTTTATGGGCACGAATGCAAAAGAAGTATTCCAAATCATTTATTATTATTATTATTATTATTATTATTATTATTATTATTATTATTATTATTATTATTATTATTATTATTATTATTATTATTATTATTATTATTATTATTATTATTATTATTATTATTATTATTATTATTATTATTATTATTATTATTATTATTATTATTATTATTATTATTATTATTATTATTATTATTATTATTATTATTATTATTATTATTATTATTATTATTATTATTATTATTATTATTATTATTATTATTATTATTATTATTATTATTATTATTATTATTATTATTATTATTATTATTATTATTATTATTATTATTATTATTATTATTATTATTATTATTATTATTATTATTATTATTATTATTATTATTATTATTATTATTATTATTATTATTATTATTATTATTATTATTATTATTATTATTATTATTATTATTATTATTATTATTATTATTATTATTATTATTATTATTATTATTATTATTATTATTATTATTATTATTATTATTATTATTATTATTATTATTATTATTATTATTATTATTATTATTATTATTATTATTATTATTATTATTATTATTATTATTATTATTATTATTATTATTATTATTATTATTATTATTATTATTATTATTATTATTATTATTATTATTATTATTATTATTATTATTATTATTATTATTATTATTATTATTATTATTATTATTATTATTATTATTATTATTATTATTATTATTATTATTATTATTATTATTATTATTATTATTATTATTATTATTATTATTATTATTATTATTATTATTATTATTATTATTATTATTATTATTATTATTATTATTATTATTATTATTATTATTATTATTATTATTATTATTATTATTATTATTATTATTATTATTATTATTATTATTATTATTATTATTATTATTATTATTATTATTATTATTATTATTATTATTATTATTATTATTATTATTATTATTATTATTATTATTATTATTATTATTATTATTATTATTATTATTATTATTATTATTATTATTATTATTATTATTATTATTATTATTATTATTATTATTATTATTATTATTATTATTATTATTATTATTATTATTATTATTATTATTATTATTATTATTATTATTATTATTATTATTATTATTATTATTATTATTATTATTATTATTATTATTATTATTATTATTATTATTATTATTATTATTATTATTATTATTATTATTATTATTATTATTATTATTATTATTATTATTATTATTATTATTATTATTATTATTATTATTATTATTATTATTATTATTATTATTAACTGGAAGTAGATCAGCATGAAAAATCTAGCCAGCATCCTTTTTGAGGTTTCAGATTTAACTATATGTAATGCCTATACGTATTTTTAGAATAGATCTACACATGATATAAAACTTCTGTTTTATTCACAAAAATATACCCTTAAGATCCTAACATAAGGCTTTATATTTATTTATTCTCGTAATTTTCATTATCAGTAACGTTTTTTGCTTTCTCTGTCATGCTCACTGTGATCTTAAATGTAGCCGGAAGGAATGCTACTTCATGATGCTGCTCACACTTTAAAAATAATACATGAAGCTTCCTAACCCACTTCGCGAAGTAAGAAATGGCAAAGATTTTTGTTCATTAGCACCGTAACTTTAAAGCCACAAGCGTATAAGATTTTCAGTAATCGTTCTACCTACACCTCTACATATTTTTAAATATATTCTAGACATTTCTCATTCAAAAATCCTGGCCTTAAAATATCTACGTATCTTTTAAATTTTCAGGTTCGCTTTTTTACGAGCGTGGTGAAACAACTAAGATATCCAGTTTATTTTCAAATAAGGAATTCAATTTTAGTGTCGATTCAAAAGGAAAATGAATCTACCTGAAATTTTTTAAATAAACTTTATTAGACGTTCCCATTAGTAATTTCTGTGAAGGTTTTAATAATTGTTTTAAGTGGTTGTTAAACTCATCAGCAGTTTGACATTATGCCATAATAATCCCACAAGTGGAACCAAAAAGGAATGGGTGAGTTCAAAATATGGGCAGGTATCAATCGATGAGGTAAAAATTTGGAGCAGTTTCTTCATATAATAGAGTATAATAATGGTTAGAAATTAACGTTTTAGTAATATACTTCAAGAATACTGTAATAGAATTACGTTAGAGTAATAATACTCTGCAGAAGACTACCGGCTATTTAATAGGTGTGTATGCAAAACTGGATTGAAAAAAGGTCAAGGGATACTTTAGAATTTCTGTTCCGTTGTGGACTCTCAAATTTGGTCTTTTAACTAGCTTTATATCTGACCAAATTCTCTCTCTCCCCCTTTCCTAGATTTGAAATCTGCAATACAACACAGAATTCTCTGACGAGGCACATACAGCAAATAAACCATAACTTTTGGTTACAGCTATCTCCGTTAACTGCTCTATGCCCAAAACTGAACCACAAGCAACGAATATTTTTGACCACCCTATATTGTGATTCTAGGTGCTGCTTTATTTTCATTATTTATTAGGGAATTATGCCAGGTGTCATTACACTTCAGCATAATCAGGAACCAATTGTATTGTTGATTTCTTATAACAAGTTAATAATTATAGAATTTTGCAGAACATTTCTGTTATATTTTAGCTTGTTTATTTTTACATTTCCTTAGTTTCAATTATAAATAAGAAACATGTATTAATGTTTTTCGTGGCATTAGAAGAATATGGTGTGTGAAACCCAAAAATGTTCCATGAAAGGACAGTGGAAGAAGTATACTTGTGAGGAATGTTCACATCATAGTTTGTAGATGCATTCAGCACCCAGATTGCTGAAGATTCATTGTGTATTTAGGTTGCGACTCTGAAATATTAGCGGACGGTAGTCATTTTGTGTTAAGCATCCTGCATTGTGTGATGTGTTTGTCATTCGTCAGCTACTAAGTGCAGAGTCAAACTCACGTCGGAGTTGTTCAGTATTTCAATGTCATTAAACCATTAGTGCTATGTCCGTTTAAATTCTAAGATTGGAAACTCCATCACTGCGCAATGTTCACCGACGGGGGTGTCCAACAACCCAAGTCATCAATTAGATTAGGAACAAGGACTTGAATACAGCAAGCAAAAATTGTTATAAATAGCTTGGTACCATATCGTTATAAGCACAAGACCCTCGAAACTTTATCTAGTTTACTAAATTAAGGGGAGCTGGAACAGCCTATCTCACCAATGTTAAAATGAGAGCTTTTGGTGCGCTTAGTTCAAGAACCAGTAAACGCTTCAATTTACTGTTATTTTACAACACCTTCACAATTCATCCAAAATAATACATCTTATTTTTGAATTTTAATAAAGGATATGTGTTGTTTTTAAATAAATGTCTTGAATTTACTTTTAAAGTACTCAAGATTTATTCTTTTTTAAATTCAAATTTTCACATAACTTTCTACAGATGCCTTTAAAAAACAGTTTAAGTATTGCTTTAATTCCAGAAGAAAATGTAGACTTTTAACTGCAATAGTTTTTTAGATGAGCGCACCCAGATTTAAGAAACAAAACAGAGAAAAACAGCATTAAAGTTTGCTATGTTGGAACTACACCTCAGAGATTCCCCATATCCATATCCTGCTTCTTTTGCATCTCAGCATCCTTCCTCTTTCGTTTTACCTTCCTTCTCTTCTTCCTAGAATCCATGGCCACTTGCTCTATGGTATTATTAATTATTTTGTTAAATTTGGTAGGGGGGCTGGTAAATTGAGAATAGCAGCTGACTTACCTGCCTCAATTCCTTTGTCAATGCTTTTCAAGCGATAAACAAACCTTACATTAGTACAAAAGTGAATCGAGAATATATTGACACATTGCTTCACTCACACTGTTTATTCACAGGACATGTTTCAAGAGCTCTTGCTCCTATCCTCAGCTGATACTCGATTAGTGTAAGTTGCAGTGGTTTCTTCTTTTTCCGTATTGTCAATAGATGGCGTGATGTACTTACTTGTCAAAGATGTCCGGTGGTGGAGTTTCAAAATTCATTACTCTATGAAGATTTTTGTTAATGAAGATTTTTCCCATACGGAAAGGTCTATGGGGTGATTTATTAGAGATGTTTCCAAATTGATGTCATGTCTAGTATTCAAAAAATGAAAAGCCACTGCTGATTTTTCTGTTTCACCATTTTTAATGTTTCTGATATGTTCTTTAGTTCTGATGTTAATATTTCTTTTTGTTTTTCCTATATAAATTTTAGGGCAAGTTTCACATTTGATCTCATAGATTCCTGGTTTTTCTTTGGTAGTGATTGAATTTTTGGGAGGGCCTTTTAACAAATTTCTGATATTAAACCTATTTTGAGGTGCAAGAGTTATGTTGTGTTTTGAGAAGATTTTTTGGAATTTGTTATAGGCTGATGGGTGGAAGGTGAATTTTTTAAAAAGTTTTTTCTCTTTTTCTCCTGTAGGTTCTAGGGTGGTGGTTTCTTTTATTTTCTTGGCTTTTTTGAGTCTGTTAACTGTTTTGTCTACTAAATTTGGGTTGAAACCGTTGGATATAGCTACTTTTTTATGTGTAGGTATTCTTCTTGATAATCTTCTCTGTTTAGTGGAAAGTTGATCAACCGAAAGATTAAACTGTTGAAAATGGCATGTTGGTGTTGTTTTGGGTTGAAACTGTTGTTCTTAATGTAATTATCTGTATGTGTCGGTTTCCTGTAAATACCAAAAGTAAGTTTGTTGTTCATCTTTTTGATCTTGATGTCCAAAAAGGGGAGCACACCATCCTCTTCTGTTTCCAATGTAAATTTTATAGCTGGATTTTGTATATTCAAAAGTCTAAGACCATCTTGTATGAGTTTTTTAGGTACTATTGCAAAAATGTCGTCAACATAGCGATACCACACTTTGAAACAATTTGGAAAAGCTTTTGTGATATGTGTTTCAAAAGCACTCATGAATATATCTGCCAAGAAGGGAGACAATGGGTTGCCCATAGCTAGGCCCGTTGGACAACCTTTTAAACGGAAAAGAATTTGTTAAACTAGAAAACAATCCATTAAAGAAAGCATGCAAATCTGTGGAATTAGCAATTTAAAACAGTAAAATCATGACTAAAATAGATAAATTGAACAATAAAATAGACAGTCCAAAAACACCATACATAAGTTTATATGATCTAATAATACTACATAAATCATATTCAAGTATATTTATTTAATTCTGTAGTGTTGTAATTCCCACAATTGTACATTTTATATGTAGAAAATATTTTCCTATATTAAAATGTTCATGGTTCAGTAGTTTCGGAAGGTTTAAAACTGCCTTTTTTGAAGCTAGGGCAAGATGTTGCAGTGCCCAGTGAAAAAAAGAATGTATTACATACATCGAGAAGTAAAAGTCTTTTGTGTTATATGTTCTCGGGACCCGAGAAAGAGTAGGAGTAGGCAAAATGTCAGAAACGCAGAGAAAACCCCGTGTCACGTGGTAAGCGAAGTCATCTGATGTACTGAAGTCAATAAAAGAAGATTAAAGTTATGTCGTATGAGCCCGACGCGTTCAGCAGCGGGGAAAATTATTCAATCCGGAAAAAGTGCATTAAACTAGGGCGCGTGGTAAATTTGGTGTTTAAAGCCACAAGAACTCATTATAAAAGGGCCAGTTCCAATCTCTAGTCTCAGTCATTGCAAATAAGTGTTACACTTATCATAGTGCACTGTGAGAAGTATACTCGCGCGTAAATAATTATAATGAAAGTGTTCCGTCATAAGCCCGCGGGCCGAAGTTTAATTCCGGTTGTCGTTAACAGAAATCAGAAAGATGTAGAAAAGTTCTGTGCTTAATAAGTTTAGACCTACCGCATATAAATGCGTTTTAATTTCGCGAAATCGGAATACAACGTTAAACATCAGACTGATTCCCTAGGAAGATCTTTAACTTCGTGAAGGTCCGCGCCGTGGCTCAGTGGTTAGACCCCTTGGCTCTCACCAAGGCGGCCCGGGTTCGATCCCAGGTGACCGCAAAATGAGATTTGTGGTGGATAACACGGCACTGGGGCGGGTTTTCTCCGGGATCTCAGGTTTCCACCAGTGCTCCGTCTTCATCTCATCATCGCCTGCGGTGCCGTATGTAGTAAAAGCGGGCATTAAACGCTACACATTTCATTTTTTAACTTCGTGTGTCTGTGTTTTTTTTCTTCTTTTTTTAAGTGAATGTGAAACAAGAAAATACAATGCCTATAAGTTACATAAGATTTGCGTCCTCGTTATTACCAATTCCTCTCTCCTCGAAATGAAACACTACTGTTACCATTGCCATGCTCCTACCTTTATATCTGCATAGCAGCTGCACCTTATGTGCGGACATCTCATTTGCAGGTACACCTTGAGCTATTGATATTCTGGTAGACTACGTTCTAGCTTTAGTTATCTACAGGGTGGACGAAAAGTGTCTCGCTTTTTAATGAACTGAGCCACTGAGGTTTGATGCTCTGTGGAGATAGTACCATTTTACTCCAACAGGTTGTGCTTGCTGTATGACCGTTATAATTCTTTTTACTTTTTGCTGACTTATTGTTCACACATTCCCACAGTTGTTTGTGCGCTGTGACTAGTGTTCTTGTGATGCTGCATTTCTTCTAAGCAGATTCTTTTCATAAATTTGTCACCTCTCTACTTGGTAAGTTCACGAAAATTCTCCATTCAATATTATTTTCGGGCATTCTAATGAACAAACAGCAAAATAATTAACTGTATGACTAAAATTTATTAGGGAGATAAAAAATATTTTTTGTTCCATTTATTGCCTTTAACTGCAATGGTCATATCGGCGGCAAAAATCAGTCTTGTCAAATTTTAATTTTCTTAAACATTATGGATTGCACTTTACGTGTCTAAATTATTTTTAACTTTGTGTACTGCTCTGTAGTGATCTGCGTTTTACATATTGGCTTTTAGGGCTTCGTCTTTAAAAATGTTGCCAAAACGTGAACATGTTCTTTCATGTCCCTTCTCAGGAGAACATCTCCGGTTGTTTGAGATGACTGGACTAACAATAACCCAGATCTGAACCCTATAGAGCACCAATGGGCCAGACTACAGGGTTCAGTCTTCAGAGAAACGCGTCCACGCAACAATCGAATACAGTCATCTCTGAAGAGATGGCAGTACCAGCGGAGGGTTCTGGCAGATGAGTTGAAGAATGTGTTCATAATCAAAATACTGAGAAAGGGAAGAGATGTCTTCCCAAATAATTCACTCCAGTATAGAAAGTAGTTTTTGTACAAAAACATTGTGTATAATAAAGATATTCTAAAAAAAATAAGAACTTTGAGGGAGAATCTTTCTGTCATCCTGTAGATTCACTAACCTCACTGAATGAACATAATTGAACTTGACCATAAATTGCATGACTAATAACTTCCATTCTCATAGTAAAGTTCAGTGTATCCTCATTGCAGTATCCTTTAATTTCAACATAGAGAAACTACTTACTTAGTTGCCTCCCTCCCTATCATTTCTTTGCAAAAGTATAAAGTCAAAGTTATTAACCGTTAATAATTCCGGTGTTAAAGACAAATATTTATCAACTTAAAATTTCAGCGTGGCATTGAGATCGTTTCTGAGTGTAATCGTTTCTGAGAACGAGTATCGACAACAGCAAATTTAGTATTTGCGGGATAAGCACAGAAGCTCAGTTTAGAGTATGTGACTATAAAGCAATACAAAATTACAAAATATCAAAACCTGATTTATTTCCAACGTTTAGTATGTTATTGTTTATGATTTTCCTACTATATTACGAGGTGCACTCCAAAACTACCGCATAAAAGATTCTCAAAATTATTTATTTGCACATAGATGTCTTGCATACAAATGTTACTTTTATACATAGTCTCCTTCTTTGTCTAAGCACAGCTGCCAGCATTCAACCTACTTCTAATAACAAATTTGGAATAATTTTTCTGGTAGAGTTTTGAGACTGGTAAACAGCAGAACACCGACTTGCCCTTGATGAAAATTGTCTCCCAAGAAAACCAAGTTTCAATGTGTGAAACACCAAAAAATCACAGGGAGCTAAGTCAAGTGAATGCGGACGGTGTCTCAGTGTTGTAATGCCGTGTTCGAGAAGAAATTCTATGATAACTGTTTCATCCATAGTGATCCCCTCATCAAGAGAATACGGATCTGAGTGGTGTCTTGTCAACATTTCCTCACAGCAAGACGTTCAGGCTTTTTTCCATCATGCAGCATCCTGGGCACACAACGTGCACTCGCTTTCAACATTTGCAAGTTCTCTTTAATGATTCTCATCACTATTCCATTGCTTAAGCCTGTTTGACGACAAATTTATTCAACAGCCACATGGCGATCATCCATAATGAGTTCTTCAACACGTTTCCTGTTCTGATCAGAGCGCGCAGAAGATGGCCTCCTTTCTCGTGGTTGGTCAGTGAGGGACACTCTTACCGTTTTAAACTTTGCAATCCACCTATTCACTTTGCTATAGTACGTAGCTTTATCCCCATACAGTGAGACAAGTTCTCGATGAATATTAATGCAGTTTTAACTTTTTGCACAACGAAATTTTATGATTGCACGCTGATCCTCTCGCGAAAACTCCGTAATTCCCAGTGTAAAAAACACCACTAACACAAATGTTTATTACATTTTCTTCCCCTCATAGAAACGGACTGACTGGCATACCTGCTGCTAGCAGAAGGTCTGATCTTGCGTACCCCTTTCTGCTTTGTGGCTAAACAACATGCACAATTATCAGTAACATTTTATGCATTACTTCTGTAGTGCACCTCGTAGTTTAATTTTTGTGTGGATGTTCTGTTTGATACATTTTCTGCCTTTTTCACAAAATAAAGCTCATTTGATAAACTGTTTTTGAGCTGATCATATATGCTTACAGTAATCTCCACATTTTATTATGGTCTGAATGTATAATTCCTAATGTTGCTAATATCAGCTAGGAGTGGCATGTAATTTTTTTTCTTAAATTGTCACTCTCGTGTGTTCTATTGTTTTAGGTTGTGGAGTAATAAAAATTGAATTATAAATAAAAGTAGTTATAATATCAAAGCATGAAAATAGTTTTAATTTCGTCAAATTAAAGTATAGGTTTTAATGTTTATGAGTATTAAAATCTGGAGCTTCTGTTTAAACCTTTTCACAATTTTTCTCACATGGCGCTGTTTTAAAAGAGTTATGGTTTTATAATTAAAAATTGTGCAATGCAAGAAGGAATAATGTGTCTTTTGGCTGACCGCGTAGCTCAGTCGGTAGAGCACCTGCCTGCCCTGGTAGGGGTCCAGGGTTCGATTCCCGGCTAGGGGTGAGGATTTTTATCCAACCATCTTCCCCAGAGTCTGTAAGTATAAATGAGAGTGCTGAATGTGTGCATGATCAAATGATACAGCCCAACGTTTATGAGTTAACACCATCGATATGTTCCAAAGCAGAACGACCGCGGAAATGACGACTGCAGTTTAAGGCGGGGTATAAATGGAACAAAACAAATGAATGTCTTTTGTTACTTTAATTACCTCCTCATATTTGTTATGCAATATCGCTCTTATACGGTTTCTGGGAATACATGTTGGGTAAAGTTGGCCGAATAACGGAGGTATGGTACGTTAAGACTTGGCTTAAGCCATACGGCAAGGGATAACAGAAGCCAAGACAGTTTTACGTTACAGTACACCTGAAGTTGTTTGTTTACCTTAGAGTTCATTTGTTTGCACGAAAAGTACAAAGCAATTCAATTTGAATAGTCTAATAGGTAGCAGGACTGCATAAACATGAACATTAGTGGTCCTAGGATACAGTAGCACAGGAACATTACAAGGTGGAAAGAGACATGGCTTCTTTATAGAAATCCATTCTTTTTCAGCAGGTTGCGTGTCTCTTTTCCAGCGTTGCCACCCACCGAACCCATGCCATCTTTCATTCGTTTCTTGGAGACACCTTATCTGATAAGCATCACCTCTTCGCCAACAACTTCTACCACCCACACGCGCTACCGTCTCGCGTGCTGCCTTGGTCCTCTGTCAAATGATCGCTTTTCTCTGCATTCCTGCAAACAAGGGGCGACCAAACGCGTGCAAACTTGTATCCACTCCGGGGTTCAACAAACTGCTTCTGCAGCAGGGTCAAAAAGAGAAAATTTTATATTGAAGTTAACTCGTTCCTTGTGGTACAACAAGATTTAATAAAGTTAGAATCAAACTGAAGAACTCAATGAAATACCTGGGTTTTAAAATATGAACTTAAGAAGTACATTTCGTTGCTCTACAACGGCAGCAAGCCGGCAAAACCTTTCATTCCCGACTGACACGCTTTGTTTTCCAGCACACTACAAGGTGTTCTCCTCAAGAAATTTTGTTTATTTTGGGAACTCTATGTCAGCTCAGTTGGTTATATCAATGACTTGGAAAGCCAATCATCCGTAGTTCAAATCCTGCCTATGGCACTAAATTTGTCGGTCTAATTCAGCATTTTCCACTTAAGTCCACACAGTGGTTGTCTGCAAGGAAAATTAGTTATTCTGGTTACTTCGTGTTGGTGAGGGTTTGTGTATTGTATGTTCGTTGAATAAAAACCCAGATTATTTAAGTTTATTGATGGAAATTAATCATTTCTTCTCACTAGCCGTATACAGGCAGAGGTTTTTTTTTATTATTATTAAATAGAGTCAACTTGAAAAATTCAATGCCATGGTCGGAATTTGAACCTGGTTTCCATAAATAAACTACATCTTTAACAATACAAGTTTAATTATGAAGCCTGGGATTTATGTACTTACAACAACAGTAAGTCGCTACAAACGGTGTACCTCGAATGCTTGAACCTCTAGTGGTTTACTGGGAAAATGTCGGAATGGCACATTGGCCATGGTAGCTCAACGGGTAAGAGCGACTGGACGGAAACCAGGAGATCCGTGGTTCAAATCCCGACCATATCATTGAATTTTTCAAGTTGACTCTATCTAAAAAAACAGATGTTGGGGGTATTTAACCTTTCATTGCCAACACATTGTAGACATTTTCTCTGGAGATAACCTTCCTCAATGGATGTCACCTGTAGTTCTGGTTGTTTCTTCCGTTGCAAATCTATAGTATTTGGTACATATTGTCCAGACCGCGCTGTGGCTGAGTGGTTAAACCACTCACCTCTCATCAACGCGGCCCGGGTTCGATCTCAGGTGATCGTAAAATGAGATTTTTGGTGGACAACACGGCGCTGGGGCACATTTTCTCCTGGATATCTGGTTTCCCCCGCCATTTCATACATCATCAGTGTCACTGCCTGCGGTGCCGCATGTAGTAAAAATGGGCGTTAAAAGCTACACATTTCAGATGCACATAGTGGAAATAAGATTACTCCCAAAGGTTGCACGTAGTTAAATTTTCGTTGTTTATTTTCTCAAGATGTCTGACAATTTTGTTAAAATTTTGACTGAAAGTTATTGTTGTACTGAACAAATCGTATATCTGAAATATTGTAAACACCTAGTATGAAGCCCGCATCTTAGCGTAGATAGTAGCGTGTCTGTTTTCACGTTCAAGAGATCCCGAGTTTAAATCTTGGTCAGGGTGAGTTACCTGGATAAGGTTTTTTCAGAGGTTTTCCCTTACGCTGAAAGACGAATGTCGGGTAACTCTAAGCCCTGTGGACCCTGAGTCCGATACTACTTAACGTTGAAGGACGTCAACTTAAAAAAGTAAACACAGAGAGACGGAGAAACTTAGGAAAATAGGAATTTTGATAAAACTAAAGCATTTTAACTGGACAGTTATGTTATTTATGATGCATTAGATAAAATAGAATATCACATAGCGCTTGTTACATTGCAATAATTAATCATATCTCGAGTAATTGTAATTAGAAGTTGACGTTAGCGATATGACGAAAAGCACAGGAGTTGTACATCCTGAGGTTCAGGTACGAACCTTGTGTTACAGTTAATCACGATATAATTGACGTAATATGATGCTAGAAAAGCAATTCTTAAAGTTTTCTCTATTATCAAATGGACTGTGCATACTTAAACTCACATCGCTTAAGTTTCTGAATGGTCCATACTTTTATCACTGTGGCAGCGAATTCCTGGCGCAGAGGGATTAAGTGTGAGTCAGCCCATTCCACCCCTTTTGCTGTTTGGCGGCCCAAAACGAAATAATGGCCGAAATGGGCAGCCGGTTTTGTCATCACAACTCGAAACATGTGACTTTTCAATTCTATCACTACGCGAGAAGTTCCATTTAGGTGAATCCAGAGACTTTGAATTGCAGAAATATCTAGAAACATTTCTCCCGATTCGTGATTATAGAAGGCAACGTAAATGTCAGTCGGTTGTTACGAAGTCTGCGAGCAGTGAGTTTAGTGAGCCAGAGAAGCTGTCAATTGGTAACACCTGCTTTAAAAAAAAAAAAAAAAAAAAAAAAAAAAAAAAAAAGCATTAGCACTACAGAAACATTCCTGTTTGTTCTGGGCACTTTTAGAGTGTAAAAAGAGTTTAAATTAAGGCTTTTTAAAAAGTTTTGACAACAAATAAAGCGAGTTGTGCTTATCATTTCGTTGCATTATTTACCTTAATAACTCCCTTAACTGCTATACATATGAAGGCTGTTTTTCAGTACCTATCTATTGCCCTTGGATCAATCTGTAAAACTGTTATAATTACTACAAAGTGTAGTTGCCCAACATGTTTTATTTCCTCTTTCTTTCTTTATTATTTATCTGTTTATCTATTTATTACTTATCCATTTACTACTTATTTAGTTATCTATTTATTTATTTTCTGTGGCTTAAATTTTGTATTACGCTCCTGAAATATTCATTTAGATACTTAGCGGCTGAGTGAAGTCATGCAGCTATACAGGGTGTCAGCTATCCACAGCTCTAATGACCTTGACTGTTGTGCTTCTACAAACCGCAATATTACTGCCCTGAGCCGCTCGCTTGGTTGCTAGTTTTAGCATAATAGTTTCTGAAATAATAAATAAAACAATATTTCAGAGCTGTGTAACCCATATATGAATGTCCGAAGCTTAAAAGCTACAGAAATATGATTATCCGATTAGTTTGTATATTACAATTGTTAATGGCATTCCACAGTTATAATTTATTGCATTCTTTAGGTTTACAACCTTTAAGTTTCTCTACTGATCTCTTAAGGTAACGCCTCAGTTCAAATACTTACTGAAAAGTTACAACAATTTATCAGGGTAAATATTTTAAGCACGTGGTAAATTATAGTGTTAGTGTAATATGATACTATCTAACACAAAGCTTGAGAACAGATTAGGAAAAAAATATGTATTAATAACGAAGCCATATATTTACCCAAAGTATAAAGTATGCTTTCACAGTATGGCGACTTATAGTGCTTAATTGACTCCTTGTTTTACCACCAAATGTGTTATATGCATGATACTGGTATAAACCGCTAATATACAATGTTGTCGCGAACTCGTTATCTACGATCGCGCGGCTTATTTACACAAAGGAACTGGTAGGCGGGCAGTGTGGAAACAAAGAGCCGGGAGATAAAGATAGCACACAGATAAAGGTCTGCCGAAACAAACTGGGATAAATGGAAATTTCTGGCGACTTCTTGACTGATAGACGTTATTCTGGTTCTGGTTTATTTTAGAATAGTCTAGAAATTATCAGTGAGGTATTTAAAGAGGCGACGACTCGCCAAGTGTTGTGTTGTAGTAGTAAACAGCTGTGAAGTGTTGTAGCGAGAGCTGATGTAAACAAGTGTAATCAGAACACTCTTTGTGTTGTCATTGACCTTGGAAGATTGTGTTGTATATGTGACGTAATACTGTTACGTGAGAATTGAACAGTGTATTGCTACGGAAATAAAGAACATTTGGGGTATCTGCAACTCGGACTTTTAATTCTACGAAACCACAAAGTCACAATATGTTAGCTTTTGCCTATCCGTTCATCATTTTCTTGGTCTTCCAACTCTTCTAGCTTGAGAATGGTCTGTAATTAAGGGTTAGTAATTAAGAAACTGCTTACCTGACGTTGTTATTATGTACGTCGACTGCTTAGTATTTTAGTTGTTAAGGTTTTGCTTAGCTGGTTCTGTCATATAAAACGACAAAACGAACTTTAAACACATTTAAATAACGTATAAGAAAATGCAGCTCAATTCCCTTGCCATTCTACGATTTCTAATATTGTTGGAAATGTGATCGCTCTTCCACACTAGCCATGTGTAGGCTAAGATTCGAATAGATAGAGTCAGACTGAAAAATTCAATGCCATGGCTGGGACTGGAACCACGGATTTCCCGGTCTCCTTCCGGTCGCTCTTAACTGGAGTAAGTAAGTCGCCACAAAAGGTGCGTATCTCATTATATGAGAGCCCCTCCTGGTTTACCTGGAAACATACGAATCAGTTTGGTAGCTCAAAGGTTAAGAGCGACCGGCCGGAGACCGGGAGATCCATGGTTCAGATCGCTGCCATGGCATTAGATTTTTCAGTCTGAGTCTATCTATTCCTAATATTGGTTTAAGTAATTCTATTCCAACATTGCTGAAAATAAGCTCAGAAAATAAGCTCAGAAAATGAGACAGTTCTCGTAAACACTTGCTAAGATTAAGCAATTTTCAGTCAAATAATTTTGTTTTCAAATAAACGCTTATTACGCAGTAAACTCAATATTTGCAGGATAATTCAGATTTTTAAATGCAATAACTAATTATTGGTAAAGGACTATTATCTTAGGCAAGGGACTATTATGGCATTAATCTCTGATTTCTGGGTTTTCTGAATATCCCATGTATCTAACAGTGCATGGTTGTTACAGCACTTGCATATTGTCTAGATAGAAATGGCATCCATATGTTCACCAGGAGTTAATTTCTTTGTTTCATGATGGGTGCTTTGTATAGGAAATGCCTCTAAAGACTTAAATACAAAATGTTTTTCAAAACTTCATTCCAGCTGCGTTTAAAACAGATGTTTCGTTTTGTAATACTGATAGGCGGAGAAATTAATTAGTTCTTAAGTCGAATTCGAATATGCGTTTAATAATTTAGATTTAAGTATCATATTTGAGACCATGAAATGCAAAATGAACTCACATTTGATATTTTCTGTAAATTACTTGTTAAGGCTTCTTGCATTCAATGAAACTTAAGAATTTTGTGTAAAACTGGCAGGCAATAAAAATTAAATAGAAATTAATAATATAAAAGTGCAGATCTTATTAAAATACACAATGTACACGATACACATAAATATTTTATTCGCAAGTGCTTTAAGTTTTTGAAGCGCTAAAGCACCATTCTTTAGTTCCTAATGAGCTCATAGTATGAGTAAACGAATGAGATGACCCACGGAAATGTGCGAGACTTGCATTAGGGAGATCCCGGATTCGATTCCCGTAGACTATCCACTCTGAGCTTAGGTAGCTTTTCCTGACTTATTAGTGAATGCTGTGTACTTTCTCATCTACCTGGAATTCATTTCCTTTGCTTCTCTCATTCGTTTTCCTCATTGCTTTAGATGTGTTTCCGGTTTCGTAGTGTATAACAAATGATACGGTGGCATGTTGAAAGGAACTGGTAAACCCCGTAGACGATAGAGGGTTCCTTGACGAGTCATCCATCGTCCTCTCTAAGCAGCTCCAGCAGTGGGATGGGTCTTCAAGGCTTAAAGGCACTGGGAGGTCGATAGGTTTAAAAAGAATCCATTTTTTGTTTTTAATGTTAAAAAATTATACAATTCTTCAGCTTTAAAATCATATATATAACATAGGTTGTCAGCTGGTGTTAAGAGTCCTTTAATTCGTC
Source organism: Mantis religiosa (assembly GCA_030765055.1). Classification (NCBI taxonomy): domain Eukaryota; kingdom Metazoa; phylum Arthropoda; class Insecta; order Mantodea; family Mantidae; genus Mantis; species Mantis religiosa. The sequence continues at coordinate 77,215,438 of CM060950.1, read as the reverse complement.
AATTTGAGCACGGCGGCGTAATGATACGTCCACTTCCTGAGAATCTTTGATTTCCCAAAACCTTGATTTTTCATACTTTAGGTGAATGTATCTCAAAAACTATAAAAGATATTGACACAAAATTTGTATTGATTATTTGTCAATGTTCCTTGAATACATTCGGCTAACATTTATATTCATGTGATTTATAAAATGGATGAAAACAAATATTCAGTCCTTGAAAATATTTTTTTTTACTCAAACCTAATTAATTCTTCATGTGCATAGTATATACTATATGTGATTTCCATTTAGCCGATATTATAAAACTATATCTTAGGTTATTTAGGATAAAACTTGGTGCATGTAGCTTTAAATTACTACAAGTTAAGTGCACTTGAAATATAGGGTGCAATATTTTTTCAGGACACACGGTGTCATTTATGCCCCTTTTGCATAGACCTATGTGAACTTAATTTAAATATTATACAGTAGTTAAGTGCACACATCCTTATGCAGTAATCATACCTAATTTCAATTTCTGATAATGTTTAGTTTTCTATATATTCAAATTTTAATATTGGTAAAAATTAGCCTTGCCTGGGTAAAAATAACTTCCCAGTGCCCTTAAGGCGTTAGGGAATTCTGCGCGTTTCTGTGGCCTGCCTGCCTTAAGCCTGCTGTGGCCCCTTCACTTCATGCCTTCAAACGCGGAAGTGGAAACCACAGTATATGTATATAACTTGCCCTATATAAGCTATATGGCAAGAGTAAATCTGCATATTCAAGAAAAGGTACAGCGATACCCTGTGCATTAATATTTGTCATAGGACATTTGTCAGGGAAAAGGTAGAAAGCAATTTTTATGTACAACTGTTATAACATATTTGGTTGCTATAGAAACTCTTCCATGTGTAAATCATATTTTTATTCTCCTCCTAAACATGTGAGGAAAATGTATTTCATTTGTAATATCACGAGAATGTCTTTATAAACAAGGAATCCAAATGAAGTAAGTCATACTTATTAGGATCGAAGCAAAGAACAATATAAACGAAAAATTTACTTCAAGCTACAGAATACTCTTTCACTGCTGTTTGTAATAATTAAAAACGTTCAAACCGTGATGTTAGATACAAGTGTATTCAGTAAGCAATACTTCTTCTATATGTGTTGTCCGATCGGTGACGAATCTGGCTGCAGCAGCTAAAGCTCTTCCTCCAGAGAAATCTAATAAAGTACATGCGTAACTGGAATAACGAACTTGGTAATGATTCTGGTTTCATTAATATAATGAAGGTTGAAAATTCCTCCTCTTAATCCACACAACTCTGACGTCTTCCTCAGAGCTAGTTTTTCTCGCACATTATTTCAGCTTCAGCTCCTGATGTTTCCTTGCTATGTTCAGTGAACTGCGCCACTTGATTCCTCACTTCTCATTGACATTGATACCAGAATTAATGATTAGTAAGATTATAATTTTATTATAAGTGATACACAGATAGGTAATTACAATAAATAATTTTCTGAACTACAATCATTAGTTAGAAAATGTAAGTTTCAATAGAAGAGTTATTAGAGTATCGTGCTAAGGAAGAATAATTAAATAGTGTAAGGAAAGTCATTAGCCTAAGGTATACCTGGAAGTTAGTTGTGTTAAAGTGACAGTCTGTTACTAAGTCAAGTAGACATAATTCTGAAAATTGACATGGTAATTAATACGTAATAGCTGTGTTTCCGATACGAATTAGTAGCTTGAAAGTTGAAAATACGTAGTAACTTTAGTAGGTGAGACTTAATATAAGAGTGTGTATTTCTAAAACTCGTGTCTTATCCTTTTGAGTGTTACAACCTTACAAAAATACATTGCAATCGATTGACGACCACAGAGAAAGGTGCAGAGAATTGGACGAACAGTGAAATTTGAGAAATGCAGTTAATTTTTTAAGTATTCGCCTAGCGATCCGGTGAAGCCCTCTAGGAATTGAAACCGCAACCCCCAGAAAGCGAGTAATACGCCACCACCTCGATTAGCCAACCATTAGTGTCTCGAAGCAGCATTTTATTGGAAAAATCCACAATAGATAAATACACATATCACTTAAACCCACATAATAAATCATAATATGACTACTAATAATCGAGCTCTTCACACAAATCTAGGGGACATTCTATTCTAGGGGACAACTCTATTTCGCCAAGTCTACATCTGTTAATACATTGCCTTTTATCAACAAAGCTATAGCTTACTTTTATAAAAGAAGTCTGTTTGTTAAGGAAAATAGGGCCATTTTCTTGATTACGGCATATTTTGACTTAATTTTATTAGCAATTTTATTTTATAAACATTCAGTTTTATTATTAACACAAATACAGAACTACAACAGTACTCAGAGGTTCTTTTTACCAACCCAGAATTTAATTTAGCTGTCTTCAGTCGTTTTTGAAAAATAAAAACGAATTATGTATATGAGAATGTTACTCACAGAAAAAGTTTAATGAAAAATTTGAGAATGAAAATCGGCGTGTACCTGCAAAGAAGGAAACCATACATTTCAGGTACATAGAAGCTACGTATTTTAGAGTAGTATCAATTTTTATAGTAAAACTTCCCCTAAAAGAAGAGCAAAATTTTACCATTTTATTCCAGAATTGACTTTTTGTTTACAATGACTCACAACTCGCAATACAAAAGTCAGATGGTCTTAAAATATAACTGTTGTGACTTACGTAAAGTATATACAAATTAAAGAGGACATTCCAGCTAATAGGGCTGTATAGACACTGAAAGTTTAATTTCTTAACAGTGTTTGACACTTGGTATCGCCTATCGACTAAGGGTAGAAGCATAGATCTTACAAATCTGGAAACCCCATACACCTTCTTAAGGGTTACAGTGAACATGGAATAATATTGTTAATAAGCTTTTTATTACAATAAATCTTTCAGAAGTTGCTAATATTTGTGAAGTGTAACACAAATCTGTTTTGGATACATATAATAGTATTTTGTGACACAATTAATTATTTGCAAATAAAATTAGAACAGAACGTGGCTACTGGTGTAACAGTACTATTATTCTAGCATGGAATGGTAAATTGCGTTTACTTCAATGTTGTTATATAAAAATGCAGTTTCTCTCAGTGTTTGAGAGAAGTAACAGCGTATAATCCATAAAACAATGTTAATAATCCGTCTGGAAACCCTAAACTTATAAACGTTTGGCAACGTTACCACCAGACATATCCATCATTCGGACTTCCAAATCGCTTCAAACTACGTTTACTGAATTATCTTAAAATACAAGTTTTGGTGGCTTATCTAATAACCGACTATTTCTGCCTGAAATAATTTGGAGAAGTTCCAAGAAACCGGATAAAAGCTGCTACGCAAAGTATAACCGGAAACAAATGAGCACACCATTGATGAAAGCATCTGCATGCAGAGAAAATTTGTATGTGAGAGAGGGTGGAAGTGAATTTTCGTTGAGAAAAGCTATACTGTGTTCATAGTGGTACGATATTTGTACGCAACAACTATTTCTGTAGTTATATTATTCAGATACTGTATATGGGTGGAGGGCGCAGCATAAATGCATCTGAAGAAATTTCATTCCAATTTTACAGATGTATCTAGTGAACCTTCTGAATGTCTAGATATTTAATTTATCCTTATGTAACACATTTTTTCTGAATTTCCTGTGTATATCTTAATCGTATAGCCAACTTTTGTAAATATTTATATAAAAAGATAAAATTGTTACACGACAATGTCAGAAACTCTCAAACAATGCTTATCAATGAAGAAACTTATCTCGAAAGATACAGAGTATGTGCCATTTTCAAAATGTTTAAACATGTGTCCTTATATTCTTCACTTTCACCTCTATATCTGTCGTACGTTTTTGTGTTTTGTACAAGTTTATAAGTTATATTATGAAATAAATTTTCCTCCAAATAGAAAGTGCAAAAGTTTAATTTTTATCTACTGAGGCTATCTAAACTTATTCTAGTATGCCATTAATTTTGTCTACTTAAATATATATATATATATATGTTTAAGGCCACATATTATTTATGGAATTTGGAATAATGTCAGGAGATCCCATTAAAAATGTCATAAATTAACATCCGTCGTAAACAGTGGAGGATTGGTTTTCAGTAATTAGATTTACGGTGCTGTAAGAAATTTCAGATATAAGGAGTAAGCACAGAATTTACATTAAGATCTTCTGCTTCATATTCAGTAATTTCTCAAAGAATATGGTATACTTCAATGCAATTAATTCAATCATAATTTGACATTTATAACCCACCCAACCGTAAGGTCACGTAAGGTAGCTAATTAAGGCATCTGTTCAACCCCTCGGATTAGTTGTGAATTTGTACACTTCCTTTGTACTTAAAATACTGTGACATTTAAACGCTATGGTTTGAAGCCTCTTTATGATTATTCTGTATTTATATACAAAAAACTGTTTATATTTGTAATTTTAAGTAAATACATTGTGTCTTCTACAAACTTCACACATTTTAATTAATATTAATAAAACACATATGTGAAATTATGAAATGAGAGTGGTACCTAGATCAAGAGAAGCTCAAAGAATTTTTGTTTCATTAGTTGGAAGTTATCTGTTCTGTCACTGAACTGCAACGATAATATCAAACATGGTGACTCCACAGCGTGGAAAAACTTGTGTTGGAGTTGTAAAGATGTGATCTTTTACATACTCACAGAGAAAGAAACCCGGTTGAGTAAGGTCTGGCGACGTGATGGCCACCAAATTGGCCCACCGCGTCCAAGAAAGCGGTAAGGGAAAATTTTTATAAGGAAATCTCGAACAGCTCCAGAGCGAAGGGACGGAGGATCCGTCTCTTCAGTTTGTTAACTGCGGGTATAATTCTAGCATGTCTTCGTATCCCAAACCATTTCTCTTATATAATACGTCGAGTAAAATTTCCGGATTGTTCCTTAACACTTTCAATCTTCAGAAATCTCTGAAAGCATGCCTAAATAAGTTCCCTACCATGTACATCTCCTCCGATAATTCCTTGGAATTGTAATAATTGACTTCATCTCTGCATACCAGAACACAATTTGTGGGCTTTGCTGCAATGTTGCAATTTTATTTATGTCATTGTTGGAGCATAGTGAGAGAAGTGCCAATTTCAAATGGAATAAACATATTCTGAATTTCTCATAATTCCACATGCTTGCTTTGCAAGAGTATTAATTAAAATTTGGCAGGTATGAAGGCGTGTATATGGTGAAACCGTTTAAGAAGTGTCTGCAGAAATGTAATGGAACCAAAATAAAACCTTCATGTGGTAAATTTGGAACTTGATTAAAATACAGGATGTAAAACTCAATTGATCTTTATTACAGTTTATGGTTGCTAGAAGTTTATCAGCCTTCCTGCTTCCATTTATGCTGATACAGATTTGTTCTCTTCATCCTCTTATCTTGCTAAATTATCAGTTTTATTCTGTTGCCTTTTCCTTTTGGTTAATAATAATCCATTTAGCGAAAGTCCAGCGGTTTGAGCTTGGCGTGTGCGAGGTTGCGTGCTGGAATACTGGCGGCCAGAAGAACAAGCTTCCAGTGTTGGTCGTACAGTAGCTGACATTGTGGACAGGTGCCTCCCTCCCATCTTCCCAAAGAGTTACGAGAAACCAACTAAACCAACCGGCAACGCGCAGCCTGTCTCATGCAAACAAATAAAACACTGCTATCACATACCCCACGTGAAATAAAAAACTTTAGAAGAGTTATACTGCTACTGAATGTGAGAAAAAACTGAACATAACATTTATTTACGCTACACAAGGTCACGTAAAAGATGAAACCCAGAACTAAGAAGCAGTCAAGCATCACAATTTACAGAAGAGATTGCAGATGTTAATATATACATAGGGGGTATACATACAAATTAGATTAGTAATAGTTTTTGGGTGCTGCAAAATGCTGAGACCAACGCCATGTTCTGGCTATATATTTATACATGCGTGTGTGACTACATACTTAAAACAATTACAGAAATAAAAGCTAAAAAGTGTAATTATTAAACAAAATTGAAAAATAAACAATAGAAAATTGAAACATCGTGATAAACAAGGATTACCTCTCAGCAAATATAAGCAGTTACTATGTGAGTTCTCACACAGTTCGAAAGTCACTATCACACGAGTAAATGTTTTTAAGGAAACCACTTAATTTATTAGGTGTTCTCATAAGTAAAGTGATTTTGGTGTTTTGGACATTTTATTGGGTTTATTTGGTTTGGCAATATTATTTACAGAATGCCATGACTAGTGTTGCATACATTGAGAGCATGTATCAGTCTTCAGTTGTTAATAATCACAAAATGGAGATAACGAAGTTTGAAATTTCCTTCTAAAACACTACTGGAAACAAGATTATAAAGCCGCTGCCACAGATCAAAGAATATGTGAAGTGGAAGGAGTTAGTGAGCGTGTGGCACAACGATGGATCCAACGTTTCAACAATGGAGACGAAAACAATAAAGATTACCACGTTCTGGAAGACAGAAAGTATGGAATATTGAGGATACACGCCAAGTTTTGTGAGAAAATCCACACAAAAAACACCCGTAGGCTTTCAGAAGAACTTGGTGCATGAAAAGATAATCTACATTGGCACATTTAGACATTTGTAAAATCATAAGAAGGTGTAAAGTCTGTTTAGTTAACGCGTGTGCAGTTCGGAGTCAAAGGAACCTGAGTCTCCCGCCCACTAATAACCGTCATAAATCTGTCTCCACACTTCAGAAATGGAACACTGTCGTTGAGGACCAATAGCAACCCTGATTTTCTCGAAGTGACAGCCGCATGTCTACTCCACGTGGAGTCTCAGTTGCCAAAGTTCCAACTTCCAGTTGATCTGTTTCATTATGTGCAGCAATTCGTTGTGTGTCACGATGTGAAGACCGTGGGAGGAAAATGCAGCGGTAAATGCAAATGAAGTAGTAGATAAATTTCAGTCACGTGAAAATAATCAAAGTGAAGACAATAGTGTGAATAACTGGGCCGAGTTATATTACTGGAAGAGCCTCAAAACACAAAGTTATAACGGAACTGTTCCTAAGCAAATTCAGGCGCTTGTTTTGAACACATATAAATATGTGCTGACAAATAATCTTGGTAAGGGGTCATGCAATGATGATAATTTATGGGTATTCACAGAAATACAGTAAGATTTTTTTTCGAAAGGAATACGAAAGACGCCGATCAAGTGTGAAAACAAAAGGAACCGTTTCTCTAAAGTAGATAATGTCATATGCGATTTAATTCGTCGAGAAATTTATAGATTCTATGCAAAAGGGAGAGCGCCCACCTTAGATGAATTGGTTACACATTTGCAAGAAATTTGATTTTCCTTATGGGCACTGCACTTTGCGCGGTCTCCTAAAGGAGCTGGGTTTCAAATACCGCACTTTGAATAATTTAAGGGTCATTATGGAATCCAGTAGAATTGTAGCTTGGCGATATATATCGTCAAAACTAAGAAAGTTTTGCAGTAATGGACACAAGATAATTTATTTAGACGAAACCTCGTAGATACCCATGACGTATCGAGAAAGGTGGCAACCTTGCAGAAAGGTCTGCGAGGAGGAAGGCCAGGGTTGTAAAACGATTATAAGGGTTCGTCAAAGGCAGCGGCCGACTGCACATGAGTTAACTAAACAGACTTTATATCTATATGTCATGAACTGACACCTCAACCGGCTGAACATAGAGTGGATATCTGTCGTCAGTTTATCCGTAATCCTATGGATCATAGATTTGTCAGGAGAATTGTCACTTATTATGAAAAATGGGTATATTACCGAAACCCAGATGCCTCGAAGCAGTGGCTTAATTCCCGCCAACCTGCCAACGCCACCGTTAAAAAAGTCAGTTTGGTCCAGAAATAATGTTGTATGTCTGGTGAAGTTCTAAAAGTGTGGTGCACTGGGAGTTTGTTCCAAACGCGCGCACAATTGATGCGGATTTTTATTCTCAACAACTGGAACGAGTTCAGGAAATTTTGAGAGGGAGATACCCAGTATTAGTTAACCGAAATAGAGTACTATTGAAACAGGACAATGCAACACCCCATACTGCACCAACAACCATGGAAAATTTCAGGAATTGGGAGTAATCGAACTGCTACCACACCCAGCATACAGCCTTGATCTCGCACCATCAGATTATCATCTTTTTCGCTCCATGAGCCATTTTATACGTGGAAGAAATTTTGACAACAATGAAGCAGTGCAAGTGGGTATCACCGAATTCTTTGCATCAAACGCTACAGATTGGTACCGTCTTGGGATGCTAAACCTCGCTGAAGGATCGCCCGGGACCATAGATTCTAATGGTCTATATTTTGAAAATTAGTTAACTGCTTGTACAAAAACATTTCAAATAATCGTTTTTCTTAAAACAACGACGTTGCTTATGAGACAGTGTCTATAACATATAGGAGAAGCTTGATCAGAGTCGTCTCCTAAAATAGTAATTAAGTTGTCAGATAGACCAAGTCGGTCGAGAAGTGCAGAATAGTGACAATACTGGGGAGGTAATGCTGTATCATTAAAAGCACATTGCAATTGATACAGCGTGTTAGTTCACCCTTGAGGAGGTAGACGTGATCGAAATAATACTGTCCCGAGCAAACACGATCTCCTCGTGACGTGTGAACAAGTACATTGTCAGGAAGTAGTCAAGCCTCCATATATAAATGAAGTAATCTTGAATTGATTTTATGCATTTTGTTATTTGTTTGTAGATTTATCATATACTACCCAAAATTCTATCGAATGAATATCTAAAACACATGCGACGTTTAAAATGCGAAGACAAAGCAGTTCCAGAGCTGCTTCATGTGTGCAGGCACTGGTACACAGGGATACTAATAGGAACTCTGCAGTACCGAACGTATCCGGATGACTCTTGATCACTAAACAATTGCTACAACCATAAACATCATTCTTGCTAACTTACTTAAACTGCCAGAATCAGTTTCAGGTATTCCACAGAAGACTTCACATGCAAATAGTTTGACTTGTGTTTGTTGACTTTTCCATCTTATGCCCGCTGACATACCTACAAATTTGCATGAATAAAACACACATAATCAAGACGGACTCGAACCTGCGGTCCTCCAACAATGACCACCAAACTCACTGTTTTTCATAAATTTGCCTGTTTCATCTGTTACGTGCACTAGTCACCTGTGATTGGATATTATCGTAGTACAGCTTGTTGCGGTTCAAATACTTCCTTTGTTAGCATTGTCATTCATCTTCATACATTCCAACAGAATTTTTGAATGCACATTTTCATAATTGTATAAATAGTTTATTACTTAACGGAGTTACATATGCATCTGCAATGCATGCAAGTTGTTATTAATAATTGGGAAGAACATTCGGTTTGAACCTCCCTCTCGGGATGACAAACTCAATGCATTATTTTTATCGAGCTTATCGTCTGATTTTGTATTGCTGAGGACTTGTCATCATCTGCACTCAAAAGAGTAAATTATCAAATATGGGAATAAGGGTAGGAAAGGAAATGCGGAAGAGTACCTGGACAAGGGCAAGGTTACAAGAAATAGACTAGAACTACCATAGTCACAGAGACCGGTTCTTTAAGCACATACACACATACCATTGCCCTGCATATATTTAGAAACTTCAAGTCAGTGTTTGATCATCTCTAACGTCAGGCCGACACTTTTACTAGAAATTTATCATAAACAGATTAAATGAAATTGCTTCCTTTTAATAGAAAGGTAATAAGGTGTTCAAGTTCTACCAGGAGACTTGGTACATAATGTCATTTGGTGATCTTCTAGAGGCAAACATTTCAATACCCAACACTGTTCAGGAAAAGTGTAACCGAGACCTAACGGTCAACTGAAAAGCGTCTTCGAAAGGAAATGGTTATCTAAGTTTATAGCTACTAAAGTAACAAGGACTCTCCTGAGAAAGCCACCGGCTAGACAGACCTTGATCTTTCAGAGCTCGTGTGACGCGTATTATTCTCATATCTGAATGATTAATTGACATGGAATATTCATACAAAACAAGTGTGCCTCACAACACATCAGATTAAATTACCCGTTAAACAGATTTAAGGGTAACATCAAATGAAAAATGAGTGCTGCGTGAACACTTCGATTATTTCATGGTTATTTACCATCTAGAGTTTTATTGAGGGGAGACTGAAGGACTAGTTCTACTTATTTAAATTGCAAAATTAAGCGGTTGGGCGTATTAGAGGAATGCGATATAATAGATTGTGTTGTAGATGTGCTTTAACATTAATTATTATGACGCTATTAAATTGTTTCGTATTAATTTGCATGAGCCATAAAACACTTTATTTACTTTCAAAAATAAAAACAATAGAAGCTATGATTATTATTCACTCTTATGTTGTTTTAAAAGGATATGTTATACTAAACAAAGGTCCAGAGTATTTAATGAGTCCGAGCTAAGTTATCAAATATTTATTGCCCTAAGTTAATGATAAGCTTGACTGAATGGACAAAAAAAGTTCCATTGATGATTTCTTGGAAACACTAACACATATAGAGCCTAAATTCAAGACATCTGATCTGTAAATGTTTAAGAATTATATTAGTTTTTAAATAAAACTTTTGTCTTAGGTAATATTACACACTTACTCTTGGGGATTAATGTATGAATACGTTTAGTAAAATTTGAGGAGTCTGTTGGATCTTACAATGAGAACGTCGTCCCATACTAGACCAATCATTTAGTACTAGCATTAACAATCCAAGAAAGAGAATCTGAAGTAATGAATATTTCTAGAAGCTATGATTTGGGGGAACAACATTTCCAAGAGAAATATTTATAAAAGAATTTTCATGCTCAGAGATATCAAATTTCGTATTCAATTTGGACGTGAAAGACTTCATTCGAAGTTTTCCTTCTACTCTGATTTGGTGCATATGTATTGGGCGAATCTGAAAGTGAATTCCGAAATCTCTGGTTTAGCCCTAGGAGTTCCCTGGGTTTTATTTTAAGTACTCATTTAATCCTGAAAAAATGAATATCAGATGGTATCGGTCCTTTAGAGCCTATCATATCTTTAATTATGTACTTACATAAGTGAATAAGTTTAAAACCTATGACAGAATTTTTACTACAAGTATAGTCTAGTTGAGAAGTCGTGTGTGATCAATTGAAATATTTTTCGGAAAGTGTTGCAGGAAGTTATATTGGCGTGAATGAAATTTTCAACGTGATGTCACTTAATGTAACAGTTATTTGTTAAAACTAAAATAAACGATATATATATATATATATATATATATATATATATATATATAACAGTAGGTCACGTTAAAGTTACACGCAAAATGTGGTAAATGTAAGATTCCTTAGAGATAATTATTTTGTTTGCTAAAGTTGAACTGAATTATAATGTTTAGAGCCTAGATAACCTTTAAGAAGTGAATCTACAGACTCTGTCCAAATTAAAGTTCGTTTTTAATCCGTAGAACTTGAACCATCAAGGCCTGGACTTTTCAATATGTTAAAACTATTAATATATTTTCTAGTGTAGTTATGAGCTTATTCTAGAAATTATAGCGAAATCTTACAACATATAACTCCGATAAAGTTGCTCCCTTGGTTATTCAATTTTTTTGTTTTATCAATATGAGTAGCCATGAGTGGTTCAACTACTTCAAAATAAAATTAAATCATTCCCATGTACCTTTAGTGGTTGATGGTTATGTCTCAAAGAGAGAGAGACAGAGAGAGAGAGACAGAGAGACAGAGAGAGAAAGAGAAGTGCTTGTATGTGTGTAAAGTTATAGGGAATATTTTTTTGCAGTACAATCTCTGCCTAATCAAAATAGAATCTTGGCCGATGGGACTAGGCCATTCTTCTCGACGTCCATCTTCCCCTTTATTTCCCCCCAATCATGCCCCCACATGTCAATCGTACGTCAGCGCCCCGCTGCCCAAATGAACAGTGATGAGGCCTCATTAATTAGAATACCAGAGGTAAAATGATTTGTCAAGAACACATTAGTGTGACGGAATAAGGAAACACAGGAACTGCAATCGGAGGTCCTGCTGTTATAGCACATACACTTAGCCACGAGTGACTGCATGTAGTGACAGTGCATTGAAAGCTCATTAATAACCCTCTCTACATGAATTTTCTAATTTGCATACTAATTGTAAATGTTATATGCCCTCCTTATCGCATCTGCTATCTGCTCTGCAGGGGAGATAGGTTCGGTCAATGCAATCAGCTACCACAGTAAGTCCGGAGTGGGTGGGACGCATAGTGACGGGAATGGGGTTCTCAATCTTGCCTCACACACAATGGAAATATTCTGTCTGCTTCACAGTTGTGTCCCTCCATAAGCATTTGCAAGCAAAGTTATGGAACGTCTTGCTAAAGAGTTAAAATTGAAAACAGGTAGCAAAGCAATATGTCCAAATCCTTCAGGTTCTTGGATAGAGATATATAACTGAAGAGCCCTCAGAGCTAACTAAGGTAACCCATTGGAAACAAACCTTACAATATCTATACCCAAATGGGAAGTCTGTGTCACAACAGCCATAGAAATTCCCAGATTTACAATATAATTACAATAAATAAGCTTCATGGTTCTAAAGCCAAATCGTAAAGAACTTCCCAGCTGAAATGACGCAACAGCAATGGTTGACGCAGTTTTGATACACTGCAGAACATTTAGAGTTGCATTATTTTTGTGCGCCATAAAAATGCTTGGCTTGTAATGAGACCGCGCCTGTATACATAACCTGTATTTCTCATTAATTAACGCAGAATTTTCTGAACTTTATGTTTCCCGTTGTTTCAAACAAACGTACTTTAACATTAGTTTAATTTACAGCTGGAAATGCAGACCATCTTCTTGATAGCTTGCTGAGTATTTCATAGTGATGACCATTTTAATGGATTCTTAGGTCTACAACAGCTCTCTAGAGCGATTCATGCAGGTGAACAGGACACAGAGACTGAACAGCAGATTTTCTGAATTCTTATAATATTTCAGATTCCAGGCAGCTGCTGAAATGTGTTCCCATTAATATGACTGTTCCATTCTAATTCTTATGGATAAATAAATGTCAGGTACTAACAAAACTAACTACATGGCGTATGACATCCGAAGTTCACTTCGACCATTTCGTTAATTTAACCACGAATCGTGAACGTGCATTTGAAGTTGATAGAGAATGGTTGGACAAACAAACAATTATATGAAGGTAACGTTGCACTTATGGGGTGCAGTTGAGCAAGTTGAAGCTTGACTATCTTCAGTACATCCGTGTTTCGTCTGGCGGACTGGAGACAAGTTGCCTAGGTAAGTTTTTGTTTTCTTTGTTCTTTTTTTCGGATCATTCTCTTACCCTGCAAAGGTAAATACAAGCGCCGAAGCACTCCAGGCTTATTGCAACATTCATTTATTTCATTCATCGTCCCGAAAGACATGTGGCAGCTGGCGGGCCGCTACATGCTTATAAAAATAAAAGTGTGTTACTTGAGGTGATTCATACTGCGGTGAAGCTTAAACCAGACATTATACTACAGGATATTCCAAAACTTGCATTCCAAAAGGCCAACTTTTATCTGGTGTAGCTGAGTACAAAGCTTCTTTTAAAAGGAATGCAAGAACACGAGACTTTAGCACGCTTTGAAGCTGGAGAAGGTCATGGTTGCTGTCATTATCATGCCTTTTCTCTAAAACAAGGCTTACCAAAAGAAAACTTTTGAAGATATTTTTCCTGTATGACAATTTATCCAAATCTTATACATCACTATTGTAGAACCAACAATGATCTGGACGAGGACGATAAAAAAATTCTCAAAAGAGCAAAAATACTCCGTTCTGGACAGCCGATTAAATTAAATGCACCGTCTGAAATAAACATATGATTTCGGGATACAATATAAACTTTTATAATAGTCTGATTGAAAAAAGAAATAAATAGGCTATGAAGTTCACAGAGCTTATTGAAAACGTCAATGTTCTCCTTTTTAAAAGTTTTTTCGCAGTCTCGTCTACTACCTTAAAAGAGAGGCTGAAAACATTTCTTCGTTTATCATTCCTAACCTAAAAGAAGGTCAAAAAAGGAAAACGGTCCAAAACTTTCATTCACGTCCTCAATGTGCGTAATACTAATAACTTGGTCTTAAAAACCCTCATAAAGTTTGACCGGACAAACATCAACAAATCTCTGCCTAAACTACTGGGCTGGAATCATTTTTGATCAACCTATTGGTCCGTAATTATTTCTTCCGCGCCTAAATGTAAAAACGTGTCTGCAGTTTCTCAGAAATCAGAATTACATCAAACTTGATGATGCGCCTTTGGACGCCATCCAATGAAGGTGGTTCTACATGATGGTGTGCCACCTAATTTCAGTCCTACTTCTTAAATGATAAATTTCTGCATGGAGGATTAATTGCATGACCTGCGAGTACCTCTGTTTTTAATCCAATGTATATCTTCGTCTGAAATCCGTGGTTTACGCAACTCCTGTACCGGATATTGACACTCCGAGAGAGCGTTTTCTCAATGGATATGATCAAATACGAAATGCTGAAGTAGTTTTCAACAAAGTACGCGTGAGAATGGAACTCAGGCTTACAAGTACCAAGAAACCACTTCGATAAATATTTATGACTTTCAATTTTGTCCTGTGACTCAACAATAGGCGATTTTCATTATCATGATTATGAAGTTCATTCCTGATTTGATGCTGGGAGGGTGCCCCAGAAATATATAACTCCAATAAACATAAATTCTCTGTAATAATTGCGAGATTCTTTTGCCAGAATATCTTACAAATAACCCAACTAATGAATACAATATCCAGTCTTGAACCTAAGAATTAAGGAGTTATCTGCTTCCTTTACCGCCACTTCCTTTTTCAGTTAGGCTTTATGGTGATTGTTTGCTTTAGATAGTAAATTTGGGTAGAGATGTATCAACATGCATAAACCTGATAAAGGTCCTCATTTCAGAAGCTATTATTTGCACCTCATTCTAAACACACACTGTTTATGTAGTGGGAAGATGAACCCTCCGGTAAGTTATGTATCATAGAATATAATCCCACGCTATAGCTCCGTTATGGTCATATTAACGCAAACATGAATGACTACGTCAAGGGAAATGGGGAGAGGTGCCCTGGAATAAAGATTAAAATAATTTATCATCTCTTAGCTCTGAAGCTGGGCAGAAAGAAGAATTTGAAAGCTACGATGAGCTCAAACCGGAAGGATACGTGGGTGGTTGGTTGGCATTGTCGATGAAAACCCTCAGGCCCAAGCCTTGCCTTCTATTTCTGTCTCTGTCTAGCCCACAAGAGCTGGAAGGTAAGAGCATGTAATGCGTAGGCTACGTATTATGACTCACCGTATTAACGAAATGGCGATAAAGCTGCCCTTGTCTTTTACATCATTCTCTCTTTCTTTTTAACCGTGGGCTCCTAGGGCCTCTTCTGAATACTTATCCGTTTATGGACAAGATTACCTCTCTTGAAACTGACTTCGTGAGACCTGTAATTAAATGAATGAGTCCGTCGACAGCACATCCTTTCATAATTCCTGAAAGTGGACTGGTCCATGAACTGTGCTTCGATGCAACATCACGGGGTGTTAACACATTTACATCCATCTACTAATTGGGAACGACGGGTTAGTCAATCTACACTTTCTGAAAACATAACAATCTTGGCTGCATCCTGTCAAATACTTTGAAAATGCTCCAGATGTTTTGGCTACACGTTCTTGGGACTTGAATGAATTTCACGCTTAATTTTTATAGCCACGAAGACAATAGAACAACAGTAGCCTTTCGTTTAATACTTGTTTTGTCTACCTTGCCGACTAGTCTGTTTGTTTTGCTGAATGTTAACATGGTTGCTATTGACAACTGCGAATGCAAATGAAAGAGCAACGAGTGGCACTTGCAAGAAGTACTCAATTTAGCCCATAAGATGTACTAGTTGCTGCGTTATTTTCAGTAATATTTTAGGTGTCATCCTGCAATAGTTATTTTATCATTACTACTTTTTCTTTCTCAAACATTATATGTTTCCCTTCACTTTATTAAGCTGTACTTCAGTGTTTAATTCCAGCTCAAGAGAAACTAAAAATTAAAAATGATTTACAGGAATGCATATTAACATAGCATTGCTCCAGTGAATATTGCATTATTTCTACAGAAAATTACTTATACTCGAGAAGGAGGAAAGCCACGATATATTTCAAAAACCTCGTTCAGTTTCTTCCTCGGCAGTAATTTGCTTTGGGATCCGGGTACAAATGGTATTTAAGGCTTAGTTTTGTAACAAATATGTATGATCACCATTTCCTCTGGACATATCCTGCCTGCCCCTTCATGGAATCTAGCGAGTTAAAAACGAGCAAGTACATGATTTTCTCAAACTTATCTTAGATGAATGTCATACTTGGTATTAAATTGAGAAGTGTATCTTCTGTTGCTCAGAAAATCATATTATGACAATGATTTTTAAAATGGAAGGTCTTCTCAAATATCCTTTCCCTCTCCCGTAAATAAAAATAGCAACACACAATATTTTGATATGTGGATCTCGATTTTAAGGTAATTCGCAGCCCACAGCAATAAAATCCGACATAGCTTTTTTTTTCCGTTTTCTCCGCACTTTCACATGTTCCATATTTATATGTATCATATTTTAAGGCATATTCTTTTTCGTCCAAGTTGTTTTCTCACTTTTCTTTAGTCTAAAGAAACATGGAAGCTTTAATTACCCTCTCGCAAGTTAAACAAATTCTGGGCTATCTTTGAAGAAAATTTAGAACAAACAGTTATTCTGAACATCATTGCGGCTAATTGTTCTTCTAGTTGTCCTCCATGCATCTGAGCACTTCCTGAATCAGATATGACTTGATTTCAAAAGACGTGTTTTGCGGTTGAAGTAATAACTGCTTTGAGAGTCATCGGACACCCGAAGGACATTTGATATTGCCGACATCGTATTTTCTGTTCAATCACACATTCCTCTGGAGAATCCGATAGGCTCTTACTGCATTAATAAATATGATTATTTAGTACTTCTTCATAAAGGCATTTATTATGGAGCATTCCTTCAAATTTTCATTCTCAGTAGAAGTTTAAGGCTTCCTTCACAACATTTTTGAATGATTACACCATAGTAACTTTACTAAGTTGGAAGAGCATCGCAGTATTTGAACTTCCGACCAATGGCGATTTTGCATGATTAAGCCCAACTTTTTAGGAGAAAACCTTGAAACATACCATTCCAGCGAAAAAATGCAGATGCCTGTTAATGCAATTACTCACAACTGGAAAAAGTTTATGAGTGTTATTGAAATAATTAAGAAATATTGATCGTTGAACTTGTGTATACCTAAAGGACACTTTAAGTTTAATATTATAGAGTATATTCCACATTAGAGGTTAGAAGTTCAGGGATTACAGGGATTTCACCATATTAGCCGTGGTCAGGGCTATTGCGCCTACTAACACACCGGGAGGAAGGGATAGGACATAAGAGGACGTAAAACGAGCAGTTAGTGGGATACCTAATTTTTCGAACGCACTTTCAATAGTTCTCTCTCCCCTCACAGTTCGGGAAAAAGTTTCTAAGCCAGGGACGAGACAATTCTTTCCCAAAGCACATCCACTGAATGCGTCAGGCACCATGGACAATCTTGCAGGACTTACAACCTTGGAATATGAAACGTCATGAAATGAAATAAATTTAAGATTAGGAAAATTTGGTTTGTATAAAATGGATGCCTATAAACTAAAACAAAAAATGTCGCCGGTCCGATGGGAACTTCCAAACCCAACCCTAAACCTCAAATGCTAAAATTTGACGCATCCCGTTGTGTAAGATTACTCTCTGCGTAGCACAAGAAGGCAAACTAGAGGAATGTGTAGCGTAATCACTTTTGCTGTTCCTACGATGTTTATGCTCGCCTTCCCAATATGCCAAAGATACTAGATTCGTTTAAAATACACAAGTGTTGCCACATAACTCACCCATGCATAATACCTATCTAGTATGTCTGCCTCACGTTCAAGAGGTCCCGAGTTCGAATCTCGGTCAGGGTGAGTAACATGGATAAGGTTTTTCCGGGGTTTTCCCTTATCCTGAAAGAGAAATGTCGGGTAACTCTAAGCTCTATGGACCCTGGGCTCATTTGAGCATCATGTCACCCATTTCATTCATCGTCCGATATGACTTAATGTTGGAGGGCGTAAATTACAAAAAAAAAAGATACCTATCACTACAATTACTGCAACAAACATTAGATCTGGCAGCATGGGTGTCTCATATGCATTCTCACACACTCATTTCCTAGTAAACAGATCCACTAACAGAGCAGATAAACAATTCAAACCCCTCTCCCCTTCATTCGTCTCTTGCCTTCTTGTGGTGGGTAGACAGTACATGTTAGATAAAACGTTGTCTGACAATGTACGGTCTGACAGTGCCCCAAAGCAACAGAGTGTTATTTATTTTGAAGTAATGTTTTACACATTATGTACAAACTAACTTCCTCTTTAAGGACCTTTAAGCTCTTATCCCTGCTTTTTGCCCAAGATGATGTTAAAATTAGTAGTACTTTCCGACATTGTATGCTTTTAAACAAATTTGAGTACTTGGGATCAATGTTAGAAGCAAATGGAACTAGCAGAACAGACATTGAAGAAAGAACAGGTAAAGATAGGAAAATGACTGCGATTTTGACCTGCACATCATGGAGCAGGAACATTTTAAGCAAAAGTATAAAAGTATAAAGTATAGAAAATAGCAACAACAAAAAACAATTTAAACAACACAAATGCATTTTCGGTGAATGGCTTCACGATTAAGGAAAAGCAGTGTTGTCAACCAAAACACATTGAATCTTTTTAAAAGTCGAGCAAACATCCTTTACAAAAATACAAAATTATCATAAACATTAAAACATTCTTTTCTCTATAACATATCAGAGGAACCAACAATAATATACTGATAATGATCATAATGATGATAAAAATAATGTACTTGAGTAAATTTTGTTAAAGGTGTTTGATAAAAATAAACTAATAACTCTCACTGAAAATCACTGAAGGATATCCACACAAACTCGGGAGACACGGGTTCGATTCCCGTGGCCGATCTATCTGACACATGGTTTTTCGGGGGTTTTCCCGGGTCGCTAGGTGAATACTGGCTAGGTTAATTACTTCCCCCGAATTTCCTGTCCCTCCATTTCATGTCCACTATCATTTCACATCATCTCTCATTTGGTGGTCTCTTTCAGGGTAGAAGTGTCGGCGGGATTATCGGCGGTGCATGGCGGGATGATATTCTCTGAGGAAAACAACTTTCTCCTCCGGTCGGTTGTTTGCCGGTCTCCGCACCTCTGCTGGGACCATTTCGGGACCGCCGGCCAGGGACCTTGGGGCTCGGCTGCTGGGCTAGTTGCCGTCCCACAGTAGGGGAGCGTGTCCGTTGTCCTGGCCTGTCGGGTGAAGTCTCTAAGTAAACTGTAGGGACCCTAGGCACTGTCCTATACTCTCTCTACTATGTCCTCTGCACTGTCGTGGCTCCTTGGGACGACCGCCTTCTGTGTCCTCTCTCCTCATCCTTCCTCCCGGGGGTGCTCCACTTGAGGGCATAGGTAAAATAGATCAAGGCGGTCGCAGTGTCGAATCCCTTCCGTAGTACTCCTAATCCTACCTATTATGAAATACGGCAATTACCTTTGCTTTGACAATCAATTTTTACTCTTAAGATATCATTCAAGAGTTTAAGATTTTAGTTTGTACTATTTTTGGAGTTAATGGGAAACATTCATGGAAACACTCTTTCCATATAGACGTTCACATGTGGCAACACAATAGTTTATCAGTTTTGAAATATCTGAGGATATACATCACTTCAAAACTTAAAATGACAAAATTAAAATTGCAGTATGTTACCTAATTGAAAGGTACTGGAGAAGAGGCATGTGCAAACTCTATTGGGAGACCCCAGCACCAATCCCAAATTGAGAGAGAATAACAAGGACCCGGGGTGGCTTTACGGAGAACTAACGAGCACGCCATACGAGGCAAAACAAAACTATGTGGCAGATATTACAAGGGTAAACGGATCACTATATGAATTTGTTGATCAGCACCAAGAAAAGTAAATACCCAAACACGATTAAATGCCTTGTCATCTCATTTCAGTATGCTTCATTCTTGGCAGGGCAACCAGCACGATCCACTGCTGTCAACCTGCTGTAAGGACTAAACTCTGACACGTGGTATGCTTTCATCAGAAGGGATGCTGCTACGATACAAATGGCGGCATAAAATTCGCCAAGCTGTTGGTATCCTCCTGGGGGAAAAGGTTTGGTAAATTCATAACGAAGTGCAGTGTACTATTAACACGGCTCTTAAATCCACATCGACAGGTAATCATTTGTGCTGTCAACCAGCCGCACAAATGTCTGTGAAGACAAAAGGAATTATATGTATTCCGTTAACTTCCTCAGTCACAAGTACGCCTCTATTCTCAGCTGTTTTTGTATGGGGGAGCATAGGCTCAGCATACTTTTGACAGTTTACCTTGGAGTAATAATACAGATATCTACAGACTGTTCGCTTTCATACATAAAATTCTGAAAAGGAAACTTAATGCAAAATATCAGATTTTTATTAATACTTATACTTTCATTTTTAAATGGATTTTCCGTTTATTATAATTTCTTATTGATATCTAAGATGCACCGTTCTATTTATATTAAAATATTTATGTTGATTTCCGTATCGTCGTTATCTCCTTTCTTATTATACAAGTATATTAATGATTAGAGCAGGCATAGGAATGCTAACATGGGAACTATCACCATGCTCATACTTCACATAGCTAACAGCTAACGAGGGATGTCCAGCAGCTACTTGCAAGTGGTCGCATGCGGCACGTTCCAGGCTTCAGTTTTGGGCGTTTCGGTTCTACTCCGCAGCAGATTTTGGGTGCACATAGTTTATATACAGCAGACATTATACTATCAAATTTTCAGGTGCGTAGCGGTATGAGTGCAGTGACAGTTCCCTTATAGGCCCCAAGTTAAATACACTCAAATCATCATCAACCCATGCAACGTATAGATTTACGAAAATGAGTCACTGGCGGCACGTAAAACATTGTCTCGTTATTGATCTACTCATGCTAACAGACTGTATGAGGGATGGGGTGATTTGTTATGTACTATATCAAAGACTAAATTTCGAAAACAGTTGAAACTGATTTCCTTTCATCCTGATTTAGTCCTTGGAAATTACTATAACTGCTAATGGTTCATTTTAAGGGTATTTCTGGCCAAAATCAATTAGTAAGTTATTCTTCTTTCAAATATTTCAGCTGAAAACAATTTGAAATTTTGTTCTTACATGAAAACTATTCATACAAACGTATATTGCAATTGTCTTATTGTAGTTTTCTTGTAGGCACAAAAGGAATAACAAAATAATAGCAAAACCTTTAAGAGCTGGTCGCTATGTGACTGCTCTGGCGTTCCATTCTCTTTGCATGACCGGGATATAAACACAAACTGCTTTCTATTTGAGAAAAGTATGAGTACTTGAAAATTCAAAATATGTTTGCACTACTTCACTTATTTCTAATCAAATAACAAGGATTATTCCAAAATGGTTATTTCTACAGAAATAAAATATATTTGATATCAGGTATGTCCTTTAATGAAATCCAAAATTTTAAGTTATAAGATTTTGTCTGTCTCTTATGCCTTACTAGTTATACAAAATCCTGCCACAAGAGAAAAACTTTCATTGTTCACACATACACGCATTCACAAACACACGCGCGGGCGTTGAAGAAAAGGACCTTTTCCTAAAATTATTTTTCTTTGAATTCAGGGCATCTCAAAACGTGTATTTCCAGTGAAATTTGGATACATACTTTCAGGTGGATTTCAATACTTTCTCTAATTACTTTGTGCGCGGTAGAGAAACAAATAAAACAACATTAATTTTTAAAGGATCATTTAAAAATTCCAAGCTGTAAATCCTATAATTATAAAATGAGTATTCATCTAAAGTGAGGCCTTTGCTTCAGCTCTCTTTAAGCATCTGTAGGATTAAAATATTTTCTCATTAACTCCACAGTCTTCACGAGTCCAATTCTGTTATACGCTTTCACAGTTGTGTCAAATGAAATCATATTTCCAAACAATAAACCCAATTTATCGGAGAGCGAGTTATATGCGACGACATTCTTCACTGGATTCTTTGCTTCTTGTCGTCACTTTTCCCTTTCTACTTTCGATTCCCAGCTGTAACTCCTGACCTGTTCCTTCCTATAATCTCTACTGAATTCTGACCAGGAAATATTTATATGAAGAGGAAGTAATCACATTGGCCGCAGTTTATGACTACCGACTGGATATGTGCTGTAGAATATACTTTATCTCCAGAACGCAGTGTAAATTCTACTGCATCACCTACTGCATCATCCATTTAGAAATTCTTTACCCCTTTGGAAATCAGAATTATTATTTCTAAAAATGTGCTTATTCACATAATAAAGACCGACCTTCCATATGCTTTGGAATATAACAGCCACAATGTACCACAATATCATAAATGTCTTTGCTAATTAATTAGCTTATTGTTCTACATCTAAGCAATACACTGGTAAAATTTGGTAGAGGCCAACATTTACTTTTTACCTGTTTATTATTCTTATAATTTGTAATTTTATGCCACACATTTTGGTTTCATTTAAGTTTGGAGAGCTACAAACTGATATTTAGTTGGTCTTAAATCATTAGGTTACTTACAATTATTAAACTTTAAATTCATTTTTCTCATTTACTTTGTTTTTCAGCATTTCTCTCTATTCAAACTGCTCCTTGGACCACAGGTAAAAACTTATAAGCCTGAAATATTCAGAAGTGCTTCAGCAATTACGGATTTAAACTTTGTTGTGGGCTGGGTAAAAATATTAAATAATTCGTTTTAAATTACTTTCCATAACTCACATTGAATACGTTGAAATTTGTTGTAACATTTCTACAATCACTGTTTATATTGTTATTCCAATTAATATTGAAAAATGCTCGCAGAGAAGCTTCTTTTCTGCTCATTAAGCTCAAATTAAAAATTTGGGAGAGATAAGGTCCAAGAAGCATTTCCAAAAGTAGTTAATTAGGAATAGATATTTTGTATGTCATGTTTTCTATGTTCTGAGTATGGATAGAAAGTAATAGTAGTCAAAGGGAAAGGCATTACATTGTACAGATGCAATGAAATAAATAAATAAATAAATAAATAAATAAATAAATAAATAAATAAATAAATAAATAAATAAATAAATAAATAAATAAATAAATAAATAAATAAATAAATAAATAAATAAATAAATAAATAAATAAATAAATAAATAAATAAATAAATAAATAAATAAATAAATAAATAAATAAATAAATAAATAAATAAATAAATAAATAAATAAATAAATAAATAAATAAATAAATAAATAAATAAATAAATAAATAAATAAATAAATAAATAAATAAATAAATAAATAAATAAATAAATAAATAAATAAATAAATAAATAAATAAATAAATAAATAAATAAATAAATAAATAAATAAATAAATAAATAAATAAATAAATAAATAAATAAATAAATAAATAAATAAATAAATAAATAAATAAATAAATAAATAAATAAATAAATAAATAAATAAATAAATAAATAAATAAATAAATAAATAAATAAATAAATAAATAAATAAATAAATAAATAAATAAATAAATAATAAATAAATAAAGGATTACGTAAAATAACTCTTTGCAAATCCACTGTAATGACAAACGTTTGTATTTTTCTTATTACAACAACACTACATTTTATTTGTTAGTACTCTGTTGGGATTCATAACAACACAAATTAGTAAAAAAAATGGCACCTTTCATGCCTTCGCCCAACATCAGCAACTTCCGAAGGCGAAACAAAGTTCCTTTATTCTATTATTTCCAAATTTGATTCTAAAAACCCACAAAGAACGACTTCCTCTATACACAATAGCTTGATTTTATATAACTTCTTTACGCCGTCTTATTTTTCTATCTATTAAATTTTAAACTTTTCAGAAATATGTGCAATTAAACTTCGTTGCATATACAGGGGGGGGGGGCAGAGGTAACCTAATTGATTCCCTGATGTTTAAAAGCGGGCTGGTGCATACCAGACTTGACCTTTCATACTTTGTCCATGACATCACGAGAAACAGCTGAATAACGGAATAACAAGGACACTTTTTAAAAACGACAAATTAAAAAAACCTTTAAAGCATTAATAATGTTTATCTCGGAATGACTGATGCCATATTACGTTAGTTAAAATAAATTGTGTATTTTTAAGAAATATACATATGTTTGTAATACGTTTTTCTCTTTCTGAATGTTTAGAAGTTAAACAAGGTTTAAATAATTCCTTTTGAACAAACAAGGCTTAACATGCTATCCCAGAAAATTCAAGATTAGCATTTAATTTGTTATGTGAGTATTATAAATATGTGGTACTTTGATCAAAGTCGTAAACAGTTATTTCCAGCCTACGAAGCACATATAAATGAGATGTCAGACAAAGTGGAAGATATGGACCAAAGTTCCTTCTTGACCCCAGTGATGAATACTTAAGACTGGAAGGAGTCAAACTTTCCCCTGAGGCATTTGCTCACGAGGACTGCTGCACTTGGATTTCACTTCCGAATACGCAGTCGGAAAGGGTCCCTCCTCGCCTCGTACCAGTGTCTATGTAACCTATGTGATCAATCATGTGAACATTACCACTTACTTTACTGTTTAGCAAGAAGAATGTCTCTTAGTTTGTTTGCATACGAGAATAACTTTTAGTGATACAATAAACACAGCGTGTTCAATAATAAATTATTAATAAACAGCCATTCCTCGGAAAGTAAAAGAAAATAAAGGAAATTTGTTCCATGGAAGGAGTTATTTTGGGTGGGTAATTTTCTTGAAAATGTTCGTATCTGCATATTTTAAAGATAATGAATTTTGGTATTAATTGGACACAAAGATACATTAGAGGATCTTTATCTAAAACTCTTATTTTTAGAGTCAGGGGTCTTCAAAACTCGTATTTTCGGCGACATCAGATTTTTTGGTAGAGTACAATACTTTCTGTATTTAGTAGATAGGTTGTAGAGAAAATAAACATTATGTAGTATGTTAAAGGAAACAATTCCACAATGGCTTTTATTAAACTCCAATTTGATACAAATACGAGCAAAGGTGTGCAGGAAACCTGTCTTGGCTGCTATTACGTTGTAACCCTCTGGCAGATTCTGAGCATGCTGTCGATGACAAGCTTTATACATAACACCTCAACTAATATAAAAACAACAGTTTCGAAACTTAGAAAAGTAACGATTAAGGAAAAAAGAAGAAAAGTATACGGATGCCAGTAATTTTGGAGCTCATCACTCATCACTCTCTCTTTTTATCTGATGTAATGATTCATCCTATGTTAAGTAGGTCACTTGTCATCACGTCACTGCGATACCCGGGGCTGCGGATGTTTCAGACAGGCATCTTAACATCGTCTGATTTGAAATTAAAAGTACTTTAGCAGTTTAGGTAGCAAAATCTCAACATGCAGAGCAGTTTGCAATAAGATTACCGTTGATTACGGTTGTTTAATATCAGAAACGATGAAATCAACAATAAAATTACAATAATTAATAACAGTAATAGACTTTATAGAAAAGCAGCCTTAGGCAACACATTGTCGAACATCCTGGTGCGCTGTCTCTCATATAACGAGTAATTGTTTCACGGAAGTGAATTATTTGAACGATCTATGAATGCCAGCTGTACTAAAGTTTACAAAGTGTGTTTGTGTATTCTACTACTACTACTGCTACTACTACTACTACTACTACTACTACTACTACTACTACTACTACTACTACTACTACTACTACTACTACTATAAAATATGTTTATATGAAGTGAGGTGGGAAAACATTAAAAAATAGACCAGATCAAAACAGAAGCTACAGATAGGCAAAAACAATATACCCAAATCAAAGATGAAAAGTACAATGAATGAAAATTCGAATTATGAAGAGAATTATATCTCTCATATTGTGACAAGAATGAAGGAGGAGAGAACAACTGTGGTAAAAATGTGCTGGAATGTAAGAAATAAGTGGAAATGGTCAGTATGAAAATTAGAATTTTGAAAAGTTGATTTTGTACGGGTGTCTGTATTGTGATTATAGGCCGGTGAGATGTGTGCTCGCATACGATACAAGTTAGCAGGCCATATTAGAGCATGGCCATCAAATGTGCAGACGTCGAAAGCAACGTAGCGTAGTACTCTACGAACTAGTGAAGAATTGTCTTGTAAGTGTATGCAGACGCAGGGTCAAGGTGTACTATAACGCGACTGTTTTGTTTGCTCTCGCAATGTGGTTCTCATGTTCAGGTTATACCTACCTGTAGTTGTTCACATGTGCGACCGATAACAGTACCATCCATGTGCAGTATACCTATGAAAAAATGCGCGCATCTCTGGCCTTTAGTGATGTAAATGTCTTTGAGCCATTATGAAACCAACATATGTAGAATCAGTCTAGCACTTATTATTAATATAAATGACCGAGTGGGATGGCCCTGTGGCCCGCATTTGGGAGGACGCGGGTACAATTCCTGCCGCCCACCTTCCTGAACTTTGATTTTATCGGGGTTTTCCCAGTCACTGAGGCGAATGATGAGAAGTGTGTTTTCTTTATATCTACCGTTTCACTTCCCTTCATTTTATTCTCTCCATCCGATCTTTCCAGGTAGCAAGTCAGTGACTTCGCAGGTGGGTTACCCTACGGTGGTGCTTGCGCTCTGGAAATTTGGTGTTCGGCTGAGGTGAAGCGCTGTAGTTAGCTGGCCGATTGATAGCAGGATAGCAGGAACTGGCTTGTAGGGGGTTCTCTAGGGCGACCTGGAACTCCGTCCCTGAAGAACCTGCCTGCATCTGTTAGGGACCCACCGTGGCTGTGATATGTTCTGGTCACCTGCAGGGTCCTTTTATCTCATCCTTACTCCCTGGGTCTGACGCACAATGAGCCGTTGGCTGAAGTGCCCGAATCTCCCTCAGTGTTAGAAATCAGAATAATATAAATGGCTCCCCAAATAAATAAGTCCCTTACTAATAATGCCACAAGGAAAGTGTTTCGTGTCACTTATGAAAGGTACTGTATTAAGAACTTCAGTGTGGTATTTTATTCAAAGTGAATATTGCAGTTGAAAAATACTCGAGCATATTAATTGAACACAATCCCACTGTGCCTGTTTACGCATGTCTCGAGAGCATTTACGGATAGCACAGACGTCGTTCTGATTCAACTCTTTTCTTGTTTTATTTCTTAACATCACATAAAGGCAGTGGACATTGGCGATATATGACATAAAATGTATTTGAGAAAGGATTTTGGAAAATGAGTGTTCCAGACTTAAGTTTGGGTTACCTTCCCAGCATTTTCCAGTTAAAGAACTTAGGAACCCTGGGGAAATACGTCAGTCAAAAATGACGGTCTCCTTCGTATGACCGAACGAGATGACTGTAATAACGTGTGAGGGAGATGCCGGGTTCGGTTTCCAGCAAGCCGACCACTCTGGTCTTCAGTTTTTCGTGTTATTTCAGATCTACAGGATATGCTGCGCCTGCCCTGCTTACATCATCTACTTTCCCTTCATTTCATCCGTCTCATATTCATCTGTTTTAGGATTGTAGTACAGATGAAAGCAATTGGTGTGTTGAGGCAGGGCGATGAAGATTTCTACCTGGTACCGAATGAATGGCTGGCGCCCCTTCACCGGACTCCCAAGTTCAAAATGACAAAAGTAGGCTCATATCGGAGTAAGGATTGGTGTCATCCTGAAAGCCTTAAGAATTCCGTCTTAAGAGCTCATATTCACTCCAGTCGCCCTCCATGTCTAATAGTAACATGCTAACCTCTGCGTTCCAAAGTCGCCGGTTCAAACCCCGTGAGCCGATAGACTTTTTCGGGTTACACGTCCTTAGCATGACCTCCATCGGCAAGGGACTAAAGCCGGTGGTCCCTTATCGTAGGTTTACGGTACCTAAAAAAATTTCAAGTTCAGTAAAGAGTCCTCTGAGCATACTTAAACGGTCTTTCAAGCCCATTATAGAATGGGACACTGAGAAACTAGCAGTCAAGGATATTTGTATTTATTTCATCCTTTGGAACATAATACATATGTTATAGGACACGTCAGTTCAAGATAAATATAAAAAGTTACCTAAGACTAAAAACTGTAACAGATATAGGATCCAACAAAAATCTAAAGTAGAAAAGCAAATAAATATTGTCAATATATTGTTGGTTACAATTTCTGAGATAGTCAATTTTTCATCATTAATACTAATTGTACATAGTCAATTCTACAACATTAGAATCTAATTTACTGAAACTAATTTACATAGTAAATTACAGCATTAGAAACTAATTCTACACATGATCCCTTAATCAGCTTAATGAATTTATCACTTTCAAGTATAATTAAAGCTGCAATACCATAATTCGGTTAAGTTATATAAACATTTATTTATGAGGAAAGCCTTTAACTTCTATTCAAACTGCTGTTTTGAGATACTAGCTATTGATCCGATCCTATCCGATCCATATCCGATTTCTCATGGAGTCTGCCGTTCATCCCTTCCTCCCAGGAGTCAAATAAGTCACAAAGAGCCTGCAAAGTTTTACGTGTAGTGCTCTGGTCTACTTTTTGGAGATCCCCGCTTTCTTACTCGTCCTAATCGAGGTAGGATTTAAACCACAGACCTCCAGTTCATGAATTTAGTGTTTTGTTGTTGTAATTTACGTCCTCCAACGTTAAGTCATATTGGACGGTGAATGAATTGGGTGAAATGATGCTCAAATGAGTCCAGGGTCCAAGGAGCAAGGAGTTACCCGACATTCGTCTTTTAGGATAAGGGAAAACCCCGGAAGAAACCTTATCCAGGTAACTCACCCTGACCGCGATTCGAACTCGGGACCTCTTGAACGTGAGGCAGACATGCTACCACCACGCTACCGAGGCGGGCTATTTGTGGTTTAATTACGTCGGCCATCGATGTGGGCTATTTCTACACGTGCTGCTGTTATTTGGTCATCATAAAAGCAAGAGTTATACCATTTTGTCTAGCTTTATTAAATATTATTTGTATAATAAATAAATAAGTACTTGTAGAATTAATTGTCCTTTACACTAGCTGGCTGTATGACAGGTTTAGAAGGATAGAATCAGACTGAAATGCACAATGTCACAGTCGGGAATTTTTCCTGGAATGCCATAACTCTCTATGTGCTGTGTTCATGGTACAGATAATAAAAACTAATGTATAACAACTTACAACACCCAGTTACACTATATCCAAAATCAAAATCCTTCAAACCTTGGTGTTTCAAGGAAGGAACGCGGAAGCATCTTTTATAGAACTGGGATCCGGCGTTCTGTTGCTCTTTTCTCATTAGGGTACACAAGCGCATTAGATACAGCCTTGGCTCATCACTGAATTAGCATGCACTTGACACCGGTTCTAACAGTCTCATTACATGCTAAGTACTGAGGGCGAGGTGTGCCATGCCGAGACAAATCAGTTTCCATACTGTTTTAGTTTTCTTTGTGTATTACGTCATAGGCTTCTTCTTGAAAGCTATATCTTTATTTTGCTAATAAACATTAAGATGTAAACACGTACAGTCCATTTTATAATTAGGCTGACATCGCAAATAAGGTGTTCATAGCAGTAAAGTGGAACCAGCTCCTATCATATGACGTTGGGAAGATATTTTGAAGTCTCTGATTGGCTTATGTTAGATGTGATTCGATCCCTACTGGATAGAAGCAAGTTAGCAACTAACTCTACTCCATTCAAAAAAGGATGCAGTCCACAATGTCGGAGGATAGTTCATGTAGCACTGAGCATATCTTTGATATTAAATAGTTGAATGTCGGTAATTTCCGTCACAGACACCTCGTGGAATTCGAAACACATGTCCGAAATTTAGCTGCAGATTTCAACTACAAGGTGTTTAAATCGAAGCCAGATTGCTGCAGGGGCAAAACAGATGGATGTGCTTGAATTATGAGTATTGTCACACGATTCCTTCACCTCCCTCGCTCTCAATACAATCTTTAAGGAGCCAGTGAGTAAACCTAAATCAATCAATGACTGCAAGATTTGTTTCCATATAGTTTAATGACTAGTGGCACAAATGACATCACCTTGTCGTTCTACCTCATCTCCTTCACTTTGTGCATGAAACATTTTACCTTCATTCGCTCAGCTAAGCAAGCATTAGAGAGGTTTGTTTCTTTGTCCCTTGAATGCGTCATAGCTAGCGAACAGTAGGTGAATGCAAATCTGCCCTCCCCTCTTTCGCTTGAGGTTCGGTATCACTGCTAATGACTTCGGTTAAAATTGGCAGCTAAGTTTTTGAACACCAACTTCTTAAATCTACAGTAGTTTTCCTCATAAGGCATTTGATAGTTCCTTTACAAACAAATATATGAGTTTTTTTTTTTTTTTAATTTACGTCCTCCAACGTTATGTCATATCGGACGGTGAATGAATTGGGTGAAATGATGCTCAAATGTGTCCAGGGTCTATGGAGCTTACAGTTACCCGACATTTGTCTTGTAAGATAAGGGAAAACCACGGAAAAGACCTTATCCAGGTAACTCACCCTGACCGACATTCGTGAGGCAGGCATGCTACCACCACGCTAGCGAAGTGGGCAAGCCCTGTAAAGTAATACTGGAAAATGCATTGGAGGCTATCGAGAAAGGGCTATTCCTTGCGTCTCATAGTAGTCAAAATTGAAAAAGAAATACGTACAGGATGCTTCGATTAGATATTAGGCAATAGACTGGGTAGCTTTTTGTGCACTCTGCAGGGAAGTCAAATACGATTAATAAAAGTACCATTAAGATATTCAAAGTAAGGCATGTCTTGTTTTGCACAACAATCAGTTTTCATTGGCGTCAGATGCTACAGTTGTGTGCATATCTATCAGCACAGCAATCATACTGATAAATCTGGAAATTAAACCCACAGAAAGTACCTATACAAGACATACCATGATAATATGGAGCTTATATACGGAGCTAATTGTAGTTCGGAAAGGAAGTAAACATATTGGAGACATCATTGAACAGCAGTGCCAATATACATTTGATGTACTCGTTATATTTTATTATAATTGTTTAAAATATACTTCAGAACTTAATCGAACATAAGAGAGTGAGATGTGTCAACAGTAAGGTATGTCGCCGTTCAGAAGCTCCCGGGTTCTCGATTCACGCCCATCCAGTCAGTCTGGCCATAGCTTTTTCGTGGTTTCTCTGGGTCGGTAGGCGAATGCTATGATGGTTCTCCTTCTGCCACGACTTTCCTTTCCAGCATTTCCTTTCATCTGTTTCACCTAACAGTTTTAGAGGTGTAGAAATAGGTGATTTGAGAATTGCTGTAATGTTGGAATAGTTAGGCACCCCGAATTTCCTGGCGCACATCATCGTTTGTATCTGGGCCCTCTTCGGGTGTTTGTTTCATCCCTCCTCTAGGTCACGTTGGAAGAACAAAGCGTTCACTATAGTCCACATACGATGCTGTATAGATCCCACCGTTTAACTGCTTTTAAATCAGATGTTTATAATGCAAATAAATATCTCTAAATAGTAACATATACTCTTATTTTAAAAATAAACAAAATTTAAAATTATTTTGGCATTGTTAATTAGTTAATTTTATAGCAGAATAAAGAGAAAATGTATACTTTAATTCACTAAAACAAAACCTTCTTGCTGCAAATTTGACAAAATGTATCTCCCACAACCAACAAAGCCCAATTTTCTGCTGAGTATATTTTCAATACAGACTGTATAACAAGGGTAATCTAATACAGTCAGTTCGGATATACTTTTCCTTCATTAAAATCCCATTTAAGTCATCTCACCTCTCGCTAAGTGAATGCTAAGAACCGCTCAGAGCTACAGTGGTGTAGAGAATGGGGAACAATCCAAATTAAATGGTTGGTGTTTCTGGCACATTAACGTCGATTGAAACATTCGAGGGAACAAGCAGTTAATGGCGAGGAAAACACGGACGTTCACATACAGATATTCCTCGCCTTGTTCTTAACGTGAGATCTCAATGTTCATCCTGTTCAAACAAGGAAGAAATAGCAAGATTAATGTGTTCCAAAAATGAGACACGAAGACTTTCAATAAAATCACACTATTCCAAGCTACCTTTTAAATGCACAATTTTTTCAAAATTTTTATTTCTGAAAACTGATTAGCCATTTTGTTTAAATTATCATTCCATGTAAAATATTTACCCAACAAATTAGACATACATCTCAACTAAACAGGAAGAACCGTTGAAGTCCAGTGTATTTGGAAAGGCTTTTTATAACTTCATAAATCATAATAAATAGACAAACGCTTACTGCACGATAAATATACATGTCAGTAAAACGCACAGTTTATTTCAAATCAACATCTTGTGGCATCGGTCGTTTGCGAGATATGACTTGAAATTTTCAACACTCTTAATAGTTTTGAAGTCATTCGGTTGTTTCTGGCAACCTCATATAATTTCAGTGCACTCCGTTTTAAACATGTAACCTTCGCCTCGGACTCCGATTTAACTTTTGTACGTACGAGTAATATATAATGATACTATTTCTGCAATTTCCCCCATTTCTATATCCCCTAGGCTATGGTCGCTTTGACTGGAACATTTGATAGTGAGCCTTCAGCTTTAATGTAAGTTTGTTGTAGGTTATCGTCGTTTTTAATCTTCTTTCCTACGTACATTCATCTTCACATCCACACTTTCAAACTCTATGGAAGGTTCAGGGGAATACCAATTAAAGAAAAGTTCCCACCACTGGCCGGAAATTAAACCCGGAACCTCCGGATGAGAAGTGAGCTCGCTAACAACTCGGCCGCGGAAGTGGTCTTCAAACGTTTATCTCGATTGATATGGACTATATAGAAAAATAAATTTTTATCCGTACAACTGGCAGAAATTATATAGATAAAACTAGAGTGAGTACGGACTATCATGCAACTTAATGTAAGGTATGTTTCGTGGGCACCTACGTCTTAATGAAGGTATGTTGAAAAAGCACTGAGAGAAAATTATAGTGAATAATTTAGAAAAGGGGCGTGAAGTCCACATTGACCAGTATGAAGCGATTGTTGGCGAGCAAAGTTCCGCGTTGGGGGCCAATTTGAAACAAATTATATTGGCTAGCAAAGAGTTCCACTTGGCGCGAAAGTTTGATGCAAATGGAAATAATGGGTGTTTAGCTCAGAGTAAGCAATGGGGTTTCTCTCAGGGTATGCGTGGATATGTGTGAGAAGGATGGCTTTAATGACACTGGAATGCCCGTTTCAAACTGATTTAATGACTGCTTCTTTTATTAATACATTAAATTCGAAGTTGCCGACCAAGGATTTCCAATATCACTGTTTAAAGTTACTGAAGGTGGAGTGCTTATTACTCGATAATACTTAATTAGTTACGTATAAACCGACAAATATCTTCTCTCATCACTTCTGGTCTGTCCTCGACCAAGACAGAAGAAGAGGACTGCCCTAATCGGCTGCATGCCTCGGACTGCCTGACCACACAGCTGCGCGTGGTGTATAGCTTTCCCTTTCTGGAAGCCCATTATTTAACCAAAGATTCTCTTTGTGACTATTTTGTCATGCCATTATGAAAGGTCCGAAGAATACTCCATTCAACAAAGTCAAGTACTACCCTTTAGAAATTCGACTCAACTGCCCTTGCACGTGTCGTAACAAAGGACCAACGTTCCTTTGAAATCCAACATGATTCTTTATACCTTGCAATTCTTAATTTCAGTATCAAGTAGGATAACCCGAGCTGTAGCGCCTGAAACTTACATACCAGCTTCAAACACCGAGGTGATCGACCATCCAGACTGAAGAGTTTTTCATGATTTTCCGTGGCCGTTACTTGAATACAGGAGTGGATACGTAAGCTCTGAGTGCTCTGTCAGGATGAACCAATGGAGACGTTAGGGATCCCACTGAATTGTGCCTGAAAGCACATATGAGGTCGCTTTTGATTTTACTTTTTTCAGCGGCCAAAATTAGAAGGCCCAAGTCAGATCTGAGGAAGGGGGTGAAAGAAACGTTTTGCGGGCAATAATGCTGGAAGTCCATTGATCATTCTTCTTCATTCCAGCACTAATTGGACGAAAGGAGTCAAATCTCTCTTAAATAATACTCTTTTCAACATTACTCTCTCTCTCTCTCTCTCTCTCTCTCTCTCTCTCTCTCTCTCTCTCTCTCTCTCTCTCTCTCTCTCTCACTCTCGGCATGTGACAAGTGGATCCAAATGCGGTGAATCCCTCAACTTTGCACTTTAGTCTCGGACGTTCAGTAGTTATCCTCCTTTGTCACCGTGTGAAAGCAGTTCAAATATAGCTTCTAGGAGATGTAATCGGCGGTCTAAGGTTAGCTTTCACCGAATAAAGGAGTGCGATACATTTCTGAAAAGAAGAATAATGAAGCAATTCTTAGAATATAGCAAGTTCCAGATGGAAATAAGAAGCTTATGATTTGGCAAATTATAACGTAGCGGCTTCGGTGCGATAGTCATGAAGTAACCGGACTTAAGCTGATAAAAGAGCTTGCATTTCTAAAATTCGGTCTTGAGTGTTTCACATTTCACAGAAGTATTTTACTACGATCAATTATAGACAGTCATCGCCTAAAAACTGCGCTCCGATGGTCACGTACTTAGCGGTAGTAGCAAGAACATTCGCGGATTAAAGAATTTGGAATTTTCAAGTAGTCTTGCCTTAAACTAAAATGTATCAATACTTAAGAGGTTAGGAGACATAGTTCTTCAATATTTACAGTTCCTAGTGCTAAAATTCATAAAATGTCATTTCTAAATCCTCAGACAGTATGTAACTTGTTTCATGTATTACTCTCCATTGTATTTATTAATCAACTTACCTGGTATTGCCGCACAAACCTTCAGTCGAAGATCCACAGTTCATAATTACAAAGGTATATTCTTGGATTGGATTGGATTACGGTACGGAGGGTATTCGGCACTGCGACCAATCGGCACTCATTGTTCTACAAATTATTATTACAAAGGTATATTCTTGGATTGGATTGGATTGGATTGGATTACGGTACGGAGAGTATTCGGCACTGCGACCAATCTTGATCTATTGTACCTATGCCCCAAGTGGGGCATCCCCGGACGGAAGGATGTGGTGAGAGGAGACAGAGGACGGCCGTCCCAAGGAGCCACGAAAGCGCAGAGGGCAGGGTCGCTACACTTTACCAGTTGGAAACTCCCCGGCAAGCCAGCACAACTGGCATCTCACCCCACTGCGATGGGGCAACGGCTCCACCAGACCGCGATCAGAGACCTGAGACCATCCTACCGGAGGAGAAAGTTCTATTCAGAACATATCCTGCCATGCATCGCCAAGAAACCCATTGGCACTTCTACCCTGAAATAGACCACTAGAGAAGAGATGATCTGAAATTATAATGGAGATGACATGGAGG
The DNA here is from genome assembly GCA_030765055.1 of Mantis religiosa. Lineage (NCBI taxonomy): Eukaryota > Metazoa > Arthropoda > Insecta > Mantodea > Mantidae > Mantis > Mantis religiosa. The sequence goes on along the minus strand of CM060950.1, from coordinate 77,179,730 downwards.
GACAGGAAATTCGGGGGATGTAATGAAACTACCAACATTCGAATGGCGACCCGGAAAAAAAAAACGAAAAACCCATGGATGAAATAGGTAAGCCACGGGAATCGAATGTGGATCTTCCGAATGCAGGTCACAGATGAAAGTACCTGAGCCCTCTTGCTCTGTTATCTATCTATATATCTATCGATCAATCTCTTTATATACTATCTGTAATGAAAATAGCTTAAAGATATGATATTTTAAGCAAGAGTGTTACAACCATTTTTGAGAAAATAAAAAGTAACAAAATATCTTCCATTAAAGAATAATTTTCTTCTTATCACTTCCTCAGAAGTTCAAGAACTTAAATATCTACCCAGTTTCGTTTCTGAGTCATGCTGTTCACACACGCACGAATACACATACACACAGACACAGATACACATACACACAAACCCGTACCTATAAAAATAATTGAGGGGCCTCAGAAACCCTCAAAAACAAATATTTCTGATAAAATTCCGACATGTGCTCTTTTTGCAAGACAATACTTTCTTTCCTTGGAATTCTTCTTTGCACATGGAATTTCTCGTTATGTGGGTTTTCAAGTACCTGAAATAGTGATCTTCCTGGACACATGTGATTTCCAGGAACGCCTTGAGCTAACGGTTTTCTCCGCTACAATGGCATAACTAATTGCTTTTCCTTAAAACAGATCGCTAATAAGCCTAATGTTCTCAAAAACGTTTTCATTAACTGGTTAATTAATGCAACGCAGGCTTGTTACGTTATGCACTGATGTTAGCATACTAAAATTGGTCATTGCGATCATGTATATCTATTTGCATGTAGTTTCTTTACAAAATTAATACCCCTACACGTCTATTACTTCGGCATCACATTAAACAGTTTTCGGCTTTGAGTGCCGACTGGATGGTTCTGATTTTATAAATTGTATTATTTACAATAATTGTTGAAACTAGCTCTAAGAGTATTCAGTAATTGAAATGCTAACTTGTACAAGTTTCAACCAATTTATTTGTATCTTTTATCGGGGATTTGTTTAGCGTAACTAGAATGATAATACATCTCCATTGTCCCATGTGTATAATTTTCCAAAGGAAATAATTTTCAAAAAGAAATCAAATCAAATAATAGCATGCCAAATCACTAAAGTGATTAAAATTTTAAAAGATATCTCAATTTTATGTGTTGCATGTTTTGTATCGAATACATTTCTTTGCAGTCAAAAGTTGATAATTTTCTGTAATATGTTTACCTTTAAGCTTTAATTCAGTGTCGAGTACCATTAAATTTTAATATTTGAGTTGATATACTGTTAGGTGGTTTTTTATCAGGTTTATTTTCTTCGCTAACGAAGTATTTGTAAAACTATCATAACAACAAGGAGGATTATGTATGTAAGAAAGTCTGTATTTTCTTAATATACAAGTTTCTGTGAATGCACATTCGTTATAAATCTATGTTAAATGAAGTTAAAAAATAACAAAATGCCAGAACGCTATAGCTGTGTAAAATACTTTTTATTGTGATAAACCAAGGCAGCGACCTATTAAACTATTCTGATTTGCTGCAAAGATATAAATTGTAAGATAATAAAATCAAACATAAGACACATTTATATCACATATCCTAATAATTAAGCATTTTGACATTAGCTTCCAAAATCAAATTCTATTATCAGAGAGGCATTATATGAAATAAAAACTGTATATTCAATGTTGATATTTTTGGAATTACTATGAGATATTCGTGGGCTATTTTGTAAAACATTTAGAAGTTCCTTAGGTCATCCTTGCTTCTTTGGAATACATAAGCTGTATTGTGCAAAGCAGCAACACCTGATGCTTCCTGTTTAAATATTTTCCGACACAACAGCGAAAGAGAACTGATAAGACTTCTCGCTAAAAAGAGATAAAAAGTTCAGGCGGCTCTTCTTTGAAGTCATTGGCACTTGATGTCAAACAGAAAACGCACGAGATAGAAGTTCTTGTTTGTTTGTTTGTTAGCGTTTTCTGATAATGTCCTTAACCGCTGGGTTCTGCAATTTTAAAGTCTATGCGCAGTAATAATGGATAATATTCACCTCATTTTCTATAGTGCATATTTTTATTCAGGGTGTATAATTTTTTGTGGGCTGCAATAATTTTTACTTAAGTTACAATGTTTGAGATGCTTGTATTCGAAGCGAATATGTGAAATATTTTCGTGGTTGAAATGTACAATGTTTTATTTAACATATGTTAAAACCTTATTTAAAAATATCAGATTCCATACACGATGCTCACTCGCAGTCAATGAATTTTTGGAGAGAATTCATCAGAAAATCGATATATTTCAGCGGATGAAACTTAGTATTTTCAAATGAATGTACAATTTAATGTTTCACAGACAATTTAAAAAATCGAAGGAAACAGCCCTTAAGATGATCATTGCTGAAAAAATAAAAGTGATACAAAAAATCTTATATATTACATGTATTCATAACGCAAAATATATATTCCATACAATTATTTAAGGACCTATTGCATACCGCTCTTTGGATATTGAATTTTATTCACCATAACCACTATCTGATATGACAATATGAAATGTTTTGTGAACGCCGTGGTTTACTTTATCCCTCTCGATTTTTTATTCAAAAGTAGTATATAAACGCAAAGAAATTTTTGTGCACCTCTGTCTTAATTTGAATTAGTTTAAGGGGAAAAATTGCACAAATGTTTGTCAAACTTTTCAATGCAAGTTATGAAAAACAATTAGCTTCAACTGATATATTTAATACTTTTAACAGTAAAAACCAACTTCTAAAATTTCTACAGCTCTCCTGAAGATGTCAAATCATATGTTGTAAATAGTTGTGGTGTAATGACCATTTTAAATAGATAAATACTGAAAAATTAGAAGTGAGAAAAACTGAATATAAAGTTCATTGCGGTGGCTTATTCAAATGGTGCAGAACCAACTAAACATAATTTATTGCTTTAAAATTGTTTACACTGGAAAATTGTATAATAAAAATTAAAAGACATAAGGCATACTGCTCTTTCACATTTTAGAAAGTTTCACCAATGCATTGAAAAGGCAGTTTTTCTCGCGTATACGACTACATTTAAAAAAGACCTGTTTTAAAGTAGTTTAATAAATGTAAAAGCACAGTCCTACTTATATAATGATTGCATTATCACAATAAAAATAATATTTATTTCTCTTCTTATGATATGTAGCCTCTATTGAGGATGCAGTAACATTTTTAAATATATATTTTTAAATTTAAGTATTGAGCATAAAATGAGAAAATTAGATGGAAGAGGAAATTCACTCTATAAGACTGAAGAAAAATAAAAGGTGTAAATTTCAGCAATGCTCGTCATTTGGGATTCACTTAAATTGTTATACGAGTAAAAAATAAAAGCTAGTGAAATAAAGGTTGCTTTACATAGTTATAAAATAATGATGTAACATTGAAAATGGATGTGAATTACTGGCACAGTCAATAACGTATTAACAATTGGTCTACAAAGGAGTATGTCAGAACGAGTGCGAAAATAAAGCCAGGAAAATCAAAATCCAATCTTCACTCCGAAACCACGATTTGTATTTGCTATTTCCCATAGCAAAATCAACTAAAATACAGAAATTAACAGCTTGTTGTAGTGTTTACGGAAGTCAAATGACAAGAAGTGTCTGTAGTCACAAACTCAGTGCTTCCAGGCCTCAGGGTGTCGACGACCATGAAGAGATACGAGCAGAGCGGTGGTAAACTAAAGTACGCGGTTCTGGCGCAAACAAAGCGGTCCACAACTAAACTGACGTCATTTTGCTTTCTTCTTGTTCTCTGTTGCAGCGGAAGCCGCACCTGTGAGGTGACAGGGGTTAACTGACAGAGATAGAGCGCCAGCAAGAAATTTCTTTCGTTGAAGATCTTGTAATTATACGTGGGTGTCGATCGGTTGTTTATCTCTTGCTTCATTTGAAATTTAGAATGGATCTGTGCTTATTTATTCTTGCACGAGTAACGTATATGCTTCGCATTCGGGAGGACTCGGGTTTGACTCTGACCATAACATTTTCGTGGTTTTATCAGGTTGGTAGGGTAGTTTTGTCCATTCCTTTCCCCATCTTTTTTTCACTTGTTCCAGGATTGTAGTATCAGGGGACGACGTTTGCAGCGGGACAGTGGGATGTGCATTATGTAAATATGTCTTCCTGTAACCTTGATGGCCCTCTGATGTCCTTAACTGAGGCGGGGACCGTCGCTGATTATGGCGCCGGTAGATTCGCGTTTGATGTCATTCTGGAATCATTAGGGACCCCGTACTTCTTAGAGTGCATCGTCGTCCGGATCACGTCTTTTGTCCCACTGACCTATTTTTACCCAATAATTTTCTGTGAGGAAGTTAAGATTATTTTACTCATTAAACCATTCATTGGCTACAGTATATCAGCAATGACTCTTTTTAAACAATTAACCATTTAAATAATACCAACGTGACAGCAACTTATATAATCCTGAAGTTTAGTATAGCTATCTGAATAGTTTGAGAAAACGTATAATTTTACCCAGAAATATCATTTACAGGAAAACGCACATCTAAGCAAAGTTGAGAAAATAGTCTCCCATATATTTGCGAAATAGCAAAGCGCATGGTTTGAGAATACATAATTAACAGAAGAAAGAATATTTCTCTTAAACGATGGGCTAAGGTTTACTCTCCACTCTTAACTGTGTGGGAAGTATATTTATTATTTTTCTGAAGAGATGTAGAATTTACAGTACTACAAGGTGGCAGATATCCGATAATTTTTAAAATATATCTCAAATTAAGTATTTTTCTTATAATAATAAAACAGATATGAAATTAAAGGGAAACCGGAATTAATAGGACTGCATTAAGGACAAAATATGTTTTGGCATTTTTTGCCATTTTGTCTCGTCTTAAAGCCTAACTCTTTTCACTCAATCACAGTCTGGATAGAATATGTACCTATATATCAATGTCAGAGAGATCTAGAGAAGGCAGAGGTCTATAACCAACCTTTTCATCATCATGGATCAGATGTAACCTAGGTGTATTTTTAGGGATTTCTCTATACTGGTTGGAACTGGACGTCGTCTGTTGTGGTATGGTTAATTCTGGAAAACTATACAAATCTTACGGGTCACATGTTTTATTGTAAACATCTCCCGTCAAACAGCTTAGAATTTATTTTATATAATACCTATGGGTAATCATTGTACAAACCAACTGGCATTTTTACCCTAGCGTATTTGCTCTTGAAATTTGGTGTACCCAACGTATCAGATGGAGCAGCAATGATAGTGCCCAAGCAGAATATGTAGCCTGTGCAATATTTATCGTAGTGTTTGTTGTTTCCCTACGTTTGTTCACCTCAAAGTTAAATTAAAATGGAAATGAGAGGAAGGGGCAAGTAATGCGCATCAAAAAACGGAGCCATGTTTCTCTGCCACATATGAGAAGAACTGTTTACAAAATAATTACTGAAAGAAATTTTGTGGGGGAAGGACATTTTAGGATACGCTGAATCCATACGATAAACAGTGTTAAATATTCAATATCCAAAAAGAGAAGAAATACGGAAAATTGAGAGAATGGAGGTTTGATTTTGCACATAAGGACCTTGTCCTTGGACAATGTGACAACTGACAATGACAATTGACAATGAGGAATATGACAATTGCATTTGGAAAAAAAATACCATCACAAATCCCTATAGCTGCTTTACAAATAAAAGTAAATACTCTCTCATTTAAAGCAGACTGCAGTAACGCATGCATGTAGTAACGCATTTTTAAGGGTAGTGTTTTATTAAGCACTGAATATGAAGCCAACCTAGAGGTGACATGTGTAATCTGTAATTGAGAGGGACATGTATCGAACCTTCTGGAAAACTATTTCGGATTTTCTCTAATGTTGAAGGACAAATATCGAGAAATTTTCAGATGTTTGAAGGCCGGACTCACCTGAGCATTCATCTCTACAGGATTAAAGTGAGAAAATCTATGTCTAAATATCAAGCTGAATATAGGAGAAAGAGGCAATTTCGGAGGAGAAAACTGATTTTCTCAATTGAACACTTTAATAAAGAATTCCGTTTAGTATCAGGCCAACTTAACCCATAAAAGATTTCATATTACTCATGTTGAAAGCGTTTGCATGCCTACACTTATGATGCTTCATTTGTTACGTGGCATCCCGGTCGTTCTACTCCTCATGTGGGAAAATGATTAGCTACCTGAAATAAAACAAATCAACTACTGGAACCATTCAGTACAGCTTTAAATTTTATCTTGGCTTATAATCTAGTAAACATAACACACGTTTTACTTTGTTACATAAAAGCAATGATATCTAGGGATGATTAATTATGCTGACCGAGTCCAAGAACGTCGAAGCTATGGTATGAGCTGACAGACCAAATGCTGAGGCGCCAACAGACAGAAACATGCTGTTGCTCTTGCAGAAGCTACAACGACCGTTGATAAATAATCTACCATCTAATGTCCTTAGGTATAAACAAAGATGGCCAAGTAGCTTTTGTTTCATGCCCACGGTAGGAGCAAATACCATGGCCAAATGTGTTCTCGTAGCACTTTTAAAACGTGTGGTGACATATTGTAGGCAAATGACAAAATTTGGATATAAAAATAGAGGTTTTAAAAATTTGCTGAAAGTAAAGGAAGGAAGGGAGGGAGGAAAGGGGAGAGAGGGAGGGAGGGAGGGAAGGGGAGAGAGGAAAGGGGAAGGGAGAGACGGAGGGAGGGAGGAAGACATTTTTTGAGCAAGTCCCGTGCGCGCTCGTATGAAGTATTCAAATCCAGAATGCACCAAGGTTGTCAAATGAGGATTTTCATAAAATTTCTCTACCCAACCTAACCAAAAAGAAATTCTAATATTCCGTTTTGTCAAAAACAGCTACAAATACTTTTAATATATATGTGAAAACGACATAAGAAACAATACGAAACTTAGTACATAGAAAAGGGTTAGGTTCACTGAAATGTGAAATGTTATCAACTAGTTTTCCTCTCAAGTTTTGTTAATTTTTCGGAATGTCAAATGCTTCATGTTCATTTCAGTTTAAAAACGTCACCTAACAGAATGTGTTTAAATTTTTAAAATTTATTTCCTCCCCACCGAAGTTTGAGCTATTTACTGCCACTTTATATACGAATAGTTCAATTTATCTTGGGCATATCGTATATAACAAAAACCATTAATGTTTTATTAGAAATCATTTCTACATTCTGAGGATCACAGTGTCCCTTTTGGTGTTAAATAATTTGATGCCAAACTTAATATTATATAAACAATCTGTTTGGTCTTTTGAAGTTATAATACAAAAGGTTGAATACATTATAATTTATTTGATAATTTAAACCATAGTTATGTGACACCTAAATATATTTTAAATTATTATTATACAGACAATGAAGTTTGTCTCTGAATGAAGAGCATGTTGTCTAAGGTAATTTATTTTCCATTGGGATAATTGAAATGGAATAAACAAGTTTCACAGTCTAATGGCTAAAAATAATTTTGTTCTGGAGATCAGAATTTAAAATATCAATCAGCAACATTCCTTTTCCCCTCCGCCTTAAATTAAACGACTGAGGCAGATTTGTTCTGCACATTACGTAGATAATGAAAGCAGTTGTTTCATTCCCCTAGATTATTAATTACTACGGCCTGAATTGTTGAATCCATATCCGTACCACATTTTTCAGTATTCCTTTGGAAGTTTTGATCTACTGGGATGTGCATAAGTATATATACTACATGGAGTAGTCGAAACAAAATTATGTTTGACTTTTCAATGACCATACAATAGCCACTTACAATCAGTATAGGATAAAACTTTCAGTAACTGTTATTTTAATCCCTAATATTAATAATTTTAATGTGAAATTAGTACATTCCATTTTAATTTTAACTTACTTATAGTCCAAAAATGTAGCACACTATGTGAACAATATCAGTAAAGGAATTTAACAGTGTAAAATATTATTTCTCAGTGGGTTCTTTCAAACTTTTTCAAAGAATGTAAGAAGCTGTCATAAAGATATGTTTTATAAAGTAATAGAATCGTTTTAAATAGTATAGGGGCATTTATACTTTGATTAATCCTCCTATGAAAATCACTATATATTAAACAAAATACGACACAAATGCTTTCACCTAGACTCCGAACCACTTTGGGCCTTGGAAATGCTTCAGGTGAGCTAGTCGGAGGCCCCCGACTTGGAGAGGCCCGACTTAAAATCGTCACTGAACCTGTAATCGAACCACGGAGCCTCAGCACGAGAGCCGCAAATGAAACCACTAAGCTATCCTAGCGCCCTACTGAGCTAATATTTGAGAATAAAAAAAACTTCAGACATAACATTGACTTGCAATTTCTGGGCACGAAGAACCATGTGCCTCTGGCAAAATATAGGCATAAGCAAAAGAGTGGCTACATTTCAAAATTCTAATCTATTATACTATCTACAATTTGTTTTTCCAGTTTCAAGAAAATCTGTACAACATGAGTTTTCTCTTTTCCTTCGTCTTAGCCTGTGACAAATACATTGTTAACCTGGGTTTTGCAGGGTTCCACACAGATGTACGTAAAGGTAAGTGAGGCTAACGGCGCCCATTATAAATTCAACATACTACTATAAATTGCGTCAAGGCGTTTCTCAAGCAAAGTCGTTTCCTTCAATTGTCAATGCGTTTACAAGTTTGGGCCATAAGCTTTGGTCTGGAAGAAGATGCATAATTGATATAGGAATTGTTGCAGACTTGCCCACACAAAGAACATAATTATTATTTGCCCTAATATGGACCCATGAATTATTTGATATACCATTCGCAATACATAGGGACGCCTTGCAGATGAACTCTGAGGGAGACCAAATCACACCAGGATAGGTTGAAATTCCCAGAGTAATGCTAACATATCTACATAAATATCATCATCAACGAGTTAATCACACAAACAGATACCTTTATGGCATTCCAAAGTAAAGCTCCACTACAGACTGTCCAATTTGAAACTTGTTCCTGCCACTGCGTTAGTGTGTGATAAGCTGGAAACGCAGACATCGGTCTAAGTATAGGTACTGTAGACCTCTGACAGGAAACGTCTGCGGGGTGTCCTTCTCTCTGAAGGGGTAAGAGGAAACCGCATCACATGGCAGCTCACTGAGAGAACTAATAGATCTACTACCCATATTAAATACATCTTGCAACGTTAGTATTCCAGCAGTGCTAGCTCAACAGCATGTGTTATCTAAGAGGCCTAAGTCTGATATATTGAATGTGGAGCCGTCATTTTTCTCAAATAACGTTAGAAATGTTAACACATTTTTACAGCCACATTTTCGTGAGAACACGGTAGAAATTATACAACAATGGAGGACACCTCACGCACTTATTCTACATAGATCCATTGTGGCTTCTATCCCCAGGAGGAGATGATAAACTGAAGGACTCACATAGCAATAAAGACCGCAAGCAGACAGGTCAATAAGACGCGCGAGTCCCTAATAGTTCCAGGCTCGAAGACCCGTCCCACTGCTGGAGATACTTAGAGAGGGCGATGAATGATCCAGCGACCTCTAGTGTCCACGGGGAGAATTCTTTCTTTTGAGCAAGCAGCCGCGCCATCTTTCCGGGTCACGAAACTTGGAAGCCCACCTGAAAGATAAGAAGGAAAAGGAATAAAAGGGTCATGATGGAAAGGAATTCGTGAAAGATGAGAAAAAACTCCAGTATTCGCCTACCAACCAGAGAAGGCCACGAAAAATCCAAGGTTCGACTGTACCCTATATCACTCCGTTCGGAGTAGATGATAGATGGATCTTCACTACCTCTAGTTCCTCAGGGTTAAGGGTTTGTATAAATAAGACGAAATAAGTCGTTCAAATATCTAGAAGTTAGAATGAAGTTGTCTCCACCTAGTTGTCTGGGTCTGTCTGTCCTCTAGGTCTGATAGACGTTACAGACGTGCTAACAAAGCTGTATTCAACAAGGATACTTGCGGTGGGTGACATAACACACAAAAGCACCAAGAGCCGAGACACTGCATCTGTAACAGCCCAGACCATCCCTAAGTGGAGTTTTAGTGCCTACATTTTTATTGCTATTGCTGGATTTCCCAACAACTCTTGTTTACTAAGAAATACAGGTGCAGCAATGAAGAGTTCGCCTACTCATCGTTCTCAAGCTAATTGCTGATTAATATTCATGTCCTTTAATCTCGTCTAGTTTCAGTTCTTAGTGATATTAATGTTGTGCAAATATTACGCATATTGTTTGCTTTTGAATGGTTATTTTACGAAAATGCTTCTTTAGGAGCCGGTTAACTGAAATCCAAATAACAGTAATGCATTAGCATTAGTGGATGCTCATTGGCACACTTTAATTTCACATATATCACAACCCGCAGGGACCAGGTTTACGTAACTGTCACTTTTGGGCAAGGCAAATTTTGTCGCCCTGTTACTAAAAGTTCTATTACCTATCTAGTATATGCACGAAGCACTTATTATTATCATATTATTATTAATTGTTGTAGTACCATCGCTATACTCATTATTATGATTTATTCCATTGTTAAGCACTATTTTACATAAACTATTATTAATATACATTTAAAGTATTCACTTTCACACAAAGAGCAAACGAAACCTTCATATAAGTTATAACAAAACAATGTTCATCTGCTATGCCTGAGTGAATCTTTCAACATATTCAAAGAATCTTGTTTCAATATCTCATCCTTCTCAGAGCTCATTAAAGCCAACTCCCTTGTTTTACCGTGCGTAAAATAATTGACTTTCCATTAATTCTCGCTCTACATGAACGCTTCTTTCTCTATAAATTTAATAACTGGTAAAACGAGGGAGGTTCCTGGTACGAATCTAAATTAGAAAAGGTCATTAGAAGGTTGTATAATAAAACAATACAGTTTTGATATCGTCAACTCTCTAGTTTAGCATAGAGAATGAAAATGAGAGCACTAGACAACACAAACGGTGTTCTTGTCTTCCGGTTAGAATTCTACTAATTTCATTTACTTTGTTAGTATCTATTAACTTGCTCTGTGTTTCTTCCCGACAAGTTAAACTATGAATAAACAAGTTATTTAGAGAATCATTCCAGTCCTGAACTTCACTCTTCCATCCAGTGTCCTATTACCTATTACCGTACTAGATGTTTCTTCCCGACAAGTTAAACTACGAATAAACCAATTATTGTGATAATCATTCCAGTCCTAAACTTCACTCTTCTAAACAGTGTCCCGAATGACTCGCTGTTCATCATGAAATAGAAATGTTCCCAACGGTGTGCAATTATGTATTTTATAGCCATAAATATTCCAAGTACCTACATTGTTCATACCGAGCGGGATAGCTCAGGTGGTTCGTCTGTGGCCCGCATTCAGGAAGTCCGGATTCGATTGCCGTGGCCGACCTACCTGACACATGGGTTTTTCGGGGGATTTGCCGGTCGCTAGGTGAAGGCTGGGTAGGTTAATTGCATCCCCCGAATTTCCTGTACCTCCATTTCATTTCCAGTATCATTTCATATCATCTCACATCTGGTGGTCTCTTTCAGGGTAGAAGTGTCCGCGGGAGTCTCAGCGGTGCATGGCGGATGATATGCTCTGAGTGAACCACTTCCTCCTCCGGTAGATCGGTTGCCGATCTTCGAATCGACTACTGGGACCGTCTCCGAACCACAGTACGTGGGAGGTTCCAGCTAAGTAAAATGTAGGGACCCTGCCCTCTTCACTGTACTGGTTCCTTGGGATGGCCACCCTCTGTCTCCTCTCGCTTCATTCTTCCTCTTGGAATAGTCCCACTTGGTGGCATAAGGTACAATAATCCAAGCCTGGTCTCACTGCCAAATCCGTTCCGAAAAAAATGGCACTGTACTGAATATTAAAGACATTCTCGTTAAGATAAAATTTTTGTAATATGATATAGGCCTACGAATACAACAAGTAAAAGGAAAACGTTACCTCTGGTTCAGATGTCTAAACATAATGGGTTATCTACACAATAATTACCGATTTAGAAAGTAATATTTGATTAGTAGCTGCTCTTCTAACACTCAGTTTATCATCATTGCTACATGCTGATTCTAGTATGCTTCTTCCGATAGAGAATTATAAAAAACTTTTCCTGAAATATATCAATTTTGTTTATAAAAAGCTGAAAACATGGAATCCAAACTTAGTGAAACATATTCAATTTTGTGCATTACTTAGGCGTAATATACTAAGAATATTGAAATTAAAAACGTTGTAGTTTTCAAAGTAAATCCTAAATTCTATGTACATCATCAACAAATCTATGTATCGTTGTGGAATTGAACGATCAGTTTTCACTTTTATAAGCCCAAATCTTTGTGTGTTGATTTTTCTTTCGAGCATTTACCACTTTTTTTCTACGGCAGTTTACATATTTTATTAACCTTAGAATAATTAAAACACAACGCTGATCAATATTAAAAAGAGAGGCACTCAAAATACTACATTCACATATATTATTAATATTATCTTGAAGATAAAAAAATTTATACGTAATGTAAGTTAAGCATGAAAGCTCAAAGTTCAAATATTTAGTAAGTTTCCATAGAAGAAAATCATGGATGATGTTATCAAATGCATATGGAAAACAGTATAAAACAGAGAGGCAAACCAGAGTATAAAAGCAGCGACCATTTGAAACATTTGCAATCGCTCAGTGAAGAAGCGGTGAAAGGACGACAAGATTTAAGATTTTTAAGCCAGCAGGACGCGGACGACGCCGGGAGCCAAGAAAAGAAGTAAAAAATAGTATTTACAAAGTACAATTTAATTATCTAAAACTTGAGAAAAATTATTCAATTTGACAGTTGACTTTATAGGTATTAATCCTTGTTGCTTATTTGTGTCACATTTAGCATACGTATAGATAAAAGCACAGAGTATTTGTTCAAAAATTTAGCTGAGGCATACATAACAGAAATGGACCGATAATTATCAGTCCTAATTACATCACCTTATAACATTTATTTTCTATATTACATTCGCTTGGTATATGCCACGTGATTTCTGGTGAAACCATGATGAAGCTCTGCAAACAGAATTTGCACACCTCTACATTACGTTAATCCTGTCATATTTCCATTTTCTATCACGCAATCAGAATGAAAGAACTCAATTTATTCTTTTCCTTATTCAGGTGATTGTACGTTATCACTGTGATTCCCTTGCATTTTTGTTAGACATTTATGGTATAGACACGCAGCTAAAATATACTCATCTCCTTTGGTTGACCACAAAAGTCTGAACGGAATAAGAATTAAATTATGCAGGATGAATTTGGGTGAAACACACTCACTAGAGATAGCTGCAAAGGTGTTACTTCTATTAACTTTGTATTTACCGTGTGGGATGGCTCAGGCAGTTTCGTCTGCGGCCCGCATTCGGGAGGTATTGTTTTGATTCCCGTGGCCGGCCAACCAGGCCCATGGGTTTTCTGGAGGGTTTTTCGATTTTCCAGGTGAGTTCTGGGTAGGTTAATTACATCCCCTTTATTTCATTTCGATTATCATTTCACATTATCTCTCATCTGTGCTCACTTTCAGGGCAGACGTGTCGGCGGGTGTCTCAGCGGTGCATGGCAGGATGATATGCTCCTTCGGTGGGACGGTCTCGGTCTCCGGGCCAGCCTGTTTGGCCTTTTCAACACGACGATGGGTGGGATGCCGGCTGTACTTGCCTGCTGGGGAGTTTCCAACTGCTAAATTATATGGACCCTGCCCTCTTAACTGTCGTGACTCCTTGGGTCGGTGGCCTTCCGTCTCCTCTCACCTCATCCTTCCTCCGGGATGCCCCAATTGGGATATAGGCACAATAGATCAAGACTGGTCGCAGTACCGAATCCCCTCCTTACCGTAATGCAATCAAATCCAACTTTGAATTTAATAGAACCGAGCCATTAATAAACATTATGGTATTAAGTGCTACAGATTGAGGTGGGGATATGTTCAATGTAGTTTCTTTATTACTTAATTTCAACGTATCCCGCTTTGTAACAATGCATTTCTTTTCGCCATTCTATTTCTTTAGTATAAGCAATGTAGATAGATAGTTTTATTCACCTTAGGAATATACAATATTCATGGCTTCGTCAAATTTGTACGCACAAGAATAATACATTTCTTATGAATAATACAATTATGAATAATATGTTCGAAGCTATGTGTGAATAAAGTTGTATTGTGGCTTATAATGCGTAGATCTGATTTACTTCTTGTATTATATGTATGTATCTGCGAATTTGTTTCAAACTGAGCAAGTACAATTCTTGTCCTAACTAGAGCTTCATATATATACACACAGGGTAATGGAAGTATTTTTAGTAGTTTAAAATATGGTTTACAGCTGGTGGTGAAAGGAATATTTACTATATAACGAATAGCTCTTTTCTGCAGTCTAAATATTTTTGATACATCTTTAGCATTTCCCCAGCTAAGTATACCATAAGACATTACAGAATGAAAATAAGCAAAATAAATAATTCTCAACACATGTCTTTGTATGTCTTTAAACAACTGAAATGTTGGTATACCTGTAGGCATTTAGTATCTAATTTAGCAAAACGTAGTTCAGCGTTTTACTGTGTTAATATTTGGGGACTGTATTAAAGCGGTTCCGTACATGAGCTAAACTCTGTAATCTGTCCCACATTCATCAGATATCGCTAAGAAGCAACATGTTAAAATGAAGTAGTAAAAGAATAAAGAGAGCTGTGTCTCATATTAGTGCAGTTTCCGGCTAAGAAATGCGATGTTTCGAGTTAAGCAGAGCTGCTAGATATACAAATGTTTACTTCCTTCCCAGCATCTCAAAAGTTTCCAAAAAATAGTAAATGTAAATGACAGCCATTATCAACTCTAGAGCACATAATGGTTGCTTCTAAATAAAAGTGGTCTTGCTGTTTTAAAGATCATACCCAAAATTAGTAAACATTCATCTGATTATACTTTATAGACTAGAGCGTGTCAGTATCTTCCCATATAGATATTTCGTCAGTCACAATTACTGCCAATTTTATTCCTCGATAGACCCGATTTAAAGCAAAAAGCTATTACAGCAAGTAAATAAATAAAGATCTACATCCGTCACGTCATCTCCAAACCGATGTTACAGATTTTTGTAGCTACATATATTCCATTTCTATGTGCAATCTTTCGGATAACGACTCAAAATGGATATAATTGCAGTAAAATTAAACAATATTCAAGTAGCATGTACTCTGTACCCGGATAAGTTAGAATTAGCTTAGTATTGTGACTTTGTGGGTTCGTAGAATTAAAAGTCCTATTGCACAAACTCAAAATGTTCTTTAATTCCACCGAATTACAGTTGGAACACTTTCCGATTACATAGAATTACGTAGCGTACACAATTGCAATCCACCAGTTCGTCTATCACAGGTCCACTCCACACTCGCAATTACGTACAACTCCTATGATACACGTACGCAGTCTTCCAGTTCGTTCTCTAGCACTGCGCTCTTCACGGCTGATCGCCAAGAACTGAACTGATCCGCCCACTGCAGCCCTTATATAGGAAGATCGCTGTTTCTGGAAGCTTTGCGGTTCGGAACATCATCCCGATTGTTCTAGACGTCAGGGGGAGGGGAAACAGACGGTTAGTGATGCTTTTCCAACCATCCCCTCAGTGAACGCTACAAGCTAAATGGGTAGGCGTGGTCTGAATGCCTCCTGTCACCCACCCAGCTGCCAGTTGGTCGTGCCTTCCGATAATTGGGTGACAGTACGGATGAAGGTAACTCTGGTGCATGGAGACAGCTGCATCTTTATCCGTCAACGTGACTGATATCGTTATCAAAACATCCTTAAGTTTAAAAGTGGCTTAGTTTGCTTATGGTCGTCATCTTAACACCATGATAGTGCAGCTGATCACCCAGCGGAAAATTCGGTTCGATGCCCGGTACCGGCATGGGGTTTTTCAGAGTTGGTTCGGTGTGCATTCGGTCTCGTGATGTCCTTAGAGTGTCAACTGAGGAGCTATCTACTTGAAGGTAAAGTAGTGGCTCCAGTTGTGAAGATCGCATTCAGCGTTTGGGAGGAGCAAGGGGTGATAAATGCCACGTCCCACCCTCAATTACTTCTATATTCATTTGTTGTAGATAGAGCTGGGAGACGCAGCGACAGGACGTTACATCTTGGCTCGGCATCAGACTGTTGCACCAAAAAGTTTTTTTTTTTTTTACTTTGCTGATCTATATTATTTGCTTTAGTTAGTATCCACCTTTGACGTGTCTGTTTTGGAATAATTTGATAATCGGAATTACTGTAACGAAGGCTATTGCACGTTATAATAAAAATGATAGGTCACCAGATCATAGTTTTGTTTAAGTCAAACTCCTCCGTTTAGATACATGCTCGCCTAAGATTTTTATTCCAAAATCACACACTGTGTAAGAAAAATGTTTAAATTAAGAGATATTAAACTCAGGTATTTACTTGAAGTTTCAAAGTCATCTAAACTGAATGATACTGAAGCATGATGGAACTTCGTGAACCAAGAGAGCTTTTAATATTCAAATTATCTATTAGAAACTGGCATGATAAATGGCATGGTTCAGAGCTGAATGTCTTAAATACTCTGAGACACTAGGTTTATACATAGTATGTGATATTCAAAACCGTTACACTAAATAAACGTTAAGTATTCAGTTGCGCACTAACGCTGAGTAAATTATGTGGCGAAAGCCTTCCAGAATACCTTCAGATTCATGTGTAAATTGGACCACTGAATTACGAAGTTATGAGTGACATTGGTGAACAGGATTTGACATATATGTTCATATACTTTTGATTTCTGAAGAGAAGCTGTGCGTTATATCATTATTAGGTGTCCTAAGCGAGAAAGACTTTGTAGATATTCGCTATCACCTCTGCAGAGTCAACAATGGCTCACTATCAAAGGTGACTTGGAGATTTGCAATGTGTATCTCTTAGCGCCATCGCCGCCCCTTTCCAATTTGTGCAAGCTGTATTGTATTTATCTTTCTTTGTGTATCGCTATTCGGCCAGCATACTAGACGCGAAGCCTGCATGCGTCACATCCAACTGAAGGTGAACAATCCAGCTCAGAAGTGTTCGTCCCGATCTTGAGCTGCATTCCTCTCAATGGCTCTTCTTCGCGTCATTCGTCATGCCGTTCCGTTGACGATCAACTATCTTCGGGCAGGGGCGGAGGGGAAGGGACTTGTGCCACCCACACGCCCACACAAGGCACATACGTTTGGTTTTATGAATGTGGCTGTGAACAGAGAAAGATACACCCACTTCAATGCTCTGGCCTCACTCAGCACAATGACTCTCAAGGGTCACTGCAGCACAGGGTTCTCAACCTGGCAGTTTTACCTTTACTAATGGATTGGACCGTAAGTCCTGGCGTTTCTTTAAGTGAAAGTTTTGCGCGTAAAATAAAATGTTTTGGCTATGTGTTTTATATAATTCGACAGGGAATTGTGTCCATTACGAAATAGTTTGTTTAGTATTTGTATGCGTATATGTCATTTTTCTTTTCAGCTCAATGAAATGTCAATTCGACATACAAGAGCATCTTCGACACCTCCTTTTTTCCTTTGGCATCTCGATTAAACGCAAGAACCAGAAAATATCAAAAATACACTTTGTTGTCGACTTGGCGCTCTACTTTATTGGCCTGAAAAGAAAAAACAGTATAGTATAAGCATACGAAAACTAAGCACATTATTTTGTAAAGCACAAAATTTTCTATCGAATAACATAAAATGTGTTTACAACACATTTTATTTTGCATACAAAACTTTCCCTTAAAAAATAATACCAGAATTTACGGGCCAACCCATTATGTCATACGATTCAAGGTTTAACGAGCCTTCTATGCTTCGAAAGTGAACCTGAGCCTATGGTATCTAGAAAAGCATCAAACCTGGATTCATGGAAAGCAGGAAAATGTTAGTGGTGAATCTTAATATAAGCACAGAGAGAATTTAGAAAATGCTATAAGTAATGACATCATCTATAGATTATAAGTTTGCTGTACAACGCCATTGAAATCTGGCCTCCTACCTCTTCGTCAAAGCCTCTTAGCTGATCGTCTCAGTAGACATATAAACCATTTATTTAACTAACGTCTATTATCTAATACATATATTCTGCTTATACAAACGTTTTTCCAATCTCAAGTCATGTTTTATTTACTTATTCTATTCAGTTTAAGTATTTTTCCTTTGTATCCACTTCTTTGGACAAAACCATTGCTTTTATGGAATGTTTGACCCATCTTCGTGTTCTCCATGACTATCGCTATGTTACTCTTGTTTCGCATGTTTTATACACAAAATATCTGGATGAAACTATTTAAGTGATTTAAAAGGACCAAGAGATAGATGTCTTTCGGACCGTTAGCTATCAGATAAAGAGCATTTTATTCTATTTCGGAAGTACTGGTACAATAACAAGGGTCAGTGAAACTAGCCACTAATGAAGCCAGTTATTAAACAACTCTATCTGTTTCTTATCGACATCACGTTGATTTTGAAAACTGAATAACATGGAGAAATTGTAGTGGTCTTCAAAATGTATATTGCATACTGTCACCAGTATATTGATATATCAATGCATGCATGCACGTAAATTGAAACGCTATTGGGGTTTCTATAAAGGATATACACCAAGAGAATTGTGGGATTCTGCATCGCCTCAAACGTTTTCCACTGTTAAGTTTATAATTTATTTCCGTTCTAACAACTAAGCGAAATGCTTTTAATAAAAATGACACACAGGTAAATAACTGCAATACATAATTTCCGTATGTTATTGTAATAAATCACTATTACAGTCACTAGTCTGCCTCAGTAGCATAGACGTAGAATATCTGCCTCACGTTCAAGAGGTCCCGAGTTCGAATCTTGGTCAGGGTGAGTTATCTTGATAGAGTTTTTTCGGTGTTTACCCTTATCCTGAAAGACGACCCTGGACCCAGGGCTAATTTGAGCATCGGTTCACCTATTTCATTCATCGTCCGATATGACAACGTTGGAGGGCGTAAATTAAAACCAGGAGAAGATTACAGTCACTGGCTAGGCAATTAAAAGTTTATCAGAGGATTGAGCTCATTATCTAAATTTCGTGTTAAGGAAATGAAATTAGTAAAGCTATCTTGGTGAACACAATTAGGATTCCCGAGAAGTCAATCGAACAGGATATATTATCTCATTACAATCCTGGAAGTCAGTTATGTTTAGAAGTCAGGCAGTGACTAGGCACGTAGAAAAAATTCTGAAAATTAGAGAGGAAATTAAGTTATTTTGATTGAATAAGAACAGAGTAAAAATTGTGTTTCAGATACAAATTAGCAGCTTTTAAGATTTTGCAACATTATACGGAAACGATGGTGGGGAGTGAGACTTAGTACGTGGAACTTGAGTTGATAAAAGAGGGTGTGCTTCTAAAATTAATGTCCATCCTTTGGGTTTTAGTCTTTACAGCAGCGCTTACTGTGATTGATACCGCTTAAGATCGCGCTCGAGTTATATAGATTCTTTTGCTTAACCCTTTTGCGACTCAGAGCACCATAGAATTTGTAATAATATCACAGAAAGTTATTTTTAAAACATAAAGCCTGGATATCTCTGATGTTAGCATATATATATATGAATAGTTACACAGTTTAATTCTTCATCCTCAACAGGGAGCAACTCATTTCAAAGAGATTATTGCCCTCCATTTAGTTTATCAACAATTTAACTGTTGCTTATCTTCGCACATACCCTCGCATATTCGTAGATAAGGATCTGATAGTTCCTCACTGGAGCACCTGGTAGCAGATACATTGAACAAAGAGACTTTAAACGGTAACATTAACTGACATAAAGTCTGAACGACACTCAGAGATAGGACTTGAAATGACTCAGTAGCATGGTCTCCAAATACTGACGCTCTTGATGAACACTGCCACTTAATTTTATTCTGGTAGATGCTAGGCCTCCCACAAAACCAAGCAACGTATCACAATGAGTTTCTTTCATGGTATTTAATTGCCCATGTAAATGCACCATCTTGTAAGGAGAGAGAGAGTGAGAACAAGGGGCACGAAAGTCAACATCCCAAGTAGCACTTCCATAGTGACTCGACATTCCTCCGCCCTCAGCATTGAGCTCTGTAATCTGCAGCTCTCTTAACAAACGATATTGGCATCAATTATACTTATTGTATAGCAGATAAATGCTACCACATGTCAACAAAGTGCACTGAACTCCACCGCTGCCTCTAAGCCTAACAAAAACATATGTGATGCTTCATCACATGATTTATCGAGGAAGGTGGTGACGTGATAACTTGTATGACCAGCAATCTGGTGGCCGTGGGTTCGATGCCCATCTAGCGCTGTGGCGGACAGGTGGCGCGGATGCATAAGGAATTTAAATAATATTCTCCGTAGATATTATAGGGCTGCTAGGTCGACGGGTCATTTATCCCCTATCCCTAGCGGCTCCAGCAGTAAGTTAGGTCCACATGCTTGAAAATTTAAGTCTTCCATGGTCTATGTGGCCTGTGCCTGCGATGCGTGGCCTCCTGTGGTTTCCTGAACTCGTCGCTTTCTCCTGAGGGAGTTAGCCACAATATATCTGTGTATATCGTAATGCACGGAGTGTATCCCAACATTATTTACACTTTACCACTTTTACCTTTATCGTATGACTTTCTCTACCCACTATTGTATATTCTTTTTAAAGATACAACAAATTATTCTTAGGAAAGTTTGCTTTTCTAACCTTCATGATAATTGAGAAAAACTTTTGCAGAATCAATATCCACCCATTACTCCATTGCAGATATAACTGGCTAGAGCAAACCGAACCAATATTCACATGTGTGAAAGTGTATTACTGTTAGCTGGCCCTAAAATTCCCCAGTCTTTCGGTGGCATTGTGAGAAATAGCTGCATAACTACAGTATTTTAAATAATTGCATACGTATTGAAAAATTCAAACCAATAAATAATAGCAGATATTTCAAATATTACTGATACCACAGAAATGGTATTTGAGATACATAATGTTCTTTAAAAACTATGCACTTTCTGTGCAGCAGCAGCAGCAGCAGCAGCAGCAGCAGCAGCAGTAGTAGTAGTAGTAGTAGTAGTAGTAGTAGTAGTAGTAGTAGTAGCAGCAGCAGCAGTAGTAGTAGTAGTAGTAGTAGTAGTAGTAGTAGTAGTAGTAGTAGTGGTAGTGGCAGTAACAGTATTAATATTAGTAGTAGTAGCAGCAGCAGCAGTATGATAGCGAAATTAAAGGATTGAAATAAGTAAAGAATCATGATGGATTTCAAAGGAATGTTGGTTCTTTGTTGCAACGCGTGCAGGTGCAGTTGAATCAAATAGCAGTTAGGGTGAATAGTTGTTTTAGCAAAAGAAATGTAAGAAACAGTGTCCTTAGCAGATTTCTAAAGGGTAGCACTTGACTTTGTTGAATAAAGCATTCTTCGGACCCTTAATAATGGCAAGAGCAGAATCACAATGGACAAAAAGAGCTACAAAGGGAATCTTTGTGTGAAAAGAGGGCTTCCAGAAAGTGAAAGCTACACACCCACGCGCAGCTGTGAGGACAGTTAGTGGCTGGGAGCCGATTAGGGCAGTCCATTTTTTCTGTCTTGGTCGAGGGCAGACCAGAAGTGATGAGAGAAGATATTTGTCGGTTCATATGTACGTGAAGAACGAATTAAGTTTATCGAGTAATAAGCATTCCACCTTCAGTCTCTCTGAACAGTGATATATTGGAAACCCTTGGTCGGCAACTTCAAGTTTAATGTTCTGATAAAAAGAAGCAGTCATTAAACCATTTTGAAACGGGCATTCCAGTGTCATTAAAACTATCCTTCACATACATGCTCACGCATACTCTATGAGAAACCTCACTGCTTTACCCTGAGCTAAACACTTTTTGTATCAAACTGTAGCGGAAAGTGGAACTGTGCGCCACCCAAATTTTCTGTAGCAAGTAGTAGTAGTATATGTGAGGATTAGAGGGTGCTCAACGCTCTTCACCTCAATTTGAAGCTCTTTTCTGCTACAGCTTTCTTCTAATATCGTTAAGAGTCCAGGGAATTAATGGAACACTGGAGGAATACCTGAGTGGGATCGAAGCCGGGGATATTCTGTAGCGAGGACCGCAGCTGCCACGCTCTAGCCCACTACGCCACAGCAGGATTTTGCCTCTCCCTTAGCATTTATCAGTTATACAAAATTATAGAAAATTACTTCGGAATGAAAAGGACTTCGTGGCTATCCCCAGTAAGTTTAAGATAAATGTACATTTTGTTTGTCATGTACTTAAAGTATGTGGTACCTTAAAAAGAACGGTAGTCAGTTGTGATAAAGGAAAAAATATGAGATATTTTTCTAGCAAAGTTAACTCCTGTCGGAGAATTTTCTTTAAAAACTGTGTGTGATATCTGTTGAATAATAATGAACTGCAACAACGATGACGTTCATCGGAATTTTCATTTCAGGGTTATGCTGCGCACGCGCGCGCGCGCACACACACACACACACACACACTCACACACACACACACACACACACACGCACACACACACAAACACACGACGTTCTCTATGGTCTAGGGGTGACATGATAGCCTTTGTTTCCAAGATCAAGGGTTTAAAACCGATGGAGAACCATGGTCTTCCTTAAACAGCCTTATTAGCCTCCGACTTTCAGTATTACTTTTACATAAATTAAAAAATATGCACAATAAAAACAATTTTTACTTACATTCAGTTTAAAAACTATTACCATTTCGTGCAATACTTTAACATTATTGGGATTAACTCCTAAATTAAAAACAGTGTCCAACTTCGAAAGCAAATCTTAAATGTTCTGTTAACAGATCACAAATTTTAAAAAATCTGCATTAACATTTATTTTAAAAATTAATTAAATATACAAGGACAGCACAAATCTGAAAGTTACTGCCCTGATTTTAATTTATCGCACATAATAAATGGCACCGAAAGGGATTGCTCAGGCGGTTTCGTCTGTGGCCCGCAATCGGGAGGTCTGCGTTTGATTCCCGTGGGTTTTTCCGGGGTTTCCCGGATTACTAAGTGAATGCTGGATAGGTACTTACATCCCCCGAATATCCAGTCCCTCCATTTCACGTCCATTATCATTTCATATCATCTCTCATCTAGTGGTTTCTTACAGGGTGCAAGTGTCGGTGGGAGTTTCGGCTGTGCATGGCGTGATGATATGCTCTGAGGAAACACTTTCTCCTCCTGCGGGATGGACTTCGGTCTCCGAGTCGGCCTAGTGAGCCGATTCAGGAAAGCGGCTGGCAGGATGCCGGTTGTGAAAGCCTGCCTGCAGTCTTACTTGCTGTTGGCTGGGGCGGGGGGGCGTCCTTCGTTCTCCGAACCGGCTTCATGACTGTTTCGGTGTGATCCAAGTTATTTTCACATCAATTACTTATACACTGGAAAAGGATTCTCCACGCATTGGTCGCTAGTTTGATGCAGTTTATTCTTACGTTGTAAATTTTGAAGAAGTGTGGCCTATCCTCAGGGTAGAGCCAGAGCTCCGTCAAAGGGTATGCGTGAATATGTATGGAAGTAAGGATGATTCTAATGACACTGGAATGCAAGTTTAAAACTGGTTTAATAACTGCTTCTTTTTATCATCACCTAACCCGTGAAGTTGCCGACCAAGGGTTACCAATATACCACTGTTCAGAATTACCGTGTGTAAACTGCATATTATTCGTTATTTACGTAGGAACCGACAAATACCTTTTCGGTTCTGGTCTGCCTTCACCGAAGACCCAACCAGTTGTGTCTTTCTTAATGGACCGCCAGCCCAGTTGTGTGTTCCTAACTGCAGCTGCGTTCGACTTTCACCTCTCGAAACCTGTCTTTGTCCACACCAAAATTCCTTTTGTGACTATTTTGACCATTGTGATTAAAAGTCTCGGTCATGCCATTATTAAGGATCCGAACAATGCCTTTTCAAACGGAGTCAAGTGTTATCCACTTAGCATCCCTGCTAAGAACCCGCTTTCTCCCACTACGACTCCTCGCCCCAACTGCACCTGCTCGCGTTTTAACAAATATACCATGTTACTTTGAAATCCATTACGATTCTTTATTCATTGCATCCCTTAAGTTCGGTATCAAGTGCCACGGTGGGTGGGATGACGATTGTCCTGAACAGCCGGGGGTTTCTATCTAGTAAAGTGTATGGATCCCGCCCTCGGTACTATAATGATTCCTTGGAGTCTGCCACCCTCTGTGTCCTCTCACCTCATCCTCCCTTCAGGGGATGCCGCACATGGGGCATAGGTACAAAAGATCAGTCTGGTCGAAGTGCCAAATCCCCTGCGAACAATCCAATCAATAAATAGTGGGCGATATTCCTTGCATAAATATGCATGTAAAGGTGGTGGATTGTCTCCCCATGATTTGATGCGAAAATCTGTCTACAGTCAAGCTGTGTTTCAATGGTATTTCAATGGTGTTCAATGTTTTCTTCTAAAATATTAGTCTATGTCGTGTTAATACCATATGAGTGAAATAGTATCTGATGGTTACGTTCATTTTGATTACCCTTATGTATTGATGCCAATAAACAGCAACTGCTTTGCTCTGTTTCGGTTGAAAACCTCGAATGCCGGAATGGGAGTATTTCTGCAGCACAAAAGAACAATCTACCTGCTTTCATTCCTTACATTCCTTAATGAATACATAAGGCAATTCATTCTTTTGTTCCCCACCCCCCCTTTATCCGTAACATTTGGTAACAGGAGCTTTGTATTTTACAAATAGATTAATCCTTATATTTAGAGCCAGCCAACTTAAATACGTGTGAAGTAACACAATTTTGAAGAGTCCTAGTGAAGAGCAGGCTTGTGTCTTATAAACTGAGATAAAAAGTAGAGTAGCCGTACTTCCATAAAGTCCCTGGCAATGGCGGCGATTCCAGTATGCGAGCCGTCCAGCTGTCACAAACGCTAAACTGTATGCGCGAAAGTCAGTTTTGTTGTTGATTACAGACGTGTAAAGTACTGTACGGGACCAAGCTCTGTGTGGATGCGAAGCTAGTGATATGTGGCAATGCTTGCATAAGCAGAAATGATTGCGTGTGATTGTTATTATTTCTTGCACGAACAAAGCAGACTATGATTTGGATGCCATCACAGAGCTTCCTCAATCCCTTTAGAGTAGCGTACCAACGTTATTCGCTCTGAACTGGATGGACTCGCTTCAAAGCCTAGCTTCTTTACCTTACCTTTCTATTCCATCGATATCTTCTTTCTACCCCTTTCCCCGGGTACTCTGTACTTCTGAGTACCTAGCTGAGGAAAGGATACAATAAGTGATTGAATTTCTGAGGTAACATTATACAGTTAGCGACAGTGGATTAGGAAAAATTTAGCAATGGTGGCAGTTCTACCTTGAAAGAAATGATTGAAATAATCGTCGCCATTAGTAGATAATTTGTTAAAAGCTTCAACACGAATGACGAGAGTGTATTATACGATAGATATGCTTAATAAATCTTACAAGTGTAAATTTTGAGTCATGGAGAGTTTAAATAAAGCTGTGATGACAAATAGGGCGTTTCAGATGTCTGATAGAAAGCTGTATTGGTGTTTCTATAACGTATTAAATGAGAAAAGGAAACTTAGTCGTTGTAGTACAATATTTTATTTAGAGTGAAAAACAACGATTCTGCTTATTAAATTCATAAATCCTAGAGTTAAGACTAACAAGTTTCATGAAAACAAACAAGTACAGTAAACTAGCGTGCACTGTCAAATTGGCTTTCCAAAACCCTCCTCTGCATTGTATGAATAATTATCACCTATTTTGTCTTTAATATCACTGACCTTGTGGAGCAGCAACATTTTTATTTCAATTATCAGGAACTGAATATCAGCATATTTCCCGATAGAATATTTCAAACCTTACAGCTTTAAACACTAACAACAGTTTTCTTGAAAACAGAAAAAGAATGAAACACTATTATTTGCTCAGATAGAAATTTCTCCTTACCTGTTATTTAAAGGTTACTTAGACTCTGCAACAGCGTGGTGTATTTTGGATGATATCTTCATAATGAGTGTACATAATGGGAAGATCCATCCCCAGGCACTACTTTGCAAGAAAGAAAAATGAGATCTGGACCCGGATGCTGACAAGACCACGTCTCGGAACATTGTTATCCTGTACGACAATTAACGAAATAATAAATTTGAGTAAGAGCATCTCCTGAGATGTGCAGTGGGTGACGAGAAGATTACAGAATCTGCTCGTGAATGTAATGATAGCTACAAGAAACAAAACATTTGTTATACTGGCACTGATGGAGAATCAACACTGCGATACTCAAGGCGATTCCTGCTGAAGAGTATTCTAGTACAAAAAGGAAAATATATTATTAACTTTGGGATAATGAAACCCTACTGATGAGAAAATTACATACTCGGTTTACCTCTTTAAATCTCAATAATACTGTAAAGCTTCACCCATTTTCAAGTGAATCTCTTAATTTAATTCTGAAGAGACAAAGAACCTGCTGTCGTTAGTTATGCAACACCAAAACACCCGGGAACTTTGCTTCTGCCTTATTTCTTCTTTTTTTTAAATGATATGAATCTCAAATATTTTAGGTGTACTTCGTCACAAAAGTACTATGAGCTTTCAGTATCGAAGATGTTCTTATTAAATTTACTGCAGGCTTTTCCATTGATATACAGAGTTTGAACACAGCATTACCCTATGCCAAAAGTCAACTAACGTCACTTACAGATATCATGAGCGGCGTGTAATATTCGAAAATTCAGGTAGTTTGTAAATACCTTATTTAATGCTATTAAAATAAGTCTATAACTTTGAGCTTTGATTTTTCTTCCTTCGATCTTGAGCAACCCACCACCAACGTAATCAGAAGAAAGTGCAGTTGTAAGTGGCATGAATAGATGAATGAAATCTGATTGGCTGACATAACCACAGAGATCGACTAACATAAAATTAGTTTTAATTACGTAGAGTATGATGAAGAAAACCGAGCGGGATGGGCTCAGACGGTTTAGTCTGTGGCCCGCTTTCGATTCCTTGGCCATGGGCATTTTCAGGGACTTTCCCGGGTAGCCAGGCAAGTGCTGGGTAATTTGATTACATCCCCCAGATTTCCTGTCCCTCCATTTCATCTCCATTATCACTTCACATCATCTCTCATCTGGTAGTCTCTTTCAGGATAGAAATTTGGCGGGAGTCTTGGCGCTGCATGGCATGATGAAAACACTTCCTCCTCAGAAAGGATGGTCTCCAGTCTCTGGGTGGGCCTACTAGGCCGTTTCAAACCCATGGTGAGTGGCATACCGGTTGTATTGCCTGCCGGTGAGTTTCCAATTGGTAAAATGTAGGGACTCTGCCCTCTTCACTGTCGTGACTCCTTGGGTCGCCCGCCCTTTCTTCTTTCACCTCATCCTTCCTCCCGGGGATGTCCCACTTGGGGGCATAGGTACAGACGCGAGCAAATGTATTCCGATGCGAGTAAGACTGACCTATGGGAGGGAGGCGGGTTTCTTATCAATAAGGTTTACGTTTATCAGTTAGCTACGCCAGGACAGTTCAGTTTCCGCATACCTGAGCAGCGAGTTCGGTGCACAGGTATTTAAGCCTCAATGGAAAATAAAAATGTTTTGCCACATGAAACGTACGTGGTTTTATATAACTCTCTATTATCGAGTTAGGTATTTATCGATCCTCTTTTTAATGACATTTTCTGTTTCTCCCTCTCTCTCGCACACATCTCAACCATTTTAATATCCCTTTCTTCTTTTTAAATACATTTCCAATACTCAAAGAAGTAGTTTTATCTGGAAAGAAATACTTCTAACTTTCATAGGTTAACGATAATTAATATAACATTAAACTGCGTGGTATTTAAAACTAAGTGTATCTTGTTCCGAAAATAAATACATTATTCCTTTGTTACAGTTCTCAGGAACAGCTAAATTGAATATATTACTACAATTAATATAGCCACCAAATTAAAAAAACTATATAAAACTATAAAAACTATTTAGACTTTTAACGACCAACGAAATAAATAACATAATTATTTTGTTTGATAACGGCAGTTCAAATACAAAATCACGTTAGCATCACCGGCATGTTGGAGGTTTCACGAAGAAGTTCTTTAAATGTCAGTAAAACTGATATGATGCATTTCACTTTTAGCCACTCGTAGAAACAATCAAACTAGACCGGGCTTGAACTCGCAACCTTGGGATCAGAATGCCAGCACCTAAATCATCCTGGTCAGCTTTTAGTAGTAGCAGTAATGATGATGATGATGATGATGATGATGATGATGATGATGATGATGATGATGATGATGATGATGATGATGATGATGATGATGATCTTAACAATAATAATGATGATGATAAATACCAAAGGAAACCTGAAAGATCAAATAAGAGTGTAACTCTAATCTAATATGCGGCTATAATAGAATTAAACATTTAAGCAAGAAGCATGTATTTGAAGCATATATTGTTCGAAGCAGTTTGCAGCAATTATTTGCTCAAGAGGCTGTGAACATTATAAAATTTCAGGTAACAAATTAACACAACGATAGCGAAAAATCGACTGCCATGTAGATGCCGTTGCTGAAACCAGTCAGTTTAATAAGATAGTGTTAGCACTTTCTTTATTCACTTTTTGAGGAAATAATGTAGATTTACTTCAAGAATATTTTAAAAGTTCCGTCTTCCAGAGAACTGGTCCACATAGGCAACAAAACTGTCACTGTGGTTAAATGGAAATGTGGTCGATGAACTCTGCGATTGGTAGTTACTTCTTCGGGGTGAAAGGTCACATTTAAATATAAATATATATACTCAGGTATATAGATGCAGCCAGAGTGCAAAATTCCAGAGAGATTCCGTTCCGCTCTTCTACGTCAATCGTGAGGCATATGGAACTTCAGATAACACCTTTAACTGTTAGAAGGCGTCTTCATGCTGCTAGGATCCACACTAGGAAGCCAGCTCGAAAAGAGAACCTCACAGAAACACATCAAGCTGCTCGTGTGGGATTTGCTCTTCAGTTCCTTCCAATGCCTCAGACATTCTGGGACACTGTAATATGGACCGCCGAGAAAATGTTCTCATCCGACGAAGAGGGAAGGATGATACTTTGGCGTCCAGACAAGACACGTTACGCCCCAGAACACGTAGTGACCACAGCAAGAAGCGGCAGGGTTAGCATCGCTTTCTGGGACTGGATGTTGGCTGCCGGGTTGGGTCACCTGGTGCTTGTATCCCCAACAATGAATTCTGGGGAGTATGTGGAGGTGTTAGAGGAATCCATGTTACCAAGTGTCCGTTGCGTATATCCTGGGAAAGATATGCCTATCATTAACTGTGTTCATGATAACAGCAGCATTCATACTTCAGCATTTACCCGAGATTGAATAGAACAACATCCTGAAGTGTCTCCTCTACCTTGGCCAGCCAAACCACCGGATCTGAATCCCATTGAACACAGTTGGCCTATTATGGTTAACGAATGGGATTGCACGGCAGAAAAAACTTCTGAAAGCCTCGAGGATTATGTTCAGGAAATATGGGAAAGCGTGTGCAGATGACATTATATTTGTAAATCTCTCGTCGCTTCTCTTTCTGGGAGGCTTAATTCTCCTTTAGATGTAAAGGGTTGTTAGACCGGGTATTAAGCTATTAATCGTTTGTTCCCTATCCCATACTATGACATCCATGTTTAAGCTAATATTTCCATCCTTTCCTTTCTTCATATCCACATTGGCACCTTAGGCATTAAAATAAAACAATTTAGAGATTGGTTACAATTTTACCTATGTATTAATTAATATTTAAAAAAACACATTTTATTTTCTCTATGATTGATAATTATCAACTATAGAGCAAATTAAACTCTAGAGTAAAATTAAGATTTAAGCATTGCATTTATCAGACAAAGAATTAAACATTCAATTGGAACCTCATATAATAAAATGTCTAATTTACTTCAGTGTTGCGCTTAAACCATGAAATTTCCTCCTCTTCCTCCTCCTCCTCCTCCTCCTCCTCCTCCTCCTCCTCCTCCTCCTCCTCCTCATCATCATCATCATCATCATTGGAGGCCGCGCCGTGGCTCAGTGGTTAGACCTCTTGGCTCTCACCAAGGCAGCCCGGGTTCGATCCCAGGCGACCGCAAAGTGATATTTGTGCTGGACAACACGGCGCTGGGGCGGGTAAAGTTCATACTAATTTCTTTTCTAAAGACGTGTGAAAATATATTAATTATGTCCTAAGTAAACATTAACAAATAGGAAGTGAAGACGCAAGCAAGATTTAAATGCCCAAATTAAACTGACAAATATTACATTCAATAATTTCTGTAAGAAATACATAAAAATACACGAGTTTAGAGGATTTATTATGGCATAATTACATCCATGCAGTAAAACAGCCAAAATACGCAGATAATTTAGCTTACCGGGACTGAATGCAAAAATTTCAACTTCGACAACTTTATACTAACAAGAAAATATATATTTTAATTTTTCACGCGATTTTTTGGTGAGAAGGGTCACATAATTACATTCACGTTCATTCAGTAATGTCCAGACTCAGAAAAGGAATGACAGGTTGTGCACTAACTCATTGATTTGCAACGTACCAACTTAATACATGAAACTGAACTTTATTCTGGCAAAGTTGAGGGAATTACATATTTGGCTTCGTTGCTTCTTGCCCACCTGGTGAGGGTTGCCTTATGTTTGCTCATTTTTATTGCTTAGTGGCATAGGGGAGATTCTAGTAACGGATATAAAGCGATAACCTTATGTTTTGAAGGGATAAAGATTTACATCCTAGAAAACAAATATATTTAATCGAGGTGATAAAAATGTAATCCCAGTTAGTGACCAGGAATAAGATAGCAACTGTATGGATATCTTGTGATGATAGTTGCCAATAATACAGAACAATATAATTGATATTGTCATAAAATAAATAACATGGTATTAAAAATTAGAAACAGTATGTCAGTGTTACAGAATTGCATTTTAAAGATTCAATTCAGACTTGCTTTTATTAAAAACGTGTAATGGTGAAGTTTTCGAAACTTTTACAGGCATTATTACTAATTATGCATAGTTTTCTTCAGTCTGTATCTATCAACATGAAAATTCTAACTTATCCTTGTAGGATGGGTGTGAATTTCTTTCCTCCTTGAAAGTAAGAACAAGTTGTCCTTAATATACCTACATGAACTGCTATAAAGATATATAGACAAAGATTAGCAAATGAAACGGTAGATCCAGACTGAAAAATTCACTGCTATAGCCGGGACTTAAACCACGGATCTTCTGGTTGCCGACCAGCCGCTCTAACCTTTGAGCTACTATGGCCAACGTGCCTACATGACATTAAATTCTCCAACTGACTCGTATTTTTTCCGGTAAACCACTAGAAGTTCTCATCAACACATGAGAAAATGAGAAAATACATGATAAAAAAACACGAGTCAGTTGGAGAATTTAATGTTATGTCGGTACGTTGGCCATAGTAGCTCAAGGGTTAGGGCGGCTGGACGGAAACAAGAAGATCCGTGGTTCAAGTCCCGGCTATGGCATTGAATTTTTCAGTCTGGTTCTACCGTTTCATAGTGCGTCCTACACACGGTTAGTGTGAAAGAACAATTAATTTCCAAAGATTAGCAAAGTTTATCGTGATCAAATACAAGATAACAGTGCTCTTGATAAGATGATTTTGTGATTATTCCAATGGATTTCTTCTCCATGCTTCTTGCGTATGTCTATCTTAGTGTAAGGGTTGGTTACCAACACGCCCCACATGGCAGCCTTGGCCTTCGGGGTAACCTCGTCCGACCACGTGATATCTGGACCCATTTCTCAAGTGGAGGCACCCAGAGGTGGGCCCATTACCTCCAATGATAGGGCGATAGTGAAGATGGCGGTGAAGCGAGAGGACCTACAGCTTATACCGTGAACTCCGAACCACTTTGGACATAGGGAACACTTCACATGTGCTACACAGCGGTTAAGCCGTGGATTTGGCCGATTTAAAGTCGCCAACCCCAGAGCCGGAAATCGAACTCGGGACCCTTTGCATGGGAGCTGCGAACGGAACCATTGCGCTACCTCGGCGCCCCCTATATTAGTGTAAAGGTTAACATCAGATTTCCATCCAAAAATAAAAGTTAGAGAAAATTCGTTTAGTGTTACCTCATTTATAGATTTTCATGATTATATTAATTCATGATGACCTGACTTGCATATACAAAGCAAAGCATAGACGCGTAATTCCATATAAAATATATATTTCTTTTGAATATCTTCTAAGATGTTGCACTGCCACTGAGCATTCTCCTTAAAAGAACAAAACGAAAAGTAATGGCCTACTTATAACGAGACTGAGTCTGATGTTAGATGTACACAAACATGGGCGAGAAACAGATAGTTGACTACGAGCTTCTTGTCAATTCAGAGCGTAGCAGATCCTTGTCTCAGCGGTCCAGGGGTCCAGAGCTCATGTCCAAAATGCTCATTTCGAGAACCATTAAGCAGCATGCTCCCTCAGATTCTCATTAGAAGATACCGCGCCTGCTCTGCTACCCAGTCACTGCGCGACCAATCACTCCCAACTGTTTTCCATATAATGTGTCATTACGACCGCTATCATCCTGTTCCATACACCTGCTGCCCCACAAGAAAGTAATTTGGTTTCCTCGGAGATCTTTGGTAGGCGGCATTCAAACGCTGCAAGCTTAAAACCTAATAATTACAATGATTCTGTCCTGCACCTGGTCAGAGTACTTTACATTCGTAACTGAAGGTTTTTATTAAAAGAATATGTCATATTAAAATAAGAAAATTAAAAGTTCCAACTGAAGTAGTTCATTTGTAAATCAATCAAACTGAGCTACAAAAATAAATTATCTTTAACCCTCAGCCTTTGAGGGATTCGTTCAAAGTATCGGTTATTACTTTTAGTTATAAATAAATTTAAAACTTGTAGATCAATTGGCGTTACAGAAACATATTTTTGGATTATAGTTTTATATACGGAGGGAATTACTTTCACATTTACTTATTAAATTTGCAACCCATGCAACGGATTACCTTATTAACATTTGCAGTCTTCTTCATGATCACAGCATAATAACGGCTGCATCAACTTATTAGTTTAGAACCTTGTAGAATTCTTACATTTTAATAAGCAAGGAGAACGTTTAGTTACACAATGACTCCTATGCCAGCGTGCTGTGGTTGACCAGAGAGGTTGTTAGTTGGAGGATTCTAATCAACCGGGCTTTGCAATATTCTCCATGTTTGTAAAACTTCTGTTCTAATCTGGGTAGCTCAGTTATTACTCACAAGGCAGGCACACCACACCACTGTAAGCGATTTGTCCGAATGTTGAGAACGGTTGGGTTGTTGGTTCCTCGTTTGCATGGAACTCAAAACATTGTATCATAAGTTGACAGTACATACATATGTGGCACTAAAGACACAAATGGTGTTAGATCATTATTATACTCGTACTAGTTCATAACTAGTATAAATTATATCAGAATTAAAAAGTGAAGAAAATAAATATTATTAATATAAGAGGTTCACTGACACAAAACAAATTTGTAACTTTAAAAGACTACTGCTTCTCTTGAGTCTAAACCGTCTATTAAACGTCTAAAGGGTAATATTAAGGGGGTACAGGCCCACTATTGCTGAAGTCGTCAGCGAAAGGTATGAGGATGATTAATTTACTCAGTAATCACTTTTTAATGCTTATAAGTTAACTATGGTTTTGTTATGCTACAATATGACGTGGAATATTAATGAATACATTAACATCCAGGAAGTGCAAATAAACAAATAAAAAATCATACCGGAAATTTTAAAAGGTAATATTAATAATTGTATAAATATATGATATGAGGAAAAATAAATAATATCAATGAATAATTTGCGTATATTAAAATAAGTGAATAAAATAAAAAGATAAGACGCGTTCCTGGAATTCAGTTATGTTCAAGATTCAGCAAGTTACAAATATTCAATGAAGTAACTTAATTCGTCAGCCTCAAAGAGTCGGCAACTCACTTCATATATATTATTATTAGCACACCCAGAGATAAACATCTCATAGTTCAGTACTGAAGCAGCTGACAGAAGATTCATCGGAGGTCGAGACTGGAGACGGTGTCATAGGTGAGGCACATTGCTGCTTCATCAAAATTAAAAAACTAAGCCAAAATGGATACTTATATTTACACATGTAATAAAACTAAGTACAGATGTTCTGCTAATCTTAGACATTCAGTCATTGGGGCTAATCTGAAACAGAACATTTATTTTTAATACTTCTTATAAACTGAGCTCTTTTGCATTATAATTACTTTCTCGGAATCAGAAAGGTGTATCTAAACGGGGTTCAAAATAAAAAGTAAACCTTGTTAATAAAATATTTCTGAAAAGTGTCGTGTTTTTCACAATGTCAATAGAATTTATAGTTATAGAAAGACATCTATCTATGACAATATCACATTACTATTGCTTCTGCAAGCAAACCGGTTAAAAAACAAAATTGTAGCCCCGATCGCAGTCCAAACATACGGTAGAGAGGCAAGTTCCAAAGCCTTAAGTTTTTCGTTTTATTTATATTGACATAAAAATATATTCTTATCACTTTTTCCAGGGTTAAATGACTTATAGCTGGCATGTGGAGAGGAGAAGATGTTAAAGGCGATGGAGGGGGAAAGATAGGAAAGAAATAGGGGGAGAAAAAGAAGCTTAAACAAGCGTAAAAGAGAAAAAGAGACGGAGATGTAAGTAGACTGAGAGGGGAAGAGGAAGAGAAAAGAAT
Organism: Mantis religiosa; assembly: GCA_030765055.1. Taxonomy (NCBI): domain Eukaryota; kingdom Metazoa; phylum Arthropoda; class Insecta; order Mantodea; family Mantidae; genus Mantis; species Mantis religiosa. Next base: position 77,144,725 of record CM060950.1, on the reverse strand, counting down.
ATCCTTATTTACCACAATAACATAAGCAACTGAAAGATTCCATTAGTGAAGAATATAAAGTATATACTTTCAATGTACGAGTTTAATTTCCTTTCTAATTCCACCCCTTTAATACAGCATCATCATTTGCCTACACAATCAGACTTTGGTTATTACCTCAGCAAGTAAATGCAGAAGTGCTGGTATATGTTTTATATTGTAGTATAGCTTAATGCCTATATTCAGGTGCCCAGTATTCACAATTTTCAAATAATTGTTATACTATATAAAATGAAAGTAATGGGTCTTAATAAGCAATAAACACTCCACTGTTAAAACAACATTAGAAATACAGGTAGAAGAAAATATTTTATTTAAAACATAGACGACCAATTTTTGATTAGAATTAAAAATTAAAAATCTTTATAAATAATTTTAAAGATGTAAATCATGGAAACACAGTACAGTCAACGTCTAGGAAATGAGCTAGAAACCCCAGAATTACTCCTTTAAGTTATACAAACTCTCTCCGAAAATTGCATTGCCTTAGTATAACAGAATTTAGTATTAAAGGTGTAATAACAGACAATGTTATAAAATATTTAAATAGTCATTAGGTAATTAACCCCCACCCCTACAAATAAGAATAGAATAAAGAATGAAGAGAAATGAATAATACAACCGGGAGGAAACTAAGAATTAAACAGCACTCACCCACATTACCAAAATATTAATCTCTGGGGAATTAGTGCTCTAAGATCTACCTAAATTACATACATGCCTAGCTCTACAGAAATTGAGATCTTATATAAAATTTAACATAACTTGCTGGCCTAAATATAGAAGCGAAAGCAGTTTTTCCTCAAGCTCGTGGAATTGTACAAAAACCTTGGCATATTGGCTCCGTGTTAAACCTTTCACTGTTCAAAGACTACTTTGTTTTCTGTATATACTATAAAAGTAACCGAGGTCACAATAATACCCTAAAACCTTGGATATTTCAGTTAGGTTATGCCAAGTTTAAATAGTGGATTTTAGTGGATCACAGACTACATTATCACTTTTAGAGCCACTCTCCTTAACAGTTGTCAAATAAGTATTTTATATATTGCCATTTTCAAACCTTTGTACGCTGCTCCAATGCATTACACACTTGATGTTTATGAACCATTTTAAAAATAAGATTCTCCAGTCCACTTAATGCACGGAAATGCAATGCACTGTTACTTTACAGGGGTGTTACTGTTACACATTGCAGCTTCGGGCTTCTCTAAAGTCGGAAGTAAAGAGTACAGCTTGTCTGCAGTTAGACTTGACCGAGTGAGCCACAGCCTTGTACCGTACGAAAGTTACCACACCTACCGCCAAGTTTGATGTTAAGTTGACGGTAACGGCCTGTGTTTTGGGAAAGGTGGAAATTTTTAACTCGTTAAGGATAAAATCGAGGTTGGTAGTAGGTTTATATTTAAGGTCGATCTTAAAAATAAGTAGTTTTCTGTATGACGCGTATGTCAAATTCTTTTTGCAAGAAAATGTTGGACAAAATGTTATCGAAAGCTTCGAAACGTAATAAGCTTGTGGATCAAATTAAATTTAAGAAGGTTCATTTTATTTAACGTTTATTTTCGTTTATTTTAGAAAATGGAGGAAAAGAAAGTTCAACAAAAAGATGTGTCGACTGAAGAAAAACTGTGGATGGCAATCAAGGGCATTATTTTTAATACTTGTTGTAATGCAGGTAAGCCAAGCATAAGATTATATTGTTTGTATGCAGTTCATTTTCTTCATTGTTTATACATAATGCAATGGTGCAGCCATTTTCTCCCAGTCCAAGTTTGCTGCGCAGGCGGTCTCATCTAACCCTAAGTTGCTGATCTTAATTTCTTAAATTAAGGTTTCTATGACACTGCATATGAAATGTGAAAACTACAGGAAAAAGTTTGTCAAAGTTCTTCTCTATATTATGGTATTTACAGATGTATTGTAATGTATATTTTATTCCCAGGGTTTGAATACCAGATCATGCATCGCTTCTTCTCCTACTCAGTTTCAATAAACCTTATCTTAAACGTTGGTAAGTAACTGAAAGGTATCCGTTAGAACTAGAACATTCTGGCCAAAGGAACAAGATACATAAGACAGGGGGACGCCTCCCACACCAAGACAATTGTGGCTACCATCCCATAAGGAAGAATTACGTAAAGGAACCACAGAAGGCTACAGGCGCAAGAAGGCAGGTCGTAGAGGTATGCAGAAGTCCCAAATATTTCCTAGTTCGACGAACGACCCATACAATACAGCCAGTCCTCTTTTGTCTACGAGAAAGGCTTTTACCTTGAAGGAACCATTCTGTGCCATTTGTCTGGAATTATCTCACATTGCGAAATCTGAAACTTAGCGAGAAAAGAACAATGGAGAGGAAGTCGTGGCAGGGAAACCAATCCAGTATTTTCCGACTACCAACCAGGGAATACTACAGATAAAACAATCTAGGTGGACGATCAATATAAGTTGAACTCAGGCCCTCCTGAATGTCAGACTGGTACGTTAACGCAGAGCTAATTCGATCGATTAGATCAGGACAAAGGCAGCTACCACAATGTACCTAAACTTTAGCTTATATTATCTAGTATGCTATTGGTTAAAATAAACTGCTAAAAATGGATACTTTGCATCACATTTAGATGTACGGCCATTCGACTCATGTGAACTTGATATATCAAAAGTCTACAGGCAAATGTCAGAAAAAAACAGACTCTAGCCATGTCCAATTTGGCCGTTACTCCAGTCATTCCAAAGCTTTAAACTTTTAAGACATCTGACCGCTTCTAACCAAAACTGGGACAAATCTTAATCGTGCTAATTCCGAAAACAGTATCTGATATCCTAGAAAATTCCACAAAAAAGTCGAGATGCAAAATACACACATGCCTGAAGACTTTGCAGGTATATTTGGAAACGTAAAGCCGTTTTTATTCTAAAATAAGTATAATTTACTAATAGTAATCTAACAAACAAGATTTTGGACTTATATACTTCCGGGTCAAACTTTTTATACTAGATGTAAATACATGAATTAAATAATGAATTGCGACAACTAGGTCACTTCTGTGACTATTTAAAGTAAGTAAAGAGATACAACTGTAAATTTATTTGTGTTGCTGTTCCTTGTTTACAGTATTTGTGAGCAATAACATCACCACAACATCCCCACTCCAAGCATGGAGCTCTGTGAGTTATAAGAAACTAAGAGAAAGTGGAGGAGCCAGTCGTTCACTGAACCGATATGTACCCATCCTCGTAAAGGGGACCAGAGGGCAGGCGTCGTGAGCATTTGCATACAATCACTTGAGGAACAAAGCCAATGAATGCAGAAAATACAATGCTTACCCGCCCTTCATATCCGCATTGCAAGGTAGCGGGCTCGAAAGAGTGAGCGGATGAGGAAGACGCTCTGGAAAGTTGAGCTCTTTATGTTATCATCATTAGGAATGCTGCCAAAACCTTACTTTCGCGCCTCGCAGGCTAAAATAGTGTTGCTCCCCTTGTCGGTGATGAATCTCTGTTTTCACTGTTCTTACAACACCATTCATCATTCACTTAATCCATCCAAAAGGAACACTACACCCACAATAGTCCACGAAACTCTCGGGGCTGTTTTGATGCGTAGCACAACTGGTGGCTTTGCTATCTCGTAAATAACTATACAATATTTCCACCTTCCAAACAATATTGTAATATTTCCATTGCACGTGACAAGAGTTAGTTAAACAGCTAGGGGGGTCACTTGCAAAGTATTCTGCAAGAAGAACATTTAACTGGTTTTGTCCAGTGAAGCAAGAAGTTATAGAAAGTTATGGTTACCATCTCTCAGACCACTAGAAAGTGTGAAGAAGTAATGCTCTCCACTGAAAAATGTTACACCCAGATTCCACTGGAAATATGCGATTTGAGAACCTTAACCCAAAACCGACACGGAAGCCTAGATTGCTAATGCACAGAATCTTGCACTGGAGCTTTGCGGTTCAAATCCCACCGGGTCATCCCTTACTTACTGGCTTGCTCTTTTTCAGCATGTTTACCTCAATCATACTGTCAAAGATCAAGAGGTACTTTGGACATAGGCCTGGAACGTTTCCTTCACAGTAAACAGTAAACAAAATCAGCATTTATTGGGAACAGTACACAATATGGTTTGCTTTTTGCTGTGAGGACATAAACGGAATTTAACGTTCCATTATGGTTATTTATTTATTTACTTTATGCTACAACAAAGAAGTGCTCCAATTACAGTAGCTACATACAAGAGGACATTAAATATGCAAATATAAATATAATATATCACACAGTTTAAAAACGAGACTAAAACGATACCATTAAACGATTACTAAATACAAGACAAGGTCATCTGTGTAAACAAAGTATAGTCATATACGATATGACAGAATATCACATTCAATTCATTCTTATATTTGTTTCTTAAACTAATTTTAAGGAAGGATATGATCCAGTTCTATTTTTGTTGAGAGTTAATTGCATTGTAATAACCACAATTTGAGATCAGGGGAGTTTTTATGCGAAGATGTTTTATGTAATCTAAATTGGAAGAGTTGTCATCTTCTGAAACTTATATTAGTGACGTTAAAATAAGCTTGACCAAGAAATTCTTCATTGTGTAACAGACCTCTTATATGCTTGTACAAATACCTATATTTGTTCAACAACTATTGTACCATTTGAATGGGAAATGTATTTGAATTCATTTAAAAGTTGACTATGTAGAATGTTGTGATTATAGATAAGTTCGTTATGAGTTTTTTAATAATATTATCTGCGATTACACAGAGTTTTAAGTATATATAGGAACAACTTTGAAAATATTTTCAAATTATAAAGTGCCAGATTTTTAAGTATTTAATTTTTCATTGGAATATTAATCTCTAATTTAAAGATAAAATTAATATGCAAAGACTGAAGAATGCTCTGTATATCAGAAATCCGAATTTTATAAGAAGATGTGTATTACTTTACACAAATTTAAAAAGTTGCAAAACCACTATAAACCAAATAAATATCATACAGCGTTTTCATGTTTACGTTGATGATGTTCAATCATCAATGTTTATAGAAAATAATCAGAACAAAATTCTGAATACCTATAAGGGCACATTTTCTTAAAATATCACTATGGTTTCATAAAAATAGGTTGCACTTCCCATTTCATTCTGCCTCTCTTGTCAATATTAATTATCACTGGTATCAAATAGTTAAGGATAGTTCTGTTTGAGACAATCGGGTTTCGGTAACCAATGTACTTGTAATATAGTAAAACCAATTAGGACACTTGCATAAAATCAGTTGTCTTGGTATTTAGAGGTATAATAATTTGATAACAAATATTAACTTCTCTGTATTGATCCATTTATTCTTGCTCTCTGAGATTTTCCAGAGATTTTTGTATATGAACAACTTTGTCACCTTCATTTTCCATAGATTAATCATGCGTGATTTTTCAACCCAAATACAAGCACAATTGTGTTTCCGTTTTAACTGTTACGTGGGCATACATATTCCTCTGATAAGGGGTAAATGACTGATTTATGTATATATTCACTAATATTTAAACCCAAGGAAGTGGATTCATGTTCTATTTACCTTTCTTCGTTGTATTAGTAAGTCTTTGCGTCGATAATGCTTGCATTAATATCCAAGTGCAACACCCTTTTTAGTACCTTTACCATCTCAAAGGTATTGGTCGTACACCAAATGAACTCCATTTATTTCCACCATATTTCATCCCCTGTATTGATTTAGTTTATCAAATTTCAACCTTCCTGTGTTAAACTGCTTATATGGGGTTAATAAGTTTCTTCTTTTAAAAATTATATTTTAGACATATATTATATAATGCATTATATAATATATTATATAATTATATATATTATATATAATTAATAACATGCATGACATCTTCACAAACAACAGAAATTCTCTTACTTTCCTTTATGTTTTCTCACAAGTGAATAACTGAAATTAAGCAAATTCCAACAAACTTGCGTTGTTGATTTGCACTTCCGTAACATTTAATATTCAAATGTATAAACTGTAAAACATCTGAAAGACCGACTTACGTTGTTCCTCGTAAGATTCATGAATTCTTCTTGTTCGCAAAAGACAGTATCATTTTAACCGATATGTTTACAAATATACTCTTAAAAACAAAAACATGTTGCATGTAGGTAATTGGCATAAGACAAACTTGGTGCCAAATGAATGAATTGGAATACTTATTCAATTAAACAACCAATGTCTAGTGGAAATACAGTTTCTCTTGCATTGTATTCTTGCTTGTGTGATCCAGAATCAATAATGAAATTTATTTCCCTATCTGATTAAATGAGAGAAATGAGATACCATAACTAGATTAATGTATTGTCCAGTAAGTTAGGAAACAAAAAGAAAATACAATTAAATGCAAAGAACATTGGTGTTATTTCTATAGAATATACATAAATCTTTAAACTTTCAGTTTGGCTTGAATAAACTTTGATACAGTTGTTAGATATTTCCTCAGCATCAAGTTGAAACAAAACAAAAATGTAAGCAAAATTATTCACTGTTTTTTATTAAAAACTATGGTGTATACTATGATGACCAGCAGAGACTTGGATATAATTTATGTAGTAGTGTACATTCATAATATGTCTGATGCTATGGTGTTAGCTGTCTAACAGGAACTACTCAGTGCAGAATTTTTAAAACAAAAGGTTGAAAATATAGTGCAATTATTCCAAAATTATGAAACCAATAAAAGCTACATACTGGAAATCGCTACAAACTTAAGTTGTATTAACGTTTGTTCTTAGTGCATATAAAAGCGATTTTCACTCCATCCGTTTAGTCAGTTGTGACACGTTACTCAATGGGCACGAAAATACCCATTAACATTATAGCCACTTCCTTTTCTCTCAATGTTATTCAGAGATATGACTTTGGTATTACGCATCTCTAGGGGAGTAAGTAGAATTAACAAGGCCGTTAGAGAAGATGCGTTTGTGATGCATTTCCACATTATTAAACATCGATACTTAACAATTCGTTGAGACCTCCACGCTTTGCCTTAATAAGGTTTAACAAGTGTCTGAAGAATGCCACAATTACCATCTACCTTTGTTATACCCTAGCATTTGTTGGGCTGCACGCCACATTCGTATCATTAACGCTAATGCACGAGCCCACACACAGACGTTACCGAAATCATATTGTCATCATCTGTGATGGCGGTATAGCATTGTTGAAATATATTATCCTTCTCTTTCCTTCTCCATTCTTGTTTTCCCCTCAAGCTCCTCGCTGCTCAACTTCATTATCCAATTTAGCAAATTGAGAAGCATGAGAATACAAGCAGACAAGACTTCATACCTCGTTGAAGTTATGACACGGCGCAATCTTGTGTTAAGATGCACGAATGTGTAGAAAATTAGGATTGGAGTAATAAATTAGACAGAGACGAGGGTAGGGCTGAGGGTGCCGCCGCCTTCAACTGTTTCTAACAGTAATGTTCTTCACAAGATAGAATATCTGTGTTCATTTCTGAGAATATAGTTTATTACTACCTGAGGTGTCTTTGATAACCAGGTTCTAAGATACTAAATATGACATTTGCTTCTTCTTTTTCTCTAAATGAAAAATAAAATATTTGATTTTTAAATTGATACGGCTCATGCTTATTGGAGCGAAACACTAAATTTAATTTACCCACAATTGTCATAATTACATTAGGCTCCCAAAATCCGGGTCAAATTGACATTTTAGCTTACAACGACGATTCAGTGCCTTATGAAGGGATAGTACTTATCAAAATGGCAAAAGTAAGTGAATCCTTAAGCTACTACCTTCCAAACGTTTATAGTCACTACAAAACAAACGCTTCTATTGTTGAGGAATTATAAAAATTGATAGATTTAATCATGGTTTGGAGATGCACTGATGCAATACAAAGAGATGACATTTCAAACTATGTTGTAATTTGCTATGTTGCAAAATACCTTTCAGCGTTAGGCCCACAGGGCTCTGTGAATTACATAATAATTTCTGACTGTTTGATTACATGCGAAATTACGTTGAACGTAACGCATGTAATGTGATTTAGTATTTTAGTAATGTCAAAACTTTTGTTCCCGTTATGTTAATTTTTATGTCACATGGTAGTTAGAACCAATCAGCGTGAACAGTAGTGTATGACGTAATAGAAGACCTACCAATCAAAAGACAGTAGCAACTCACAATTAAAGTTATGCGCTAATATTACTTAAACTTAATGTGACCGGGCGGGGATGGCTTAGGCGGTTTAGTCTTCGGAAGGCCTGAGTTCGATTCCCGCGGCCGACCTAACTGACCCATGGGCATTTTTCGGGCGTTTTCCTGGATCTCCAGGCGAATGCTGGGTAGGATGATTACATCCCCGAATTTTCTGTACCTCCATTTCATCTTCATTATCATTTCACATCATATCACATTTGGTGGTCTCTTTCAGGGTAAAAGTGTCAGTAGGAGTCTCGGCGCCTTGGGTCGGCCGCCCTCTGTCTGCTCTCGCCTCATGCTTCTCTCGGGGGATGCCCCAATTGGGGCTTAGGTACAATAAACCGTAGATTTCGGTGCCGAATCCACTCCTTAGGAATCCTAATCCTAAACATAATGTGAAACGTTGTTATTTGCATCGACAAATACAGCCATAAGAAGCAGCCACTCGCAAGACAGCCGTTAAACTGAAGTTTCCACCAACCAAATGTAAGTACAGATATCGGAAACGAACAAAGCTAACGCTCCGGTTGAAGGACGTTAGACTTACAGAAAATCATCATAATCGGTCTCGAACTAGAACGATCCTGATGTAAACACGAAGAGAGAGAGACGAAGGTACTTAAACGGAACGCTCTCAGGCTATCCATTGGTGGAGGAAATTTTATAGGCATTTATAGAGAAGGTTACCCGCTGAGAGTCAGATTACACCGACTATCATAATTTACTTTACTGCGATTTTCATAGATATCCCACTGATTTAAAGCACGTACCTCACACAATGTTCCTTAGTGGTTGGGCAGATTCTCATGCTTGATGCAAACAAACTTAAAAGACTTGTAAGTTTACGTTTAATTCAATGTTTATTTTTACACATGTTTACATGATTCATTTTGAATGGTTCCAATACATAAAATTTCATTTATTTTTTATTATACGTTATGCCTGTGGTTAATTTTCACTGTGCATTATTGCCTCATTTCTGTTAAGTTAACTGTAACCTAACTAAGTCTTTAGTTTACTGGCATGGAACGTCACAACTCGTCATTTCATGTAATCGCGACATAAAACAGAGGCTAAATAGTCCAGGTATAGAAGTAAATGTAGATTAGATAACGATCTCGACCGGCAATTATACATTTTCTGTATACCTACACCCCCGGGAGGAACGGATGATACAAAGGAGCCGCAGGAGACGTATAGCAACGGACAGAGTAAGCGACAGAGATGCACAGAGCTACTTAACAGGTACTGGCTTGACCACCAGGCTGGGAGCGCTCGGTGGAGATAATTCCAACCCGCCGGAGGGTGGCTGAGGTCCTTTACAGCATAAACCGGAGAAAACTCGACTTGGCAGTGCAGGCTCGAAACGCTTACCCTTTGATGGACGCGAGAAATTACAAATTGCAAGCCTCTGTGCCATCTGCCCGCTGTCGACCGACACCCACCTCCGGAGCCATCATGTAACATGAAAGAGGGAGACGAAATGAGACAAAATAGGAGAGAGGAATTGTCAGGCCAAGTCAAGTGATGCCTACTTCAGAGACTCTCCAGTCTATTGCATTCAATTGTTATGGACGACAGTTAATATTAGAAATAGTACTTCAAGATCGTATGGTGCTTTTCATATTCTTGGAACTCCTAAATCATCATTTATTTTAATTATTTATTGTTTTATTTATTCTTTTATTTAGCTATTATTTTAAATATTTATTTAACGTTTCCTTTGCTGCTCAGATCAGCAGAGAAGGTGGAAGAAATGTTAGTTAATGATTTGGAAGTCCATCGAGCTGAAGCTACCAGAACTTTTTTAAGAATCAGAAGGGAAAGAACAAATACGCTTAAATATTATACAATAAACTCACCCCTACCAGCATATGAACTCAGACCCCTGTATAAAGTAACAAACACTTACTATCACACCAAGCAGCTGAGCTAAACTATAATGAAGGCTGGGTTTGAAGCAGGTGTAGTATATTGAACAGTGAATTCATGGCTCTGCTTTAACTGCACTATATATAAGCAGAGAAATTATTGTAAAATTAATTCTCAGTCCATATTCTATCACAAATATACTTTATAAATATCCTGAAACAATAGATATTTAAGAAAAGCTAGGTTGGTGAATGTGTATGCAACTGTATATAGCATGAAATAAAATGTCATATCACTATCAAACATTCTTTTTTATTTATTAATTCTTCAAAAATGCAAGTCGAAGATTTTTATAAAATAACCCCACTTCAAAATCTCTTATGAATGAGGAAAATATATATTTTTCAGAATGGGTTCCTAGTATTTTGTTTAAAATAATTTGTTTCCGACTCCTGTACTGTATATAAAACGCACATTTCAATATTGTGTAAATATCATCGGAGGTCCTCTTAATTCTCATCGTCTGGTGTGTATCTTGAAAATCATAATATGTCAAAATCTTTCTATAAGAATATGTATATATTAATGCTACAAAATATACAATTTGTGTTACAATGTCTTTCTTCTTCTTCTTCTTCTTCTTCTTCTTCTTCTTCTTCTTCTTCTTCTTCTTCTTCTTCTTCTCCGTTTTCTTGTTGCGTGTTTAGGTATACGCCTGCTAGAAACTTCCCTTGATTGTAATATATGAACGTTTGAAGACACAATTCTTCATTTTTTCCAAGTGACATTACAACTTACCACAATAAAACTCTGAATTAAACAGCTGAATATTATTTCCACACTTTGTATCTAAACAATTCGCTATTGCGATGTTTGAAATTACTTATAGACGAGCATAGTTTATGGCGGTTAAAGTAACGCTGATATAAAATGTAATGAACAAGGATAGCTAAAGAAATGTGAGTAATGCTACATCACATTTGGTATTTAATATTTTTGAAAGCAATTCTATGTATATTTATTAATTGATTTATAGGATTGTTTATAATATATTTATCCATTTATGTTGGCATTCATTGTCATGTTTAAAATCATGATATTTCCAATTTTTTATGTAGATTTTCAGCGCCTTAAACAGTATTAAACGAATTTCAGATTTGTTTTTCAAAATTAACATTGGTATACTGACAACACTTTCTCTTGCTAAACCAAAGTTTGTAATTCACTGTTTAAAGTTTCATTCAAAGTCATGTCCTGACCATATTCTTGAGACCATGAAAATAAGAAGAAAATAAAACAAATAACACCAATTCCTTTTGTTTACCAGAATAGTTCTCAAGAAACGTAATATTTCGTTGATTTTTTATCTTTTATCCTAAAGGAACTGATCCGTTAAGAGACTAGTTGTACGAAGTTATGCTGTCGCATGGCAGCAACACGAGATTTAATTTTAAAATGTAATGTTTTACCGATGTACCGCCATGGAATAGCCGCATGTGTTTTGTTTCTCGATTTGGTGTCTATGACATGCGCTGCTGGTTCATCGTTATTGGCAGGAGTCTTCTCGGTCGACATGAAGATTACAGAGCGCATGCTTAAACATCTGTAATTCCAACCGCCTTCAACCCTTTCCCTCTCTTTTGCTGTCCCGACCGCCCCCCTTGAGTGTAATGTAATTTTAGCCACCCTATCACTAAAGCCTAAGATTAAAATGTGTGGGAATAAATGCATCGCTGTTTTTGGAACCATTCCGATGGTGTTCATTCGCAAGTCGAAGATAAAGGCTGTTCTTACGTGATGTCCGTTATTTTGTCAAGTAATAACACTGTTTAATGCACACTACTGAAACCTATGTATTAAAGAATGTACCAAAAATTTAACGTTTCAATTTTGGTTTTATTTTGTTCTTTGGACTTCAACTATTTATTTCCAAAGCGGTTTTCCACAGGAAGTATCAAAAGTACTTTTATCTTTGTGGTGACTACAAATTTTATGGAAATCAAAATCCCTATTTACGTCTTATACGCAGACTATTTTATCTAGTTTAGATGTTATACGATTTCCATCTGCAAAAAACAGAAATAAATACATTTCTAGGATATAATTTTTATATAGCTAAAAAGTAGTATAATAAATACAAGTGAAACTTTACATTTTGTTTCCTAAATCTCTGTATTTCAGTATCCAGGTACTCACATATGAAACCCTTACTAGGGATTTATGCAACTTCAGCACTTAATGCATAGGTATGCAAGAAATCTTAATATATTATATATGATTATATATAATATAAATGATTATATACAATATATAATTATGAAAATATGATCTAAGCTTAAAATCAAAATATGTTAATGAATTACAATAAACAAACTTCAAGTTTTTGTTGTAAAAACGAGCATTTTAAAATCTAGTTTTATCGCAAAGACTGGAGAGATTTCATTGAAACTGTAAACTGTCCTCCATGCATCTAATTCCCTTTTGTGTAGAATATGATACCATCAAGTTATGATAAAAACAAATTGACCCAGGTGAATTTTAGTATTAAAACCAGCAATTTTATTGACATCATGACTTAAAGCTTCGTGTAAGTATAGAAAGTCTCCATTAAAATATCGCTGAAAATTATTCCTCTTACCCATGTACCTCGAACAAGTAGGAATCTTACTTTCCAGGTATAAATATTCCATTTTAAGAGCATAGAAATTATTTTGGACAATTGATACATTTAAAAATTATATATTACACATTTATTTTAATATTAATTCTATTGTTTAAAATAGTAAATGTATTGTTCAATAACGAAAGCACCAAATTATTCAGTTTTTAAAACATTCACATCGATAATTCAGATTTTGCGTTAAATGAGTTTATAAAAAATTTATATCGTAGTATACTTTTATATTAACTCCCAAATATGTTATAAAGTATTTTTGTACTCTCCAAATGTTTTCGTTTTTCAAAACAGTATTTAATTCTCAAAGCTGGTTTATATTTTAAAAACGTATACCATCATTTTCCTTCATGTACCTTTGAGAAGTAGTACAAACATTTTGAAACAACTTATTACGATATTGTATTGTATGGAGCCTTTTAAGAATGGAGAAATAGTGCAAAAAGGTTTCCGAGGAAACAAATGTAAGTTTGGAAGCTTCTATTAATAGGTACCTATGTGCCTGTTTGTGTATAGCTTCAGTTAATTTCTATGTAAATGTGCTTGGTGAAATAAGGAATGTCTTCTTTAAGTTTATAACACATATTGATTATGAAAACTCTCAGTTTCCTCGATTTGTCACAGTTTGTTAAATGTCACAGCTACTTTACATTAAACGTCATCTAAAATTGTTTCTATCTTCTATATTAGTTCAGGTATATTCTGGAATACAACAGAAATTAAGTAATGAACTGAAACCTTGTGATCTATATTAAATTTCTGTATCATTCTTCCGTTATAAACGGTTTCTTTAATTCGATTGCCATTTTTCTAACTGACGATTTACTGTGAAGCATAACAAAGCCTTTATCCCTCAAGGTACACATCGGATGAATCAACCGGTCAGGTATCTTTACGTAGAAGTCAACACTTTAACCAAAAACATTTTATGTCCCTACGATACTCATTAAGTATTTATTTGTTCCTGTGCTGCACCAGAATTATATATCAATTGTTGCAGCAAATAAAGTATCCAAAGAAAACTTAAAAAATGACAATGGTCTGGAAATATGAAGCATAATTGTGTCCATACTAAACAAAATTCCAAACGAAAGAATGGATTAGGGCCCTCCTTTCTCATTGGAGCATTATTTATAACCTACTTGCATAAAAGGTTTTTTATTTCGCAATTTTAAATCTTTTAACTGAGCCGAAAGTCTTAAATCAAACACTGATTCTCAAAATTTTAATGTAGTGTACTCTATTAGATAATGTAAAGCATTTTTTATTTATTTAACGCTAATCCTTTCTCATGCTCACCCAAGAACACTATAAATACCAGTTAAAACTCTTAATGACTTAACTTAGAAGTATGTGCTCTATACGATCTATTTCAAACGTTGGTGCAATATTTTATGTGTAAATATTGTCTCCAGTAAAAAACATTAAAAGTTCAAATCTAGCTCTACGCTGAGGGAACACTTATCACTGCTTGAAAATTTTCCTTGTATTTTGTAGCCTTTCCGTAAACCAAGCCTCTACATACATTTTATCGTTAATTACGCCCAATAAATTATTATCCAAGCACTTCCAAATGAACAAAAGGTAATTAATTCCACAAATAAAATATTCATTTGATATTCGATTATAAAATATCACAGAAAACACGTCTTTACAGACATCATGAATCCAAAGTTGCATTTTATGAAAAATAGCCGTTTGTACGTTGTGTGTGTGTGTGTGTGTGTGTGTGTGTGTGTGTGTGTGTGTGTGTGTGTGTGTGTGTGTGTGTGTGTGTGTGTGTGTGTGTGTGTGTGTGTGTGTGTGTGTGTGTGTGTGTGTGTGTGTGTGTGTAAACCTCAGAGCTGAAAAACGAATAGTGGAATGAATATTAAACTCAATATCTTCCAAATAGATATTAAAACTTTCAAGAACATCCATCTACCACCTCAAACGGAACATCTTTTAAATTTTGGGGTTTCTTAAAAATTGTTCAAATGATTTTTATTAAATCAGCATATACTTACCTATTCTATATACTCAAGAGATACTTCGGTAGATACAACGGTATCTTTGCCTAATATTCTGTGCAATGCAATTTAATTGAAGAAATCTTGTTTAGTGCTGTATAACGGCTAAGTCATAAGAAATATATGGTAAATGATGTGCCGTACAATAATGAATTCTGAAAAACACAACTAATTGAAATAATTTTTTTGGCACAAACCATTTCCTTGAAGTATGTTACAAATGTTATTAATTTTTCAACACTTCTGTTATTTTAAGTGTTATCGCTGTTCATTTGTTTTTTAAGATGTCATAGTAGAGTACAGTTCTTTTTTCTTCCTCCGTTGTTAAATAATATCGGACGATAAATGAAATGGGTGAAGTGCTGCTCAAATGAGCCCAAGGTCCATATAGCTTAGACTTACCCAACATGTATCTTTAAAGATAAAAGAAAATCTCGGAGAATCCCGTATCGTATAGATAACTCACCTTGATCGAGATTGGAATTCGGGACCTCTTCAAGATGAGGCAGACACCTACCAACTACGCTACAGAGGCGGGCCAGAAGAGTACAGTATTTCAAGGCCGACATAAAAGGACTAACTTTTAAATATATTACTATCGGTGCCGTTTCTTACTAACGTAAACCTCTTGTACCTGCAACATAAAATGTAACGGAACTATTTCTGAAAAGTTTTACCTTTATGTAGATCAGAAAAAGCTTTCGTAAGAAAAGTTGTTAAAGTTGTACAAAATAAGCATTAGGAGTTTGAGAAAGTCATTAAAAATATATCACATAAACATCTTAGTACATAAATAATATGTATATGAGTGCATGTGTGTCTATTTGTCTTAAATGATTACAGTCTAAAACGTCTCCAATTTTTCAAATCTTTCATTTTAGTTTTGATGTATTCTTTTGCATTAGTTCCCTCTAATATATGGATTATTAAAAGTTCTAGGACGTATAAAACAAAGTATACTAAACACTGATAACACTTAGTAGAAAACTGAGTTGTTTCTTGTAGAACAGACTAGGTACTTTTGTAAGATGCTCCTCAACCCGGAGGAACTTGTGTCTTTTAAACCACTTTTTCACTGAAGGTGAAGCCATCTATCTGAATATATAAAAAAGCATCTTCGAACGTTAGCTTTACTTAGCTTTAGTTGAAACTAGACTTACAACTTGGCTGTGTATGGAGCTATTATAATCCACAAAAACAATGCTGCATTGAGTAATTGGATCGAAATTCAGTAGAAAAGGTATAATCAGAATGAGAAGTGCAATACTTAAGTCACAATTTTAACTAAGGATCTTTGACCTACCGGGGTGCTGCTCTTATAAAATGAGCAACCATGGCAACATGTCGATCCGATATTAAATTCCCCAACTGATCCACATTTTGAAGTTACAGACTCCAATTTTGACGTACAGTTTTGTAGGTATAGTCTCGGATTTTAAGGATTATCATTATAAGTTCAATCAATGCAAATTAATTTCTCTTTCACACTTGTCGCGTGTGGACTCAAAAATGAAACGGTAAAATCAGACAGGAAAGTTAAATCCAAATCTTTGGCTTACCGTGCTGATTGTCTAACCACCTCCGCTAGCATCTAAAATTCGGCCTGATTCTAACTTTCCAACTTTAGCTGTGTTTAAAAAGCTATAAAATGACATGGATTTTAGTAATTTCGGACATTATGAGGTTTCGAAAACTAGATCTGGGTCCTACCGGGCCGATGCACCACCGCTGCTATTATAACAATATTTTCAAAAAGAGATTATTAAAGTCCTCAGCATAGCTAGCTCGTAAAATAGTGTTGGTAAAGGTGTTAGATAAAATGCTAAGAAAGGGGAAACATGCTTTTCATTTGAGAATTAGCTACAACTCAAAGTGAAGTATTTTCAGTAACAAATACTGCATATTTTACGGATGTAAAGCCATTAAGGGTGGAGAACGAGGCCCTAGTATTAATATATTAGAACTACCTGTTGAGATGGAGGAAATGAAATGATAGTACATCATATCTGCCGCAGAACGAGGGCATGGTTGGGATCTAAGAGGTATCAATAGAAACTTTAACAACACGAAGTTTGCCGCATAGAGACACCAGAGGAATCCATACATAAAGTACTTGTGTCGACCCATATTACATCCAAAACTCCGCTGAATATCATAACTCTGAAAATGTGTGCCTACGATAGTGAAAAAAGACAGTAAAACATTGTGTAAATTTGAAACAGTTATATTTGTTAATACCATGGGTGGGCTAAATTTGCAACGATGGAAACAGACTAACACTGACTGACCTATAGTGGTTGATTACGAAGCCTGGTGCTTAAATTACGCGAATGTAAGTCACCACTGGGATACGTTATCTCAAAATGAATTTGATAACATCTTGAGGTATACTGAAAAACTGTGAGAAAACTACAGAATTTAATGTGTCTTGGAGACATAGGAGCTTAGCTGGTGCATGCAGCGGCATAGTAAGCTGAAGAACTGTGGTACAATTTTTTTTTTTTTTTTTCAATTTTACTCTAACTTTCCAGTTATACTGTTAATTGTTGTTGGTGGTTAGAAGTTGGAATTCGAATCAAAACCTGAGTGCCAGCCACAAGCACTACCGTGTGCCTTCCGACTCGGCATTCCAAACTCAAACTCAGAAACGGCTGCAGCTGCGAACGCACCTAATCTTTTAACACGCGAGAAACACAGACAGCGTCAAGAGTAAAGAAAGAAGCCGCAGAAATGTTGCATGAAATTTGATTGTAGCCTGTCAGGTGCCAGCAGCACTAAAGCTGTCTTAAAGATTGCGATTACTCTCCAAGAAAATTGCAACATCGCTCAACGCTCACACATAATGGAAAATAACTTTAACATCAAATTTTATACATGCAAATGCTTCAAGGTTCAAGATAGGATGGCTACGTATGTGAACCTATAGCAACTTCAGTGCAAGCTTATAGCAATAAGTATTTTCCACTCCTTTTAGAAATCTGGATGAGTTAATTATTCTAAAGAGGATGAACGAATTATTTAGCGGCACTTAGCCGCTTGGGGTAAGCGTAAAATATCAAGTTTTGTCTTATTAAGTGACATGTTTTTTAGCAAATTGCATATAATATCTTAAATTAAGCATAATGTCATGGAAAAGAACTTTATTAGTACGTAGATTCTTGTAGATGTAAGCTGGATTCCAAGCCTCTGACCCCAAATCTAATGT
Organism: Mantis religiosa; assembly: GCA_030765055.1. Classification (NCBI taxonomy): domain Eukaryota; kingdom Metazoa; phylum Arthropoda; class Insecta; order Mantodea; family Mantidae; genus Mantis; species Mantis religiosa. The sequence continues at coordinate 77,126,682 of CM060950.1, read as the reverse complement.
TGGAAAAATTGGAAACTTTTCTTTTTCATCCTCTCAGAATTATTTGCGATACAATACAAACTTTCAAGGGCACTCGAGCATATCACCATTAACATTTGATGATAAACTAATTAAAACGTTATAGTGGATATGAATGAAAACTAAATTAACACTGTAAGTACTATTTTGGAAATAAAATAGGGAAAAGAAAAAGAAGAAATTTGAAATAATGCAGCGTAAAGACTGTATACTAATATCGTTATAGTGTCTAAAAAATTTAGTAAGGGCAATATCGAAACTGCTGATTCCACTTTAGCTTACTCTTAAGACGTCCTTGTGTCGTTAAAAGAAAATTTTGGCAGCCAAAAGTGGTCTTACTGTAGGACTAGGATTACTAAGGAGGGGATTCGGCACTGCGACCAGTCTTGATCCATTGTAACTATGCCCCAAGTGGGGCATCCCCGGGAGAAAGGATGAGGCGAGAGGAGAGAGAGGGGGGCGTTCCAAGGAGCCACGACAGTGCATTTTACTTACATGGAAACCTCCCCCAGTAGGCCAGGACAACGAATATTTCTCCCTACTGTGGTTCGGGAACAGTCCCAGCAGCCGGTTCGGAGGCCGGCAACGATCTACCGGCGGAAGAAGTGACTCACTCAGAGCACTCCTGTCATGCACCGCCGAGACACCCGCAGACACTTCTAACCTGAAAGGGACCACCAGATGAGAGATGAAGTGGAATGATAATGAAGATGGAATGGAGGGACAGAAAATTCGGGGGATGTACGTAATTAACCTAACCAGCATTCGCCTGGTGACCCGGGAAAACTACCAAAAAACCCATAGGTCATTTAGGTCGGCCACGGGAATCGAACCCTGGCCTTCCGAATGCGGGCCATAGACGAAACCGCCTGAGCCATTCCACTTGGTTGTCTTACAGTAAATCGAAGACGTTTCTCATTTGAAAATTTAGAAATAGCAATTATTTGAAAATAAATAGTTTATATACGTGCCTTCGTTCTAAATGTTTATGGACCTAATTCTGACAGGAACATTGGAACATTAATATAACTAGAAACGTCTGTAGTAAAGGGCATGCGCGCACATATCGCTCAGTAGGACGAAATGACCATGTGTTTCAGAGTATATCATTTGATATATTTAAAAGGAGAGTTAGAACACTTAGGCCCGGTTGCATAAAAGATAATCTAAGTTCAAGCATATCAAAATGATCTTCAGTCAAGCTGAACTTAGAATTTTGGTTGTATATACATTGATCTAAGTTCACGGCCTCTTGATCTAAGATCAAATCTAACTGGTGAATTTTCTCCAGTTAACTTGGTTGAACTTAGATCAGCAGAACTGCAGAATTTACACAATAGTTCCTGAGAAGAAATGGGTAGCGCAGTTTTAAATAACTAGTAAATAAAGCATTTTTTGTGATTATTTGTATAAATAATTAGCCCCTTTATTTCACAAATGTATGTTAAAGATGCATTGTTTGTGTTCATAACCTATACATTTTTATTATTTTCAGAATTCAGATTACTCTGATATCTCTGATAATTAGAATTTTCAATTTGAAAGGTCTCCTCGTGTTTTCCAACATAGAGGAAATCCCATCTCAGAACTAAATGACAGAAAATTCAAAATGAGATTTCGACTATCAACGCATGTAATTGAAGAACTGACGCATAGGCTACATGCACAGTTAAGAACACAAACCCTGAGGAATTACGCACTCAATCCAATATTTATGATCCTTCTCACATTACGGTTCTATGCAATTGAAATCTTCCAGATGGTGATTAGGAATATATTCAATATAAATAAAGGGACTGCGTTTAGAACAATACACAAAGTTACAAGGGAGATGGCAGCTTTAAGACCTCATTTCATCAGGATGACTATGGATAAGGGTGAAATAAGAAGGGTTATGCGAGATTTAAAGTTAGCGGAACACATGTTCTCTTTTACTTAAACTTCCATTTTTATACACAAAATATTATAATTTGTAACTTAAAACTTCACTTATCTTCCATTTTTTGTTTATATTTTCCAGCTCACAGTATTGTAAACAGACGAAAATGAAAAAGATGTACATTGGGCTTACAATGGAGATAAAGTAAGCGAAATGATTAACTTTTGATAAATACTGTTTCAATATAGAGTAAATTCTTACACTGTTTATTTAAAATAACATTATTTCTAGGACAAATAACCATAAAGCGAAAGATTTATTTAGTTTTTGTTATGTCTAGATTGGCTACTCTGTGCACTTGAATTAAACAGAGTCGAGTAATACCGATAATTCTCGAATTCTTTCGATACAATACGAAAGTTACAACATGTTTGGCGATGTTGCCGCATTTGTTTTTGTGATCTCAGATCAGTACTGAGCGGCGTTCATCTGATCTAAGATCAGCATTTTACAACCCACGCGGGTTCGTAAACTTAGTTCAATTTTGATCTTCGATTATAAATGAACTGCAGTTAGCGATTTTTGTGTAACCGGGCCTTACAGAGCGACTTGGAGTAGTTGACGAATATGGGGAAGATCAGATTTTGGACGGAATGCTAGAACCACCGTAATTGCCTTTGGGGGAAGCCACTTTATCAGAATATATTGTGGACGAACATTTGAATTTTGTGAAGGTGGAGAAAATGTAACACATTTTCTGAATGTGAAAGTTTAACAAAAATGGAGAGTGAAAATTAGGGCAAAGAAGTGGAATAATAACGAGTAAAATGTAGTTGCACTTAAAATTTAACAAGTAAGCAAGACGATAGAAATAAGAACGTAGGGGATTTGGTTATAAAACTAGAAGATAAATAGAGGAGGAAAATCAAACAGAAAGAGCAGGAAATGTGAAGAGTAAATTAATTGTGCAACAAATTTAGCAAAGGGAATTTAAGTGCTGAACAGGAGTGACGAAGGCCAGGGAGGCACACTGGCTGTGCAACACAAGAAAGGTACCAGGCATATACAATATTAAACTAAATATATAATGTTGAACAAATTTACTGGAAAATTGTATATTTAAGCTGAAATTGTACAATAAATTCAAATCAAACTGTTCCAATAAATGTGAGATTCTAATGACCCTGTTGGCTTACAGAAACAATCACCATAAGATTATTACATAGCCAAAAAGATCTTAAGTGTACCACCCCGAAAAAATAAAATTTCTGGACAGTAATGAATATCAATGTTTTTCAGAGAGACTGGCATATATTGCTGCAAACCCTAAAATCGTTACTGTGTCAGATAACTAAAGGCCGGAGGCGTGTGCGTTTTTCCATAGGTATACAACACATGAACTGTACTATTATCGGTCTCGCATGTAAACAACGGCAGGTAGGCATAGCCTGACCATGACATCTGCCCCACTGCCAGAGGAAACAAAACAGTCGCGTTATACTACACCTTGACCTTGCGTCTGCATACACTTGTAAGGCAGTGCTTCACTCGTTCGCAACGTTGTTTTCGGCATTTACACATTTGATGGCAGTGCTGTTCATCTGATATCGTTCATACTCTGTGTCTAATTAGCTTGTATCGCATGTGAGAACACATCTCTCCGGCCTTTACTGATAACGTAGGGCAGCAGTTCTGAGGTCTAAAGTCATCTTCCCCTTAAAGATAATTCATTGTTTTCATTTTTCAGCGCTCTTTATAACTCAACTTGCTTCTTGCGGTGAACATTTTTGGCAATTGTTTTAAAAATGCTATAAATGTTCCTTAAAAGGAAATATAAGTTACCACTGGAAACTTTCAGGAAAGCAAAAATTACGAAGCACGTGTCTTTAAACATAAATTTTATCAATTAAAAACGAGCACATGGATACATTTCTAAGTTTTCTAAGGAAATTCATGTTTTATTTGAAAATAATTTAGGTTTGTAAGAGTACATGCGTTTGCAAAGCAATATGCGTTTCCAAATTTTGTACAACTGTACTACAAGCACATTTTTCTATAGATAGATAAAAAGGCAGAGTCTCCTCCGAAATTGATCTGATAATTTGAACATTTATTGCAGAATATATCAAAATTATTTGTTATAAAATGAATCTGATTACTTTATATATATATATATAATTTCCAAATTTTGTAGCTTGCACTGTGTAAAGCTAAACCATTAAACAGAATACCATGGTAGTCAAAACTGGCAAACAGCTGTAAAATATATTAATAGTTTAAAACTAATAGGACTACAAACTAATTACTGATAACTAGCATACTTCTGAATACACTTTTAGAACATCAAACAAATAGGATAAGCATGCAATCCATTTGCTTGTGTTTTTTTCTCTTTCCTCGGCAATTATGTTATATTGGATAAATTTGACGAGTTGCACATGAATGCTCTTGACAGTATAAGCTTAAATCTTGTACCGACGTTACAAATATCGCAGAAAAGTGAACGACACAAGAAATGAATAGTGAAATAATTATTGCACAAAAAATGAAGCTAGTTACAGTGGAGTAATAAATATTAAACAAATAAAATATTTGTTAATTACTATCCAATTATCTTAAGAAGTTGATGTTAATGCTTCTTTATGTTTTAAAAAATCGATTTCGAAGGCATATTTATTCATCCTCAGTTAAACAAACTCCGTTGTTAAGGAAATCACGGTTACCATGTTTTCTCTTTTGCTATGTCACGTTCCCAGCACCACCAACATCCGAAGACGAAACAAACCTAAAAACAGAATCAATTGCTGGTATGTCAAAATTCATTACGCGATGCTTATTTTTAAACATAAATATTTTTCCCACACTCTCAAATCTATGGGAACATTGAATTATTTTAATAATTTAACTTCGGGATTTATTTCATGGTTAAATGACTTTTAGCGGTGAATTTCTTCAACAAAACTTCTGACTTAGCAATGGGTAATCCTCTTTCACATTTTCTTGCTGATCTTTTTATGTTTTTTTTTTTCGAAATTCAAGTCTTTAAAGCTTTTCCTTTGATTTTAAAACATTGTATAGATATTTTGATGACATTTTTGCTATTATTCCTGAAAAACAAATTAATGATGCTTTAAAATTACTAAATTTACAAGACAAAGCTATAAAATTCACATTAGAAACTGAAATTAATGGATTTCTTCCTTTTCTAGATTTGAAAATAATAATAAATAATAACAAATTAGATTTTGGTATTTATAGGAAATCTACACATATTGATAATTACATAAAAATAAAATGTTTAACCTTTTTTCACATAAATTTGCTGTTTTAATAGTTTGATTTATAGATTAATAAATATACCCCTGAATAAGGAAGAATTTAATAAAGAATATAAACATATTATTAATACTGCTTTAATTAATGGTTTTAATAAAGATTTTATACAAAAGAAGATTGAAAGAATTAAATATCAAAAAACTATTAATGATATTTCTACTCTTAAAAAATAAAAGATGTTTATAAATTTAAAAAATTTACTTACCATCCTTGGGTAAATAAACATTTTCAAAAAATGGTTGGTATAACTTTAGTTCCTCAAAATAAATATAGTATTAAAAATGCATTACAATTTTCTAAAAAAGATATTATTCCTAATAATAAAAAATCTTGTATTTATCAATTTAATTGTTTAGATTGTGATCAGGTTTATATTGGAAAGACGAAAAGTAGTTTTGAAACCAGAAAGAAAGAACATTTTTGTAACATTAAATATAAACAAATTGATAAATCAGCCGTAGCAGATCATTTTTGGTCATTTAACCATGAAATAAATCCCGAAGTTAAATTATTAAAACAATTAAATGTTCCCATAGATTTGATAGTGTGAGAAAAATATTTATTTTAAAAAATAAGCATCACGTAATGAATTTTGACATACCGGCAATTGATTCTTTTTTTAGGTTTGTTTCGTCTTCGGATGTTGATAGTGCTGAGAACGTGACATAGCAAAAGAGAAAACATGGTAACCGAGATTTCCTTAACAACGGAGTTTGTTTAACTGAGGATGAATAAATATGCCTTCGAAATAGATTTTTTAAAACATAAATAAGTATTAACATCAACTTCTTAAGATAAGTGGATAGTAATTACAAATATTTTTATTTGAGTAATGAAATACTTGTTTCTATAGTTTGTATGACGGAGCGTAAGTATTCCTTTGTAAATCCATCAGCCTCAACTGCTGGTTGATGCAAACCCGCAATACAATAGTGCGTAGAGTGGAAACTAGAAATAGTCATAGCCCATTTTATAATTAGTAGGCCCGGAAGTTTAGCCAAAAATTCGTGAAGTATAAGATCGTCAACTTAGTCATCAACTCGTGATGCAGAGACGGAATACTTCTGCAGGTGCAGCAGAAACTAAAACGCGTTCTCCAGAATAATATAGGATATTCCACTCTTTGTAAAATGTGTGATGAACTACAAGGTTCTAGAGAAAATCGTAATGCGCAAAAAGGAAAGACTAGCACCTCCTTTTGGTTTAAGTTAGCCCTAGTCACATCATGTCATGTAGAGAAAAGCTTTTCCCAATATAGAGCATGTCTAGAGGAGAACAAAAGATCGTTTCGTTTGAAACCTACAAAATGTATATTGTTGTTCGCTGTAATAAGGCAGATGCACGGACATACTGTAGTATTGTCACAATGAATTAACTTTACATTTACTGTGCACATTGTAAATATTAATGATTCTTTTGTTTATATTCATATATCTGGTACAGGTAAGTTTGTTTTGTATAAGTTATGAATAAATGTGCAATATGTTCTATGACACTGTATCCGTCGTGTGATTACGTTTGATAGATTACCGTTGCCCGTGACCTTGGGTACGTGCGCGACGGCATGGCACCCAACCTCCTCCTCTATGTTTACGAGACGTAGGTAGCGTATAACCCCATCACTGCCAACCGTTGTATTGGCTTTTGGCTAAACTTCCGTGCCCTAATAATTAGACTGTCATGGCAACTAAGGTGCTCACAGAAATAGAGTGAAACCAGCTCCTATAATGTGATTTACTCCACATTGGCAAGTTATTCTAATGTCTCAAATTTGCCCAAGTTAAATTTTGTTAGGTTCTAACTATAACCAATGAGAAATATCAGAATACACCTTCCATTTGGGTTAACTCCCCTCAGAGGAGCTGGTTCCGCTTTACTCTCTGTGAAATACTTTATTGTGCTGTTAATTTAATTATAAAATAGACTATACGTTGTGGTTGGCTTGTGCAAGCCTGTGTATCCACAGTTACGGGGGGTTAATATCCAGATTTCCTTTGGATAAGTTTCCATATATATAATGACAATCAACAAGAGAGGTGGGTAGAATGAAAGACAAATTTGAAATTTAGATTTTTCCAAAAGTGGCGAGAGACATTCCAAGTTGGCTCTCCCGTCTGGCAAAACTGAGATACGTTTATGTACTTTGTACAAGCTTTTCTATTAACACCCGACGTAGAACCGGAGATTCATGTTCTCGTAAGTCGGGTATGTTAACCAGCTCAAAGAACTTTGCATAATCCACAAAGCATTAACAGGTGGCTCAGCTAGAACCTTTCCAGCCTTTGTTTCATTCAATAGAGAGAGTCTTCACATTGTTTTAGATGAAAAGAATAAATAAAAAAAGCGCAATTTTAATTTTGCTCTCTACATAAGATCCTTATTCTGTTCGGCCCACGGACGCTTGTCACCTTCATAGGCATCCTCCCATCGTAATTTACGGTGCAGCCACCCACTGTAATTGAAAACAAAGCCAGGAAACATCTCGCTCCAAAAGGCACGCTAAAGATTAATCTCACGTCATATATCATGTTACAATTAACACCTCGGGTTACAATCATTAATAACAAGAAACATGATGAGCCAATAAGTATCAAAATTAACAGATACAGCCAAAGAAAATCATAATCTCGAATAACTACAACACTCTTTGATTCACTGGAATATTTTAAAAGGAAAAATCGTGAACTTGCACAAAAATATTTTATAATGTATTTTCCCCAAAATTTCTAAAGTGGGGATGGTTTTGGAGATCGTGCTCTACTTTCGTCTGCTTTGAAACGCTTAATCTAGTGGTAAAATTCTTATACCACACATTTGCAATACATTTTTGAACCAGTTCTCTAAAACACTTTAACCTCTTGGTAATGACAAACCTATGGAGAATATTTTGTTGTTTGATTCAAGCATTTTACGCCATCGTGAAGAAATGCGGTGATGCTGACAATGTTTTGCATTTATTCTGGTGTATTTTTATTTTTCTAAAGCAATTATGTCGCACAAGTCAGAATTCATCAAATTATCGACAAAATGATCGAACAGGTTAAAGTGAAAAAGAATAATGAATGAAACTAAGAACTAATGTAGAGTCAAACAAGAAACTTATATAAATTATGCTGGAAGGGAGAAAGAAGGTGTATGGAAGTGATAATGTCATTTATGGGATTGAAACTGATTGTGCTTAATCCTTCAACTAAACTAAAATCCACCAGAGAATATTCCTAGAGAATATCATTATTGCCACTGTGTAGATATCGTACTACATGGCAAAGCGAGAAAGCGTATCGGGAAAAATTCGCAACACAGAGATGTTTGCCTCAGCTTATCGCACATACACGGCGAGTCCAGTGTATGTATACTCTGCTCAGATATAATCATAGCAATGTGTCATGCATCGGCAGGAGCGAGGAAACATATCATATAGACACACGCAGCTTCCAATCGCTCTATTTGTGTTTCGTAACTTATTGTACCGCAGCTTACTAATATTTCACTCTTCTAATCGACCAGATAAGACCCGATAAGAGACGATCACAGCGCTGGACACCTGAAGGTCAATACGCCTCAAAGCTCTGTCGAGCAATACAATAGGGCATTAAAACCTTACGACTTAGTATCAAAAAGTGCACTAAAATATTAAAAAGAGTTTTCATAAAGGCAGTAAAATGCAGAAGAGTGCAGGAAACGTAATATGTTCTATTCTGATATTTAGATTAGCAACATACCTATTTGAAACACCAGAGATACAACTCAGCATAAATCAAACTAAGCAAAAACGTGCATATTCTGTAAACTAAGAATATAAAAAACAACAATATCATTTATGAAATAATGACAAGAATATTATTTTATAGCATAATATAAGCAACTTACAAAATTAAAAATTTGTAGATCCTGTAAGTCGGTTCTATAGTGAACCAACTTTCCATATGTAGAACAAAATTAGTAAGATTTGCAGATACCACATTTTATTGTTTCTCCAACTGCAGTGAATGGTGAATGGTTACGGAAGCAAAACTGGCTTTGGTAGTTTAAATTGTAGCATTATCACACTTAATTTAAATATCTCTCCGTAAATCCTGGAAGAATCTTAGACGGTGCTAGCGGCATTTGAACCGTAGATGCAGACCTCCGGTTCCTGAGCCCATGCTACAAGTACCTCCACTATGTACTTCCGTTTGTATGATTTCTTTTTTTTTTTTTTTTTTTTTTTTTAATTTACGTCCTCCAACGTTAAGTCATATAGGAAGGTGAATAAAATGGGTGAAATGACGCTCAAGTTAGTCCGGGATCCATAAAGCTTGCAGTTACCCTAAATTCGTCTTTCAGGATAAGTGAAAACCCCGTAAAAAACCTTGCCAAGGTAACTCACCCAAACCGAGGACCTCTTAAACGTGAGGCAGACAAGCGACCATCTATACTACCAAGGCGGGCCCGTTTGTATGACTTTATATGAATAATATATATCGCATTTGGTACTTATCTTAAGAAATCAGCAGAATTCGTGAGAGACTGGCATTTTAGAATGCAGATTTATTCTTGTAAAGAAATGTTCCAAACTCTAAAATGTGAAACAACTTCCACCGTTTCGTTTGTACCAAAACTATGTGGATAATAAGTGGTTTTAAACCAGAACCTGTCCCTTGCATCAATTGTTTCTAAAACAATATATGATGTTAATGTAATTATTCAATTAGTCAACAAAGTTGGCTACAAAGGAATATTGTTCATTTCGTCGTGCTCTAACAAATCTATACTTAGTTTTCCTTAATTGTTACCAGAAATCTCTAATTCTTTCCTAATAAATTTTAGAATAACAATTTAGACTACTGAGGCTTGCTTTCAATACTGTAAAAAGCTGTCATGTGAGCGTGCAGATATCACAAATTTGTTTTCTTAATTTGAGGGAGTAAAAGCACACAATTGTAAAATAAACTCTTTCTTTTTAATTGATTGTTTGGATTTAATAAATCCCAATATACAGTAACTAATAACGAACAATCGCGAAAGATGATTGATAATACAATCGCTAAAATGTGTACTACAAATGCAGTTAATGCAAACTAAGTTGAACATAAATGTTCAATGTTTCCATACATTAATGTTTTTCTCAGCTTGAAACTTCACATTTGTATGCCAGCAAAAGTTGTAAAGCGAAAAGCTATAATCTCCCTTTTATAAAGAATGTTACTTAGTTACTTAAGTGTTGTGATGACTTTTTGAGCGCAGTAAATATCCAGTTGCGCACTGAACAAGTGCATCGGTCTACCCATCCTGGAAAATTGTGGACAATTTAAAGCATGTATATTATTTGAAACATAACATCGTTGTTTGAAATTATAAACTTCCATGCATTCTTAATATGCAACAATAAATATAAATATAATATTAATGATACTAGTTATAATTTTATGATGTTTTTCAAATAGGAAGATTTCTGGGTTGCAGCGAATGAGATGCGTTTGCATGTTCAGTGTGGTGACCTGTTACCCCCATTCTTTATATTTCTCTCCATCTCGCACACTATCCTAGAACATGCAAGGTGCTAGGCGTAAGGGAACCCAGGCCAAATTTTCCAAACTTTTGTAATAATGCAGTTGTTAAAATCAAAATTTAAACAAGGATTTTTGCATATTATGTATGCTTTAAATGCTATAATTATAATTATCGTTTACGGATTACAAGTTCTTCTAATCCAATAGAATTGTCAGTGGTCATCATGACGTCAGTGTCACGTCAAGGGACAATTCGTAGTTGTCACAATCTCCACCGCCTGAGTCTTGCAAATGTATGATGATAAGCCCCAAAATCTCGTCGCGTGCTATTATATCCTTTCAATGGTCGTTTTCTTGTAGTTTTTTTGTCATGTGTCAAGAACTTTTTCCAGTCTTGGATAAGTCGTTCAACGTAAGTCACTTTATAGGAGTTATTTCTGTTTGCAACATCTCGTTTTATTTGAAACCACTTTAATTCAACTGGATTGTATTTGTAGTGGTAAGGGGACTGGCGAATTACCTCGTGTCCCATTTCGATTGCAAATTGATCCAACTGTTACACTTTTTCATGATTTTTAAATGGAAGAATATCTGAATAATACTGCTTTGAACTCTGTAGAGTACATAAACGTGCATAACATAAACATAAACATATGTGTTGGCTGCCGTTCTGTAGATGCAGCATTCTACAAGCTAACAGGAAGTGAACTCTTTGCTGTCTCTTGAATTTAACAAACACCTTGGCTTGTTCAAAGTAATTCTTTTAGCACATCATGTCAATAGTTTACCTTTCAACTATAAATATATGTACACACATACATACCAACCAACATAGTCATTACGGTGCTTTGCCGCGATGAGTCGTTATACTATACTGGTAATTTAGTTACTTGTGTTATGAAAACTATTTGAGCCAAAAAATACAGGATTTTTATGGTAGTGTTAGAAACACTACTAGCTACGTTCCTCGTAGCGATCACTTTTGCAACATTTAATTTTTGTCTTAGCGCAAAAATTATCTATTAGATGGATGCACTTGACGCTCGTCACAGCTCAGTTAAGAGGAATGCAATATGATAACACCGCAAACTCCGATTGGTTGCTGGCCTGGTAGCATTCAAGGACAAAAATCATTCCGTTTGAAAATCATAGTAGCAACATTTTACACCTGTTCTTAACGTGGACGGCATTGGTGATACATGAAATGGAATAATTGAGAATTGAAATTTGGGAAGGAAACTCTGCAGGTCTAAGTTTGCAGTACGTCTCCAGTAATTGCCAGTTCTGCTTAAAGACGTCCGCTACCCGTGTCAGTGTGATGATCTTATTGAGTGTGTAATGATGTAAATTAATGCCTGCAGATTTTAGAAAGAGGACCATATGGCCGTCTTTACACCTCCGTGTGGAGCACACATAAAAACAAAATTGATGTGAAAATAGTTTGGCAACAAATCTCACACTGCTTTGGCTACATTTGTGCAATATGCGAGTAATCTCTAAACTTTTTAAAGGTAACACAGATACATGATCACAAATAACCATAGCGTGTGTCCAGCGACTAGATCTGAAGGCTTGTTCTTGAATGAGTCATAAAAGATGGAAGCACATTTGCAAAATATACATCCGCTACCATTACCACCATGTCCCATTGACCTCGCCATTGTCATGCGGTCGTAAATGCCACAGACGAACAAACAAATAAACAAAAGGATCAGAGAGGCGGCACCTGCTCGACAAGAATAAGGCAACTTCGCTAACAGCCTGTCTCTTTGCCCATTAACCGAGCAGTAATAAAACTAAAGAAACGTGAAGACGTACAACAAAATACAAGTATTAAAAAACAGTCGTTCGAGCTATGACTTAACATACAGGCTAAGAATCTCGGCCCGGAAGTTTGGCGTTTATGACTATTTACGGGTTCAAGTTTTTATATAACTGCTACTTTATCTCTAATGTTTACAAGTCATCTAGCAAGTTTATTTATTTTCCATTCTTCACACTTTTCTGTCTATTCTTACCAATTACACCCTATCTGCGTTTTCAGAAGAACGCATTCATCGGAATTCTCAGCCATTTCCCTAGAGTTAAGTGCACCTAACTATTCAACATATACATTAGCGGTCCAAGCTCACACGAGTTCGTGCGTGATCGGCACACGCCAACAAACTGTACCACCATTAGGGCAGTTGTTTGTTATACCAGATGGGCCAACAGCCCCATCTTTCACTTAAGTAGATAACCCCTCGTGTGTTAAAAGAGTTGCAGAACGACACGAGCCATTTCTAGTTAAAGGCACGGCAGTGAGGTGAGCAGACCTGGTTCTGCTTCAAACGACAAGAGGCAGTTTCCAGGATTGAACCAGCCTGTGTAGTCTGCTTACACCACTGCCGTGCGTTTAACTGGAATTTCCCCGTTTGCGTTCTGCTACTGTTTTAACGCACGAAGGGATACCTGCTTACGCGAAGGACAGGGCAGTTGGGCCACCTGGTATGTGTCATTGTGCAACGTCCAGCAACAGGTTAACCTAAATTCCTTTAATTCTGGCTTTAATGACTGGAAATTCCTTTACCTGGAAATAACCTTTAAACATATTTTTATTGGAATGTTACATAGTCCTTTTAACTGCTAATTAGATACACCAACGCTCATTTTTAAACTGTATTTCAGGAAAAAAAAAATTAAGTCACCCTTAAATACAAAACTGCCATCTAAATAAAAATGTTTATCTCTCTTTCTTCTGAAGAATACCAGATACACCACTCCCACCGATTGTTTTAGTTGCAGTGTCATCACATACGAAACTTGTCCCACACTATGTGGATTGATTCTAACTTTAAAGTTTATTTCCGAGGACAGATTTAACCTGAGTACCATGTTTTGTGAGCGTTTAGTATTCTATTCATTCTTTAAAGAAATTCCGTTAAGTCCTGCATCGTCTGTGGAGAATCATGATGTAGATAACAACTGACAAAATCCTATGTGTAAAGAAACATAGTGGATGATAAAAGTTCATTAACAATTCATATCACTTAACCTACTTTTTGCAGCGAACAAAAGTCTAAGATTAAGTCTTTAAATTTTATAGCTTACGACTTTCCTGGTCTTTTACTTTGTTCATGCAAATTTCAAATGAAATAATTGGCCGTACCAGTAATTAATATAGAAAAATTATATATATTCGGAATGTTGATATAGCATATTCTTTACATTTTACTTATATCTGTGTATATGTAAACGCCTTTGCGGTCCCTTCCCTCTTAACCTCGTTTTTACCTGGTTGCCTAGACAGCTGATAAAATTATTTATTTGCAACTGTTGTGTTCATTTCTTATCAGTAATATGTTGAGGCAGAGGTTCTTCACTTCTATGAAGAGGTAAACAATAATATTATCATGGCAAACTTCCAAAACAAGAGAAACGGAATCTGAACTTGTGCCAGGTTTCTGGAGAATATTGAGCTGTTGTGACTTCCCAAAGAGTTCCCAGCGTTGCCTTCGAAATCAGATACAAAAGAAGAGAAAGTTGGCAAATTCAAGGGCTACAATACCTAGAATAAATATTTTTAATTTATTCACAAGTTTGATTGTTGCATTAAACTTCCCGAATTACGTGCTGAAGTACGACGTGCTAATTTTTAATCAGGTTTAATGCCCCTTCTGACACTATATGGCATACAGATGGTAGACATGGAATAAGTACAAAGTTAAATGATATTTGGGAAAGGAAATTTGAGAAGGAAACTTTAACGGGATCTATATTTATGATACCTACGTCCTTAGCATTTTCCAGTGATGCGAACAGAAGAAAGCCTGGGAAAAGTCTACCAGAGAGGTCAAAACTTGTCTGGATTTGAGACTTAGACCTCATGTCTATCCGGTCGTTATGTCTTTCTTCATCCATGAATCGAATATTACTCTTATTTATGATAGGTATCATAGTGCTCTAGCACAGTTTTATAATCCACGACATAATTTTCTGCTCAGAAGTAACATATTGTGAATAAAAACAAAATTACTTGAGTAGGTGGGTAAAGACAAACTCAAAATGAATACGGTAACAGAGTTGAGAGTGTTAGAGAAAAAGGAAGTTTTCCTTATTTCTGTGAAAAGTCTAATGTTTTGCACTCGCTTGACTTTCACTATTCTTGTGCAAACTAATCTTAAGATGCTTAGATATGCCACTTTATAGTTCTGTTTAACTGACAAAAATATTTTCAGAAATTATCTTATACTTAATTTTCTTATAGGTGCAAAGAGAATATGGGAATACAGCAAGCTGTAAGCGATAATCTTTTAAGAGTAAGCTGGTCATTATGTAAGGGCTTTGAAATTCCGTCCTGTATGCATAGCCAAGAGATAAAAAAAAAAGTATTCCTGCTGGAGAAACATAAAGGCACTGGAAAAATTCAAACATATAATAAGGAATATTTCGGAAGTGGTTCAGTTCACTTTGATATAAATTGTGTGTATGAACGGGATCCACACTTTTTGGAGTAATAATATTTTGTCTATCTCTTACGGTTTACCAGTTATGCAAAATTCATCGAGAATGAAGAAGACTTCTGATGACATTTCCAGATAATTAAAGATATTTCTTTAAGCATAAAGTATTTTTAATTAAAATCTCAATCTTTTTGAGAAAACCTTCGTGTCACATTCCTTGGAAGATGCTGAATATAATTGTATTTAAATGACTCGTTTCTGAATTATGCTTTTCAAACAGACAAACACATACGCGCGCGCGCACACACACACACGCACGCACACACATACACATGGACATTTTATAAGAATGGCTTTTTAGATTCAAGGGCTTCCCAAATATGTATTTCAGGTGAAATCTCATACCAAATTTCTGGCGGAATGCAATACTTATATTTATTATAAGTAGTAGAGAAAGTAAAAATAGTTTACTCAAGGCTACGTTATCACGCATTTTTGTAAAAACACGCTTCAAAATGGCAGCTCATAACATTTTTGACTCTTGTATTTCTATAAAACTCACCAAACGTGATCAAATTTCTGATAACCCCATCTTCATATATTTAATTTTTAAACGTTCTGAAAGGCGTCATATATAAGCCTACAGAAAAATCAAATGCGAAAACTAGAGTACTCAAAATCACTAGTTTATAAAACGCATACGTACAGCAACAAACAGATATAAAGTAGATTTCACGTAAGGAAGTCAATCAAAACGTCATTCTTCAGGAGCTAAAGCAGTTCCCAGGTCCTGGACGCATACTAGAGTGATCTTCGAATTATGTGTATGTTATCTGATGGAGATGAGATGAATATCTACAGGCGATCAAGAGCCTAATCTATGCTTCTCGTTTTATTCTAGCTGCTTGTTTCAGTTTGTGAGACAGCTACACCCATAAATCAAAACTACTTGTTAGCAATCCGGAATGAGCAACCAGCGTTATCTTATTGCCATCAAGAACACACAAAACTCCCAAACGTGCGAGATATCACACAGATACGTGCAAAAAGCTTTATTTTCAAGTAAAAACCTAGATGAAGACAAGGTTTGTTAAGTAAAGGTAGCTCAAATTTTAATTTCCCAATCACAGTTTGCTGAGATGTTGACGCAACCAGTTGCCCAGACAAAGATGATGAATTTAAATCCAGTTTTCATCTTGATTTATTGTTATTTATGTCAGTGTGTTTTTGTACAGCTTAATTCAACTAAACACATTTAACAACGTTTTAGTAATAATACATATCTTTAAAAAAAGGACCGAAATTCTTGATTGTTTTATTGACAATTGCAACAATTCTATTATAAAATCTAATTCAAAGTTCTGATATTAATTTAAATGGATCAAATTCTGCTTTTAGCACAGTTAAAGTTCCTTCTTTGTTCGCAACCTAGTTTTCAATGTTTACGAATGCAGCGTGTTAATAATCATGATATTATTTAATGATAAAGCTACCGCAGTTAACAACATAACGCCTTGGATCCGACATTATGAATTTAAATGTGCATTTATACTCGTACACAAGTTCACGAAATATAAAACAGGCACCTACAATAGGTTTCAAATGGGAAGAGCTTTAATCTCCAGCAAATAAAACCCTTTTATTAGCTCTGCGTTGCCACTTCGTTAACTTCATTTTCTTCAGATTTGCTTCGCACTCGCACATTGCCCACTGCAAATTAATGTAAGCACCTCGCGGTACACAATAATTTTACCTGCATCACACATTTTAACATCTGGGAATTTTTTAAAAGGAATTGACTTCTGTGTTCCACGTTTTGGCAGCTTTTAAAAAACACATTAACCTCAAAGTAATATTTCGAGTCAGGCTTCACAATACCAGTTGGACTGACTTGCCACTAAATTAACTGCTTAAAGTCATTGCACGAATTTACGCCTGTTCATTCCTGTTCATTTGCTACTTAAAGCTAAAGCTGATTACTGATGTAAGCTGAACTTTGAAAGATAAACGTAAACCCAAATGTTTAGATAGTATAAATACGTCTCAGCTTACTAGTCTATTTATCAGGCTAAGTGAGCTAATGACTCACATCTTGAGAGGAAAACAGCAATTTTCAGGTGCTTATACATCGGAATTCCATTAGCACTATACTGGCAATAATATGCATGTGAGCCAAAAATATATGGTTTACCAGTTGTGCTACAAACATTACCTCTATCTTTCTCGTGGATCATTTTTTTGTGTAATTAGATTATTTGTACCTTGGGTAAGTGGTGTTTACTAGAAGCACGATGCTTCCTACTTGGTGAGTACACAATATGACAACACTGCAAGACTCCCCTAATTTGAGGAACTCATGACGCTCAAGCGTGGACAGCATTTCATTTGAAACCATCCTTAGTAACGCCGTTTCAACGTACAACAAACTTTTTTTACCTGAAAATACTGACACGGGTAGCTGGTTTCGTTAAGTCATGGACTCATAAACCCGAACTCTGCAGTTCAAATCTCGCAAGGACCCTCCTTATTGAGATGTGATTTTTGTTTTTTACTTAGTCTTCATAACTGGCAGATGCCAGGAAGGTACCCTAAGATTAAACCTGGAACGCTTCCTTCAGTTATCATTTCACTTCACGTATCACTGGTATCGACACTTATGGTGCCATCTGTGGTAAGGGCGAGCGTTAAACACTTCAAAAAAGCACCTAAAAGGTCGATATTAAGGCAGCCGCGTGCTCAACAAATCCTGGGATGAAATGTCAAACTTTTTATGGGAATCAATGAAAAATATAGTTGGACAATCCTATTAAGCTTTTGTGGTTACAAAATTAACATAAATGCAAACATTCGGGGGAATCTTCAATTTCAGTGTAGAGAATTAAGCTTTCATATACAAGAAGTAACTTAATTCAGCATTGCAATTTGGCAGAGGAATTCTTTAAACACTTTGTCTCATAAAATTTCACAAAATTTAAATCAGGAAATTCACAATTTCCGAATTCATACCACAATAAAAAGCTTCTCTTAGCGGGACTAATTAATACATCAAAGAAGTACATTCTCTAAATAGATGGAAAACTATAGTGCCGCCGTCATCATCGTTTCTAACGCCCTCTGTGGTTAATTAACTTCGAGAGTAGCCTCGTTCCAACAAATGATGATTGGACCCATTTCTGAGGTGGAGATACCCAGAGGGCGAGTTTGCTACCTCCGGTGTTAGAGCTACAATGCTGGCAGAATGAGAGGACCTACAGCTTTAATCGGGTTTCCGAACCACGTTGGATCTTGGGAATCTTCTCCTGTAATAGAGTTGAAGGTTTCGATAGAGCCGACTTTAGATCTCCATTCAAGAGCCGTGGATCGAATAACGGACGCATGCTCAGCACAAAGCTGCGAACGAACCTTCAGTGTTCTACGTCTAGATTTGGGTGAAAAAGGAATAGGAAAACTGCAACTTTCGGTTGCTCCTTAATTTGCTGTCCTTTCCAGCCATGCTCCAATAAGTATATGTATGAATGCACTTCTCGCCCTCTGGTAAGGAATGTGATATACCTGTCCAAAGTCGCAATCAATCACTCCAACAAACTTGGCAGTAACGCTCGCTGTAACAATTACTAAGAATATAAATCATAAACAGGTCTGAAACTATGGAAAGCATACTGCTCCTCGGGTTGTAGGAAAATCAGGCAGCGGCTGCCGAGGCTACCACATTCTC
Organism: Mantis religiosa; assembly: GCA_030765055.1. NCBI lineage: Eukaryota > Metazoa > Arthropoda > Insecta > Mantodea > Mantidae > Mantis > Mantis religiosa. Next base: position 77,107,800 of record CM060950.1, on the reverse strand, counting down.
GGCTCCACATCACAGACTGCAATAAATTTAAAGTAATCAGGTTTATTATACTCAACCAGCCAATGCGCAAATGGAATATCTAGTTGGTGTACTGAACTTTCTCAGTCTGTATGGAAACCCGCATAGCAAATGTTGCATCTTGGCTGAACACTTGCTGTGATGTCTTGAGCATAATTAGCAAACTTAGCACAAGTCCTTGTTTTTAAACTTCTCCAAGGTATGTCATATAGGATTATGAATGAAATAGGTGAAATGATGCTCAAATGATTCCTAGGGTCCATAGAGCTTAGAGCTACACCACATTCAGCTTTCAGGATATGAGAAAACCCCGGATAAAACCTTAACCAGATAACTCACCCTGACCGAGATTCAAACTCAAGATCTCTTGAATGTGAGACAAATACGCTACCCCCACACCACAGAGGTGGCACAAATTCTTCGTCTATATAGTGTACAGTTATTACGATGTAACAACAAATGTCAAAAGTGGAAATAAAATAAAATATAAGGCAGTTAAAACTATATAATAGTTACAAAAAATGGTGAATGATATTATTTAGTCGTCCTCTGTAGCCTAGAGTTAAAATGCTAATCACTGGTTTCCAAAGTTGCGAATTCAGACCCAACAGATGACGATGGCTATTTTCAGGCGTTAAAATCCTTAGCATGACTTCCTTCGAAAGGAACGTAAAACCGGTTGCAGATTTACGGTACGGAAAAATGTCAGGAACGATAAGGAGACCTCTGAGCAAAAATGAATGGTCTTTCACAGCCAGTATAAAATGAGACGTTGAAAATCATAACGGCTAAAGCGTGTCCATAACTAAAACTCTGTTTAACATACGTTTAGCACCTGAATCTCACAACATAAGTAAATCTCTCTATTTTCTGGTGCTTTAACATTGATAAAGGATTATTGACGAGTAACTTCAATAATCGAATAAAGAAATCATAGTGAAATAGTTAAACAATTCAAATAAATAGTTCCACATTTTTTCACCAATCTGTAATGTAATAAGCCTCACTTATAATCATTAGCCTGTTTCATGTTCAGGAAAAGCAATTACTTAAGACAGTGTAGCGAAGAGAACCAGTGGCTCAAGGTCCACCTGGAGTTCAGTCTTTCAAGTTTCAGCAAGTTCCAGAGTCTAGCGTAATCCGTTTATAATAATTATAACGGAAATGTGATGTTAGCATTGAGCAAATGAGAGAAAAAAATTGTTTCAGGTAAGAATTAGTAGCTTCAGAATTGGACAAAGTAAGTAGGAATGTTGATAAGGAAAGACAAAAGGCGGAACTTAAATTAATAAAAGAGAATGTATTTCTAAAATTCCCTTATTTTCTCTTCAGTTCTGCAGTCTTACAGAAGTGTTCACGGTAATCGGTTATCGGGAGTCGTTGCGCTTAACGACCGCGCTCCGGTTTTATACATTTAGCGGTATGTGCTTAACATTTCTGCGAGTTACAATATACGCTTCGCATTATCATGCAAAATTATTATTAAACCGTAGTCTGGATAGTCAGGTGTTAGTATAATTCGACAGTTATAACTTCCGAACAAGTACTCAGTAACAATTTAATTCTCAAACAGTCATCAACTTTCTTCAAATGAATAATAACTTAGTTTCCATTTATGAAGCGACAGTCATAACTTAATATGGTGACAGTGAAAACTGGTTAAAGTCACAATATATATGGTTGATCGTCGAATAGTAGTGTAAGAAACAGAAATGGGGGTATGACACTGGTCAAAATGTTTGGCGTTTTCCTTATTAGTTGTTTTGACGGTTTCCATCCACAGTTTGCTTCACGATTTGCCACGAAGTCTATGCTGCGAGTTCAGCACGTCCCTTTAGCAGCGGATACAAATCATGTACTTTTAGGCACAATATTCTTGAGTTCTTCTGTTAAGGACTAAAATGGACATTTGTAGTCTTTGAGCCTTTGTAAGAGGATCGAAATAAGCAGCACTGGAATTTCTAAGCATTAAGGCCAGATGAAAGGAAGTTACACTGAAGTATTACTGGACTTCACTAAGAAAGTATAGTGAAGTGGTAGATAACCACTCCATCACTCATACAGTCTGTAGGCGTTCCAGACAACATTCCACTAGGCAAGTTTTACTTGTAGTCAATATCTCTTGGGCTCTGTTTACGTTTTTTGTATTTATCACGGTTTGGGTGTACCTGGCTAGTCTACTGTCCAGCATATGTCGTGCAACAATTCCAGTCTGTATAGTTGACTTGCAATACCTTCTTTAAGATGCGGTAATACCAATTCATAAAGATCTTCATTCGCAGTTTTCAATGAATCATGAAATAAACAAAAATATTTCAAAAATAGTAAAGAGGGAAGAAAAACTAGCTGTGATGCATACAGGTGTAACAAAAAATTTGAGAAAACCTTTCTTGCGGATAGAGGATAAAAATATTATATTGCCACAGGTAAAGAATTTATTTCCTTTTTAGAACACTTTTTCACAGCTGAATCCCATAAAACAACACTCAGTGACGAAACAGTGCGAAAACAGGAAATCTCAGCACATGTTCAAAATGACCTCTATTATCTCCAATGCATACATCAACCCTCCGTCGCTGGACTCTCTAATGCGCTGAATTAGGCCTGGAGAATGTAATATTGTTTGGCAGACTTCGACAATACCACCACGAAGACTCTCTACATCTGCACCTGGAGTTGTATAAACAAGAGATTTCAAATCTCCCCAGAAATAAAAATCTAGAGAATACCTATAAGACAGGCGAGCGTGGAGGCCACGGAGTTGGTCCACCTCTTCTTATCCATCTTTCAGGAAGTCTGCTATTCAGAAATCGACGGACAGAAAGCCTGAAATGAGGGGGCACTCCATCGTGCATGAACTGAGTAACAGTGTCTAACAAGCGACTACGTACTGTACTGTAGCACAATGACAACGGTGAAAAGCATCACCCCCACCCAATTTAACCAGATGTAACAGCGAATGTTTACTACTGTACTGTTAAATTACTGCTCTTTGTGGGGTTATGGCCACAGAACAGCTGCGTATTATACACCTACCATGTAAGCAGAGTTCTAGAACAGACGCTCCATTATGCAAATAAATAATTTCCGGGCCTATTTTAAATACTATTTTTATCCTCTATATGCAAGAAATGCTTTCCCAAAGTTGTGACATACCTTTATGTTAGAGGTATGTAACAAAGGATCAAAATAACTGCTGAATTAGTTGCAGTATGTATACTATGACTGATCCCACTTCCCCAGTAAATTATTTCTCTTCGTAGTATAACAGTTTAAATATTAAGCTTAACAACTTAATTCTCGAAACATTCTTTTACATTATGTTTGCAAACCCTATGATTTTAAGGGTTTAGAAGTTGGCATTATACTAAATTCACTGACAGCCCTTCACTCGTCTTGAAAAGTGATGCTTTGAGAGCTGAAACAGTTAAATCACTCAGTTTTACAAGGGGTAAAAAACAATGTTGCCTTTCACTTCAGATAAAGATGGTTTCACTCAAACAAAACAATGCAAATGAAGGAAATTAATGAAAAAATATGGAATATTACTACGCACGTGTCTTCATAGTGGCCATTGACTTCCTTTTATATTGCTTAGTGGCTCCGGTTTTGTTTTATTACAGGTGCTGCTACCACTTTCCATAGATTATAATATATTGCTTTCCTGTGAAAGGATTTCGCTTAGAATTATTGAACTATATGTGACTTATACCAGATCACCTCTCGACAGCTGAAGTGGATATTATAAAAGCTCGTTCCTCTAATTTTATCTGCTTAAAAATATGTCCTCCCAGGTTGTGGCTCTTGTAACAATTGGCCATTATTAAAGCAAAGTAATCGCAGTACCTTCACAGTAAATGGCATGTATCACATAAGCGAGGCATTCCGTCGAGATTAAAAGATTAACTCTCATATAAGAAATATATGGAACTAACTGACACAAAATATTTATGGAATTAATATAAGAACGCCAAAGCAGCATCAAATATGTGGTAGCTGGATTTGGTGTGCCTTGTTTTTGTTAATGGTGTGGTCAATATAACAGCACTGCGTACAAAATACGTATACAAATTACCTGAATCTGATAAATCGTGATACGGATCTCGACGTATTCGACACTCGAGATGTTATCATTTTGATAGATAGATGAAGGTTGGCGGCAATGTAAGAAGAGTCGAATAAGGTTAGCCAAGTCTAGTTCCGTTCAGGTGCTTCATAAAAATACATTATGGTTCTGATATCCATGAAATATCTTCAATGATTATCCTTCCTCTTCTCTTTTGCCCCACTCTTTCAATCTTATTAAACCGCTTGCTTTATATGCACCTTCTGGAGATTGAGTGTTGCTGTCTGACACTTTAATCGTGATTAACATCACTGTGATCTGAACAAATGTCAAGCCTCTAGCTGCAACCATAGCCCGCTTACACATCCTTCTGAATCTCATTTCTTTGCTCTGCATAATATACGTTAATTGTTTCTTCTCACGTAGTACTATGTTACCAAAAATAATCGACGTGGGCACTTCCGCAGTAATGGAGTTATATTTTAGGATGCATTCAAGATTCAGTTAGAAATGAAGCTTAGACCTTCACATAAATTTGACTTAAGATGTTTGTTAATATGGCACCCTTCTTTATTTCTGTAGGACTTTTAGTTCTTTTGAATTCAAGTTTCTTACTCGTAATAGCGCTAACCTAATTTTAGATTTTACACGTAGTAAAATACAAAGAAAAATTATAAAAGGTAAACATAAGTTTGGTATTTTATTAGAAATGCCAATATTAAGGACCATGTTGCTACTAATTTTCTAATGAAAGCCAGCCATATGTCAAATAAATTTTACATACACCCTTTAAGAATAACAAAATGAGCGGAATCTGGAAGCGTATATTTTCCTAAGTCCACATCGTATCCACGGTCGGTTCACAATGGTGTTAAAGAACGTGTCTCTTTAGCGTAGCTTTTTTTGTGTGCAATTTACGTCCTACAACGTTAAACGTTAAGTCATACCGGACGATGAATGAAATGATGTTCAAATGAGCCCAGGGTCCACGGAGCTTAGAGTTACTTGACATTCGTCTTTCAGGATAAGGGAAAACCCGGGAAAAACCTAATCCAGGTAACTCGCCCTGACCGAGATTCGAACTCAGAACCTCTTGAACGTAAGGAAGACACATTACCATCTACGCTACCGAGGTAAGGTAGCTTAGTCTTACTGAATCCTCTTATAATTATAATAATGAGATGTTCACACGTTGTGTATTGTTTCATATGTTTCGTGCATATGCACATAGGGAATCCTCTTTTTATTCGCAAAATATTGAGTCTCATAACTGACTCATAATTGAGTCCCAGTTACTAAACGTGCACGGATAGCCGAGTGGGTATAGGCAAGTATGTAGGAGCTAGATCTACAAAGATTCGAATCTCAGACATCATTTTGATTTTTTATTGTAGAAATACGAAATGTATATTACGCACATTGTAATATAACTTCCACTTGCTAAAGTTTATTTGATTTTATGGCATTTATGCTAACATAAAAAGTGAAACGCTCTACTTTATTTTTAAACTAACTGAAAAAATGTTTTATTCCTATATATAAAATCTAATAAAAATAGAAACTAACTTAGTATCGGGTGTGTAAACCCTCTGCTTCTATTACTGCCCTCATTTACGGGGCATGAATGAGACCAAATGCCTAGTGAAATTTTCACGTGAGGATACTTCGCATTATATGCCAGCAACATTCCTAACAGATGAATGAGCCCGAGTGTTTACACAACCAATATTAAGGCAATATTCTAATAAATTTGCATTTATTTTGAAAACGATAAATATATGTTATTTGGTTTTTATAAATGTATAGATTTAAAATGTTATTATTTATCTTCTGCAAGAAAAACACAAGGCATTGCTATTAAAGTAACAATAATAAAAAGAAACACGCACAGCAAGGATTCGAACTACGAGACACCTGTGTTTTACCTTTTGACTACCATAAATACGGCCAAGCCGCAAAGCAGCTTCCTATCTATCGCATAGCTTTGAAATGAAGCCAGAGAGGTATCAAAACGTATATTGGAAAAATTAATTGCTCTTTCGCACTATCGGTGTATACGCCAAAGTCTGACTTTATCTTTCCAAAGCGTATATTGTGCACGCAGCGTCAGCGAATGCTTCCGATGTTTTCCGAATCGAACTTTGTTTCTGGCAGCTGCTCATTCTTTTTTCGTCAGAGGGTGTGAATGTAATCAAAATAATCAGATAGCATCATATTTGCATAACCCGTGGTGCATACCAAGTTGTTCGGCCTTGTTATTCACAAAAACCCAGTGGGTGCAAAGTCAACATTGAGAAAAGCTAGGCTATATATGAAAGTCTTAATGAAATCCACAATGCCTACACAAACTCCAGATAAATAAAGGAATATTATTGCAAAAATAGGGAAACGCAGAATCGCATTTGTATCTAACGAAGGCCGAAAACTTGTTCCACAGATCATGAGAAAGATATTTAACCTGAATCGAATTAAAAGAATTGCAAAATTTTTCCTATTTCCGTTCAATACGTTGAGCGGTGCACGTCTCCTCGACCCCCTTCATTTCCTTTGCTATTACAGAAATTCTGTACAAGTAATGTGAACATTCAGCAGAGCTAGCATACGTATCAGCAATCTTAAATGAAAACAGTAATGCTTGTATAAAACACATATAAACAGGGGTATATTGTTGTAAAAATAGGTATATCTGAAATAACATGTTACCAAAACAAAACGAAAAACCGGTTTCAAGTATTCTGCAGAGAAGTATGGTACCGATGTCCTCTATAGGAAAGAAGAAACCACATTAAGCGCAGATGACCATGGAATGGGACAGAACTCTAAAGAATATTTAAGCCCTAAGCAGTGAAATCATCGCCATGTGAATGCAGAAAAAGAAAGCAAAATGTTATTCCTCCATTTTAAACAAAATAATATGACATGTAAAAAAATCACATTGGTTTTAAACTATACCTATAGGAACCCTGTGTAATAAACGTATGCAGTTGCGACACCTGAAAAAAAAATTAGTAAAGGTGAAAACTAAATGGTCCAGTGGGTGTAGCAAAATTTATGTGCTCCTTTTTACAACTTCAGTCTCGTAATATTCTGAATGAAAACAATTTGAGCCAGGTTAGACCTTCTCAATGATTATTGTATACTACGCTGGAATAATTCAATATAAGTAGGTAGTATAGGAATATATATTTTGCAATAAAAGATAAAACAGGACACAATCCAAGTTGCAGTATGATAGAAAAATGCGAATATGCCTGGACTGTGCCACATAATGCCCAGTCCGTCCAAGATGCTAAGTTTAAATTATGTTATTAACACTAACCTCACTAGAGTTTATGTTAGTGCAACATAAGCCGATTTATATAGTAATATCAAAACCCGAATGGAGTTTAACCATCTTATGATTAAAGGAAAACATATAAAGAATAAAGATTACAGGAATTAAATATAATAGAATATTGATTACTAATTTTATTGTTAAAAAAGCGCCCATATATTCTTGCCATTTTGCTTTGTGTTTTGAAATCTCTAAATAATAAAGTTGTAGCCGAAGTTTTTCTGATGGTTTTAGGATTTGCATGAATAATGATGTTAATTTTGAAAGATTTTGTGTGCACTTGTGCATGTGTGACTCAACGTTGGCCGAAGTGATTTATGAACTTGTATAACATACTCATGTCCCAATTAGAGTAGATTATATACCACCCTAATTGCATTTTCTAAGAGCGGGTTCTAATAGGGTGTATAGTAGACAGAAAATATCAAACGTTATTTTAATGGAAAACACCACAAAACAAAAGTATCGTATTCCGACAGATACCTTAATTACGCAACTTTTTGGGAGTTAACATTTGAGAGGTTATACCAACTTTTCATAGCTATTATTCTCGTGCATAGGGCAACACACAAATTGTAATTCTGGATAAACTAATATGTTTTGGTAATTATGGTGAACAGTATATTTCCGGTTGCACATACATAAGAAAAAAACATAAGCTTCTGCATCCCTATTCGTGTTTAAATTTGTATTCCCAACCCATAAAGAGTAGTTTTATAGTCCGATTTCAAAACACCAACTGTTATTCACGTTTTAAGGAGAGAGAGGCGGAAAGGAGAATGTGTGTCTTAGATAGGAGGGAGGGAGAAATCCATCTTGCAGTCATTGTAACAACGCAAACGAAGCTGCGGCTCCTCCAAGTACCTAAGTCATAAAAACTTCCTCTTCCTATTGACCAACAGAGATTATTTTTATAGCATTTTGAAATAAAGCGCAATGCAATGTTGAATTCACACAAGAAGACAAACAATATACCTAAAGCAACACCGTGAAATTTGACAGGTTACTAATATTTGAATTTCTTTTTTCTTTTCCCCTAATAATACTTACACCTTGTACTTTCATATTACTCTGATGTATGAAAGTTTACATAGTGCAATGTTCAACTTTCAGTGCATTTAGCAGTTTGTTTTAGATAGCTTTTCTCGTATTCAAAGTGTTCTATTTACCATAGGGTTTCTTTTCCGAAATTTTTGGAACTTCAAATACGAAAACTTTTGTTCCGAAAGTATTAAAAGCAAGAAATACTTAATTTGAAAGTACATATTTTCTAAAACTAATTTACAAAAAGTGAAAAATTAAATTTTATAGAAGACAATTTTTCTATTGCAGGTGGAAATCCTAAAAGCTGCAATTCTTGATTTATTGACAATAAATTTCAGCCGGGCCAAGAAAAAACGTTCTAAAGCCACATGAAAATGTTGATATATTTGTCTTTAAGAGTCTTTTACGAGGGCCGTTCAATAAAGAATGATCACAATTATGTTTGACAACATAGCTTTACTCGTCCTCATAATTTTGATGGTCCTTCTCAAAATAGGTTCCCCTGAATGCGATTCACTTGTCCTAGCGTTTCTTCCAGTCTTCAAAGACATGCTAGAAACCATTTTTGAGAGATCCTTCAAAATTTCCTCCGTAGCCTTCACCATTGCTTCTAATGATGGATAATGCCTCCCACGAAGGCGGTTCTTCAAGTTAGAGAATAGAAAAAAGACACATGAAACTAAATGCGGACTATTGGGAGGGTGAGGGATGCACTTCACGTTGATTTTTGCAAGATATTCAGCAACAACATTGGCAACATGCGGCCGCGCATTATGCGCAGCATCCAACCTGTTTTACGGAAATGTGGTCTTTTGCGCCTGATATGGACTTGCAATATTTTCAGGACATCCCTGTAGTATTTTCCAGTTACTGATGTGTGTGCAGGCACAACATGCTGATAAACCATTTCATGATTAACAAAGAATGAGATGACCATAACTTTCCAAGCAGAAGCAACCACTTTTGCTTTTTTTTAGGGGCGGGGGGTTGGTGATGAAGGAGATTTCCACACTGAACTTTGCTGTTTGCTCTCAGGATCAAAATGATGTAGCCAAGTTTCATCAGCAGTGATTACGTTCCAAAGAAACTCCGGATCTTACTCTAACATCAACTTTAACTACATGCAGACCTGTCCTTCTGTTCGGGAATCAACAGTCTTGGAACCCATCGCGCACAAACACGTCTCGTGTGTAATGTTTCTGTCACCAACGTGTGGGTGGCACCCAATGAAATGTTGAGTATTTCAGAAAGTGATCTTAAGGTAATTCGTCGATCCTCTCTCACAATGGCAGCAGCAGTGTTGATGTTTTCTTCCATAAGAGCAGTAACTGGAGCACCGAGTACACCTTCCTTTGAAATTGAGTGTCTCCACCCTTTAAACATTTTAAACCACCTTCGAGCTATGCTGTAGGGAAGAACAGACTCTCCACAGGCCTCCTGTAACATTTTATAGGCCTCAACAGAATATTTGTTGAGACGAAAGCAGAATTTCAAAGCCGCATATTGTTCCTCGCGTGCTACCTCCATTGCATCGGTAGGCAGTACTGAACATGTCTGAACTTGCCTGGTTCTCACAGGTGGGAACCAGCAGTACCAACTATGAAACTACTACGGCGTGTTTGTTTCACATTAAGCTAACAGAATATAATAAGATTGAATTTTAGTGAGAAAGATTATGCCCGTAAAAAACACTATGATCATTCTTTATTGAACAGCCCTCGTATTTTTATTTTCGTTAATGTTATAATCGTAAATTTTGACTTTTATTAAACTGTCTTGCAATATATCACTAGATATTCCTGCCGCAATTTTTTAGGTGCAATGTAAACAAATTTGTTTGGGTTGCTTTAATAAACAGCATTAGTTTCCCTATAAAATCATTAAACATTAGTATAGACATATTAGACATTCAAAATGAGTTACATAGAATGTATTTCAGCAATCTACCTTTATACAGAAAGTGAAAACCAATACAGTTCATTTACTGCACATTAATAAACTAACGCTGAGAAATTCAGAAAACGTGTCAGAAATTGTTCACTGTTACAAGATGCCGAAAACTACTTCTCAAAGGAAAATGAATTTAAAAGTTCAACCGTTAAAGAATAGAGTACAGCCCATTTAAATAGCCATATTAACTCATAGGTATTCCAAAACACAATGCATTTAGTAAAACGTTAAAAGAAGAAAATTGTTTGGTAAAAAGAACATCTGCTTGTCTCACTGTTAACACGCCGAAAAATATAGGATGCTAAAGTCGTCATAGAAACCTTCAGCTGCGTAATAAACAAACTCCGGATGGCAGTTACCAGTCTTGCCGACTTTAACAGGGTTTTAAACAAAATATATGATCATAAAAACAAGAAGTATAAACCAACATCCACCATAGGAAGAGCTTTCAGTGTATTTGATTTTTATTATCATTATGAAACGGTAGAGCCAGACTGAAAAATTCAATGCCATAGCCGGGATTTGAACCACGGATCTTCTCATTGCAGTCCAGCCGCTCTAACCATTTGAGCTACTATGGCCAACATGCCGACATGACATTAAATTTTTCAACTGACTCGTGTTTCTCCCAGTAAACCACTAGGAGTTCTCATAAACACATGAGACAACTGCCTTAATGGCGACTTGCTATGCTGTAAGTACTTTAAGGCCCGGGCTTTAGAGTTTGGACCGCTATTAGGTACAATTAATGGAAATTAATTGTTCTTTCACATTGTTCTTCCTACACACGGCTAGTGTGAAAGAACAATTAATTTCCCTTTATTATCATTATCAGATCTTCATTCACAGCTCGAATCTTGGTCAGGGTGAGTTACCTGGATAAGGTTTTTTCCGGGGTTTTCCCTTATCCTTAAAGACGAATGTCAGGTAGCTATAAGCTCCAAGGACTCCGGACTCATTTGAGAATCATTTCACCCATTTCATTCATCGTCCGATATGACTTAACGTTGGATGACGTAAGTTACAAAAAAAATACTTATCTGCTTACCTTGTACCTTATATTCAGTATATTCTTTCTTATACCCTTTCTGATATTTTGCCAGCAGCCTTGCAATTCGATGTTTCTGGCTCGAATTGAAATTTATCCGGAATTTTCACCATTACTTTCAGTCACAAGCTTGTTGTTTAATAATGAGCGCTCAGAATAAGGATTGTCGACTCACATCGCTACGGTCAGCACTTCCGAGGATGCAATGCTAGGATTCAGACGACTGAGAATGTGTATTGTACTTCACATTTTTACAATATTTATGTTAGGTACATCTATTAATTTCATTTAATGTAATTTAAAGAGATTTTATTAAAAATTACTGCATACACCACGTACGCGAAAAGTTTTGGGGACTCATTAATATTTGCGATAAGAGTGAACCTCGCCCGAAATATAGTGAGTTCGTTACATTGCGGGGCCGCGGATTATGTGTATGCATGCTTCGTGCATTATATTACACTGATGCCCGATTTCACAAACTAATGTTAAGACTTAACACGAGTTTAGCAATAGTTAAAACAAAAATTGCATTTCACCAACAAGTGTTAGCGTAACACTCGTGTTAAATCTCATGTTAAACTAACACGCCGAATTTCCGATGTTAAGTCCTTAACAATTGTAAATAGTCAAGATGGCGAGCATGAACTCAGCTGTTGATATCGATTTGCCATATTTAAGACCGTCTAAATGGCATTGATAATAGAGTACGGCCTATGAGGAGAAATGATTTTAAGAAACTATCCGAAGAAAATGGTCTTACGGAGGTATAGACTGTCGAAACATGTTGCTATGAAGGTTACTGCGGAAGTACACGAGAGGTTAGAACATGCATCGAAAGGAATATTACTATCTTGCCTTAGCTTCAAGTATTAGTAACCTTGCGATTTTATAATTCCCTGAATTATGTGGATAATACACTGTCCACCTCCCGTCTTGAAACGTTCAAGTCACTTGTCCTTCGCACCTCGTTTTAAATTTACGTAATAATGAGTTAGAATATACATCGAAAGGAATATGCCGATCTCGCCTTTGCTTCAAGTATTAATAATTTTACGATTTTATAATTCACTGGATTATGTGGATAATACATTGTTCACCTCCCGTCTTGAAACGTTTAAGGCACTTGTTATTCGCACCTCGTTTTAAATTTACGTAATACTGACAAGTTGTTTGGTGCTTGTAGTAGTGACACATGCATTTGAATAAAATTCGTTTCCAATATTTTCCCCGCGACATCTTTCTCTTTTACATTCACTGCATCCGTCCTCTTATTTTCCACGATATCCTTACACTTCATCACCATTTCAATTAACAACTCTTTCTCCGTCGATCAGAAATTTGTCTCACGGCTTTATTTATGATTTTGTTCATCCGCCATTTGTGCAGACGAAAATGAAAACAAAAACGCATCGGAGTGCGTTCAGAAAATCATCCATAGCCTTCTATAGCTGTGATATTTACAAGTTTCTTGGCATTAACACAGGTTTGTTAACATTTTAAGAAAACATGTTGGTGAAATGCAAGAAATTTAACATTAGTTTTAGCGCTGTGACAATTGTTACGTTACATTTGTAACGTCGATTTTAAACATCTGTTGGTGAAGTCGGGCATGAGGGGCTGTATGATCCAAAACACTAGCGTCACTTACTCACGAGTGATAATAACATGCACTATAATGAGCAATAAACATGTTATAAGTTGAGTTGAAAGGACGTCCATCTACGTCCATAGACTAAGAAATTTCTTGCATCTTCGGACAAAAGTTTTATTTGCATCATAAGTTCCTCTTGCGCAATTTTCATAACCTCTGTTCTTATATTATTCTTAAACTCGTCTACGGTGTAGAGATGGTAGGTTTAAACTTTAAGTTTGCGGTTTTTACATATATTTGTTCAAACGTGAATCTTTAGTGGGCATTTTAAAATAGTACATATATATCTTGAATAAACTTTCACCTTTGAGATGCACAATGAACAAGCCAATATTTAGAACTTGAACTGGGTGTAGAAATTGACGTTGTGCAAGTATATCACAGCAGATAAACGTAGCCCTGAGTGAATGAGCTGATGTGCAGAGATCACTGTCATTAAAGCGAACTACACATACACCGTTTTATGGCCCCGCTATAAAGCAAACGCATGGTACTCAATTGGCTTATTGAAGTGTTATTTTGCGTGCTTGACACATAAAGAGCTATTCTTGCTGTTTTAACAAATGCGTTGTAAATGTTTAGACACTGTGTTTACATTATTTTTAAGTTCAAAATAAAAATGTAGGACAGACATAAGGAACGGTGCTACGTTAAAATCGGGCATATTCCATTTGTATACATGGTAAGAAATTTGAAGTTAAGAAAAGACTGGATGTATAGTTTTCACAGAAATCAAAATCTGAAAATGGACGTCATATTCGTATAAGAAAGATGATGAGCTAGTTTCCCGCGTTATTCTCGCCGTTGCTGCGATTAATATAGCGTCAAGACAAGGTTTTGGAAGCGTTGTATAACAACATGATAAGATCAGCTATTAATATGCCATGACAAGAGAGGAAGCAGCGGCTTCTCGCTTCAGACGAGCGGAAGCGAACATGGAGGAGGCGTGGTAAAAGGTAAACCGGGCACCTACGGAATTAAAACACACATTGTAATTAGTGTTGGTAATGGAACAGACCTCTCGGTTTAGCAGTTATCTCTCAAGGTAGGAAATGAATAAATTAAAATGTTTGACTAAATCAAGCATGCGGTTTGCAGACAAATGAAGCATGCCAGAAAATTAGACCCATTTTTGATGTCGGATCATGCCGTCTACGCCTTCTACGTGTTAACAAGCCGTTTATATCTTTTCATCGACATGTAGTAGATACGATGCCGTGGAAAATTGAAAACTGACGCCGAGAACGTGTCATGAAGCTCAAATGTACAGGAGAAATATGTACTACAACGTTATACTTCGTTAGACATTAACACCTCCATGTATTAAATCTTCACTTTTAACTCGTCATCTACTCTCCATCTCAATAAGTAACTTGTAAGAGGACTATCTGACAAGCATACGACATTAAGGGTGTTATAATAAAATAAAAGGGTGGGGAAGGGCTTCTACAGTTCTGCGAAGGGCTTTTCTGTGAGCTGATTTCTACGTACCTAGATAATCAACATTCTATCTGTTGCTTTTGCTTTTACCTTTTTTATTCTGAATATTCCTATCCTTTATTATTTACTGAATTCGGCGATTCTCCAAATATTATACAGTCTTTCGCAAAGAAATAGTCAAGTTCATTTAGCTTCCTACTGTTGGCACTGATCCTTTGATGAACAAATTTCTTGTTGGTTTGAACTAAATTCCCATACAAAAAAATAGTTATAAATGATAATGAAACGTCAAGTGTAAGTAAAACACAAACTTGAGTGTTTCGTAGGCACTACCACTGTACTGTTAAAACATGTGGATTTTATTTTCTGGCGAAATAAAATCTATAAAGATAAAATACGCAGTCTCAGACAAAATAAATGGACAACAAGCGGAGAGGAATTCAGTTTGGAAAGCATCGGAAGCGTTTATTGACGCTTTGTTTATAATACATGACTTATTATCTCTCTACATTCATTTCGAAGCTTTGCAGTGGGTGGAAAAAGGCCTCTCAGTTTAGTTATATGTATCATAGCTGAGGAATGAAATCAATGTATCTTGTATTTAGAGTAAACAGGATTCAAATACTTAGTCAATATGTTTTTATTATTTAAATCTTAGAATATTAAATATTTGATAAAGCTTTCCAGATATAAGATATATATTTACTTTTGCATAAGCATGCATGAAAATACATACAATTTGGTTATCTAACGGGTCACAATACACTAGGTAGATATTAGCTAATAATTGAACTTACACAGGAACTTTTATTTAAGAAATGTGGAAGGAATTATAAAACACGCAGTATACGAGTGCGAAGGCTTTGCCATAAATAGATGCTACTTTCCCTTCGAATCTGAGAATATAGCAATGGCAAACAACCAAGATGTCGTTGGTTCATTGGGACCATAAGATTCTACTGAAGCTCAGAAGCGTAAGGCACGAAGAGCTCAGTAAGGCCAACTGTAGGTTCGTGTAACAGGGCACTCGTTTCATCGTCATCATCATCATCATCATCATCATCATCATCATCATCATCATCACCACCACCACAACAACAAATATTCTAATTGAATGCTCTTAACCCTGCATGCACCTGATGAATCAATGATTAAATGAAAGTTTAACCTTACCCTACGGCTCGAACCATTTATCTGTATATTCTATGAAATGGAGCTACGTTCTGTACTATTCAGCCACAACGGTCGTCTTTATTTCGCGTTAGGTGTGCAAATACATGTTCTCTACATTCGTTTATTCTCAGTCGTGGCTGAAAGCTTTCATTTGACTTTCGTAATCATATATCACATTAAACCTACAGCCTGCATAATGATACCACACCATGCATAATGCACTCTTGTTCTATAATCTCACATTTTTGGAATGTATACCACTACAGGCGCAAACATAAGATTTTTCTAACACCTGTTGGAGGGAGTTGGATCCTTAATCCCTCAGGCCACGAAAAGCCTAACAGAATCTTATCACAGATACCAGCCAACCGACCGAATTAACTACAAAATGCAGTCCACATCTTAAGAATTATAAGCAAGGGATGCGACAAATGGTGTTTGATAGACCTGAGATTTGAAATATAAAAGAAAACATATTCTAAGGACCATAACTGTGAAAGAAGACGGTATATAGGGTCTCAGACTTAAACTGTTCTTAAATAAAGCTTTTCCGTACTTACCGAGCGGGATGGCTTAGACGGTTTCGTCTGTGGCCCGCATTCGGGAGGTCCGGGTTCGATTCCCGTGGCCGACCAACCTGACCCATGATTCTTTGGGGGCTATTCGCGGGTCGCTAGGCGACCCTCGAATTTCCTGTCCCTCCATTTCACCTCCATTATCATTTCACGTCATCTCTCATCTGGTGGTCTCCTTCATGGTAGAAGTGTCGGCGAATGTCTCGGCGGTGCATGGCAGGATGATATGCTATGAGGAAAGCTACCTCCTCCTCCTGTAGGTTGGTTGCCGGTCTCCGCTCCTCTGCTGGGACCATTTCGGAACCGCCAGCCAGGGACCTTTGGGGCTCGGGTGCTGGGCTCGTTGCCGTCCCGCAGTAGGGGAGCGTGTCCGTTGTCCTGGCCTGTCGGGGGAAGTCTCTATCCAAGTCAACTGTAGGAACCCTGCCCTCTGTACTGTCGTGGCTCCTTGGTTCGGCCTCCCTCTGTCTCCTTCACCCCATCTTTCCTCCCGGGGGTGCCCCACTTGGGGGCATAGGAACAATGGGCCCAGCATAGTGGCCTACGTACCGAATCCCCTCCGTAATTAAATCCTAATCCTAATCCTTTTCCGTACTTATTATAAGAGTTCCACTCATTTTGAAACGGAAGTATCAGGTAACTCAACATGAAAAGATTTCCTTCTTAACTGTTCCGGGTATATAAAGCGTGTACATTAACATAAATGCTTAGGTTTCCTTATCTCTTCGCCAAACACCTTTTTGTCTCAGTCATAAGCACTCATGTTACAGTTTATTCGTTATTTACCTGATTTTCTCTCAAATTATGCTATTTGTGATTTGTTTCAAAGTAGTTATTGATACCCTGAATGGAAGCTCTTCCATACCTATAAAGTCCAATCAAAATACGAAATAGAATTATTATTTATACAAGTGTGTATTATAGTGGTAATAAAACAGTAAATGAATTAAATTTGTAATTCCCTCTCTCACCTCATTTTCAAACATCTGAACTAGCCAATTCAAATTTTTGTTCACCTTCTGGTTGCTCACCTCTTAGAATAAAAAATCTAAACTGACTTTAAAGAAGCCTCTCTCTAGTGAAGTTGGAAGAAGAACATGATAAATGTATACCAATTTATTCAGCGCAGGCATCTTTTAGTGGAGTGTTTCTTTCATAAGCATGAAGTAATAAAATACAGTGAGACAAACTCCATGTACCATTGTTGCATATATTGAAGGGAATATCAACAGTAACTAAATGTTTGTTCACCTCAAGAGAAAACGAAATAAATTATTAATGCTACAAATAATGCAAAATAACAACCATTCTTAGAGCTTCAGAAACAATGTTGATAACCAGTTCTGTCCTAAAATGGCATATCTCCTTTAAGACATCCAATATTGAAATATATAAAGCTGGTTAATAAAAGGTCCAAATCATGTTTGGATTGTTCTAGTAGTAAAACTTGTTTTCATAAATGTTAATTGAAAATACGAAGTAAACTGTTTCTTCGTTTCAGCACACAGGTAGCTACTGTTTATGCAGCTGATCATGTTTATCTTGCAAGCCGTAAAAACGGAAGCTTGAAGCTACTGCGTAATGTAGGTTCTTCAGTAAGTGTCATAAACAGTGAGCGAAAAAAAGAACAATGTGGATAATAGCTAATCCCCCTGAGGATACTTAACACACGAACGTATTTTCAGGTTGCTTTGTCGGTAACGTCGGCGACCAGCACGGATCTTTCTTACTCCCGATTAATTTGAATATTGGGCGTAATTGCAGCAAAATCATCAGTTGATGAGCAACAGGAATGCAAAGGATCTATCGAGAACGAAAGTGATAATGCAGCCTAAGAACATGGTATTAAAGTTCCATTGAGAGATATTAGACGTAACGACTACATAACTAGCGCCATTAATAGACCGAAAACAGGAGTTGAAATAACAATTTTGCATTAATGGACCAGCCATGAATATTACCTCAAATGTGGCTCATTATTAAGTTCCTAGCGTAATAAAAAGCTTCCTAATCCAGAATTGGCCCACAATCCTTTAGATAATTTAACTATATTCAACACCTATATAGGAGTTTTTATAAGATTTATTGTAATATAACAATTTTTTAATTTTCTCCAAATATATTCCATTTATACATGTTTGAAAGTCAGGATTCAGAAGAACTTTGAATTCCCTGAGAACACATACGTACACTGTCCTAAGAGTATTACAGGTGCTATGTCGGAGCCAAATTTATGTACCATTTCTTCAACAATTAACACGTTTCTCCTGTTTATCTAAAGTAGAGGAAGAGTTGTATTCCACCCAAAAGTTGAATACCATGTTTTCACTGAAAATACATGTTTAAAGTCCTCCAGAACTTAAAAGAGAAACAGAATTTGTGAAGTAAAGTCCGGGAGGGCGCACTCGTGTATTGTAAGAGCATAAGAAAAAAGTTACAGGTTCCTTAAATGTCAATTTTTGTGTTTCAGTTCCATATCTTCCAAAGATGTGACAAAGATTTCCAAGAGAATCCCCAAAACCTAACTACCTTTTACAAGGAAAATGTTTCGTTATTTCTCATTTTCTCGAAAACGGCTCTAATGATTTTGATTAAACTGTCAGAGGTTTAAGATATTTTATAGAAAATAAAATACATAGTTTGAATTTTTTGTGAATAGCCTGTGAAATCCGTTAATTTGTAATGTATAACTGGTAAACCGTTGGAGATAGTAGAGATGCTGATATGCAAAAAGGGCAGATGACCTTAAAGCGCACATAATGTATGAAAAATACAGTTTTGTAACGTTAACCTTTTCCAAAGTATTTTTCATTATTGGTTTGTATTTCCAATCCCCTTTTTCCAGTAGTCATGTAAAGAGAATGGAATTTCAAAACTATCATATAGCGACCCGCGCTTAAAAGACTTAAGCGTATTTCCCCTAATCCTCTTATGTCTACAAGAAAATATGTAATTTCTACTTTTTTTCTCAAAATCTTGAAGTAAGTCCAGCTTCTTATAGGAGTTTTCATGTTCAGTTCTCCTTATCTGAAGCTCTACTGTTGTTTATACTATGCTGATTCTGAAATAGATGCAACATTTTGTTTTGGAGTTGGAAATAAATCACTCCTAATTAATTAAATCCTCCACTGCACCCATAACAGCGCTTTGCTATCGTGGTCACCTTCTATAACGCTTTCCTCTTTGCTCTTGGGAATTATGGACTCAGGAACCAAGCTTGCATAATAAAAAATGTTTAGTACTGCAATTTGTGAAAAAGACCCAGTCAGTCCGGTAGATACATAATTAATAGCTATTATTACAAAAAGTATTTTATTAGGCCGTCTTTCATGATCTACTGTGCTTACAGGTAAGTTTTTATGGCATGAAGAAATGTATTTTATAACCGTTCTAGTAATTTAATCCTAAAATAAAACACTAGATAAGATTCTGTGGGATCCATCAGACTGTGTGACATAGACATTTGATGTTCAGTTTCCCCAAAATGTGTGTTAGGCAGGAAGGGCCAAGGGGAACACTAAGCATCTTGACCAGTAATTGGATTTTTGGTGCAGACACCCCGGGAGGAACGGATGAGATGAAGAATCCGCAGGGGACCTAAAAGCTGTTTTTAATGTACGTCTCCAACGTTAAGTCATATCGGACGATGAATGAAATGGGTGAAGTGATGCTCAAATGATCACAGGGTCCATGGAGCTTGGAGTTACCCGACATCCATTTTTTTCAGGATAAGAAAAAAACCCGGAGAAAGCCTTATCCAGATAACTCGCCCTGACCGAGATTTGAACTCGGATCTCTTGAACGTGAGGCAGACATGTGACCCCCTACGCTATCGAGGTGGGTATTCCTAAGGGCTGCAGGAATGGACGACGTGAGCGGCAGAGACGCGCAGAATTCCCTAACCGTTATTAGTTTGACCACCCGGTTGGGAGGCACTCGGTGGAGATCCGCCTAAACCACTGGATGGGGGCTCAGAGATCTCCTCTAAAAAGAATCGGGAACTCTTGATTCGGCAGTAGAAACTATAACGGAAACCCTCTGGCGGATCCGAGAAGTTACAAATCGCAATCCTCTACGCTATTTGCCCCCTCTAAACTAGCACACAGCCTCGGGCTCGTCCTATAACATGAAAGAGGGAGGGGAAAATGGCAGAGAAGAGAACTATGTTAGAAGACACTACTCCAGCATTCGCCTAGTTGACCAGCGAAAAACTACAAAAAAAACCATGGTCCGAGTAGACCGTCACCAGGGTTTGAACTCGAGACCTCTCGAATGCGAGTCTCGCCCATTACCATGGAGCCATTTGTTCCATAAAATGTGGGTTAACATTCAATTCAGTGAATTTAAATAAAGTGACAATTGACGTACTGGTTCTCTGATCTACCTGTTCTGTAATTTCCAAGCTGGATCCTGCTGCTTCCATAAGCTGTTAACTTTTAAATGCAATATAGTCATTCTGTATACTCCTTTAAACCTAACTTTCCTTATTTTACAATAATTATATATAATGACATTTGCTCAAATCTTTTACAACATTCCAGGACAAAACATTGCTTGCAAGAGAGAAAATTTCATAATATTTTTAAATGCCTAATATTTGTATACTAATAATTATTGTTAAAACAAAATATTTACTATAGTGCAAGTTCATTTTAAAACTTTCCAGCAGGATCGCTTTTACAGATTCAAAAGCCAATTTCTTTGAAAATCTACATATATGCGTAATGGCTTTAACTTAAAATTAAATTATATAGAAATGCTCCCCAGAACACAGAAATTCCTTTGGATGTGTTTAAACAGTTAGTTTTGTTTCTCGATAATTTATTTTTGTCAACATTTGAGTCCATTATACTGTGTATGACTGAAAGACACAGCGAAACAAATGAAGACACTAAAACCAGTGAAGACATGCGCTTAGTATTTTTCCATAGCTTGTAACTACAAAAAGGTTCCTTACGTAGGTTACACCACCTCGAAATAACAGCATTAGTTGCGTGTTGCTTGTCCAACTTGAAGGCAAGGCTCCGATATGTGTTCCAAAGACCGAGTGGGATGGCTCCGGAGTAAAATGTAAGGTTTCGGATCCCGGATTCGGTTCCCGACCATTTGCTCCGATCTTGGTTCTTTTTTTTTTTTTTTTTTTTTTTTTTTTTGTCCTTCCCTGGTGCATAGGCGAAGCTGGTGTCGTTTATCAACTATCACGATTTCCACTCTTTCATTTCCTTACCTTATCAAGTTCCACGTGTGCTTCTACATTCCAGCGTGTGACGTGGCAAGCAGATGGTGCGGATGTTTTCTCAAAGGAAAGAGCACTCCCAGTGGACACTGGAGGGCTGCCTGGTCGACAGATTGTTCATCGTCCTCTCTAGCTATCTCCAGCTGCAGGACGAGCCTTTGGGCCTGAAACTATTAGGGACTTCCGCGTGTCTGTGGTATGTGTGCCTACGGCCAATAGCCTCTTGTGTTTGTTCGACTTTATTCCTTTCACCTAGAGGGTGGTATCCACAATTGATCTTTATAGATTCCAGTTTAGGAGGTGATTCCATCAGTCGTGTAACTTATAAGCAGACATCGGAGCCCGTACACCTTTAAAGGGATAAGAAGTTAGCAAGTCTCGCAGTATATAACTGCTGAAGTCAGTCCCGAGGACAACACGCAGGCATACTTCGGTTTGCAACGTGTAGCTTTAGTCTCATTACAACTACTGCTCGCCAAGCAGGTAGATCTGTCTTCCAGGAAGTGCAAGGTGTTTGGCATATTGTGTTGATAGCACAGTGCAATTTATAGCAGTTGAAGATATACATTATTTATATAACAGAACCGAGAGGGACGGCTCAGGCGTTTTCGTTTGTGGCCCGCATTCGGGAGGTCCGGATTCGATTCAGATGGCTGGCCTACCTCACCCATACGTTTTTTCGGGGTTTTCCCAGGTTGCCAGGCGAATGCTGGGTAGGTTAATTACACCCCCGAATTTCCTGTCCCTCCATTTCATCTCCATTATCATTTCACTCATCAAAACGTGTTACTTGAATTGCATAATTGCAATGAATTTTGTATTATAATCAGAATTTATTAACACATTTAGCTTCCTCCAAGTGGAGGCTGTGATAAACAAAGCACACTAATTAACAAAAGCAATACGAACAATTGCTAATAAATGTGCAACTATATAAACACTATCTGAAGAACCTGGAGAACTCTAAAAATACGTGCAAAAGCAAATATAGGTACTTACTGCTTACTGTTGCACAAATAAGCCGTTAGTTGACCCAACAATAAAACTATTTATTGCTTAAGAACCCATTTGAACCTTCAATTAATGGCTCAGAAAGTGGTAGAAATCTTGTTTCAAAATACGACACTTTATAGGGGAAAAATAATAAAATAAAAGACAGCACACCAGCCTCAAACTAAACGCCGTCCTGGTTTCGATTATGCCATAGTAGCCTTTTATTTTCTGCTTTCGTATCACCTGAAATCGTTATCGTTATAACTGGGACATTATATTTTAAATTTACGGTCTTGTATAATACTAATGAGTAGGTACCCAGGTGTGAAAATAATAAAACCCTATATTGTATACATAATTTAACATGGGTAGATAATCACTGTGGATCGTGTATAGGCGAGCAAAGTGACTCTCAAACAACTCCGACTAACGACGTTTTTTGTATGTAAACTATTAAATCAACCACGTGTAGACAATCTTCGCAAGCGAATGACCGCAGGAGGGGGGGCGGCGCGATCCTAGCCTATCAATAATCACTAAATACCAGACTAGTGAGGGAAGGGAGTGAGTATACACTCAGGGTGGAATCAGGCCCCGTAGCACAACATCTTAACAACAATAATGGTCCTCTCCAACTTCCGGAAAGAAAATATTTCAGGCGTCTAATGCTAACCGAGGCATTTCTACGTATTACATTTAATATGGAACCGTAAAATAGGATACGTTAGTTTCATATGACTTTCGTACCTCCTATTCTATTTAGCTGCCATAAATGTCTTCTGAAAAAGGTCTTTGTTTCTTTTTTTAAGAGATGTTTCCTTAGCACAGAGGTTTGTCCGCAAAACAATGTAAAAATACAAAATATAAATTAAAACACAAAATTAGGTAGTACTATGCAAAACTCGTCACTGTTTTGTATGATGTTTCACCATTTATTTATCTACATTTCACATCTTCCTCTTTGCACCAAACCTTACCTCTGTTATATGTATTTTATAACTGAATAGTTATCCCGAATCTCGGGTATAGGACCGGTACCCACTCAGCATCGTGAGGAAATTGAGGAGCTACGCTAGGTAGCGAACCCTGTTCTAGAAAGCCAACTTCCCGGCTGGGGGTGCCGAGATGCTGATCACATCTCCTCCCCGTATCGGTTGGTTGATCGCTCACTGCTGTCTTGCGTATGTGGGCGTGAGGTCGGTAGTCGGGTTGGCAGGCTCAGACCCACTTTGGGATATTAGGTCATGGGTTATATTTTCACGGTTCAGTTATCCCGAAAGGAGGTTTAATTAAAACTATTGGTAAAATAAAACAAAACTAATTTTATTTTGGAAATTGATCTCTTTAAAAAAAATATGTTTTCATTCGGTTATGCTTATTTTCCGCCCAGGACTTTAATTTAATTGTTCTTCAGCACTCCTACTGATCAATTGCTTCATTGCCTCAGTCTTTGTTTTGCACTATGCGCCGGAATGCCAACATTAAAAAATAAAGAAGTCTGTTCTGAAAAGAACATATAGGTATTGTTTTACATTCAAAATGGACTATGACATCCACTGAATAGATCACTCTACTTTTGATAATGTCGGTTAGATCTCTTGGGTAACTATTCAATTACACAGACATTGTAGCTAAGATGTTTACAGCAGTAAAGCGGAACCACCTCCTATCACGCGATTTGCTCCACATGGAGAAGATATTGTGTTGTCTCTTCCATATGAATCAATTCCTACTGGATGCAAGTGGCCACTTCTTCATTGGCTGGAGAGAGAGAGAGAGAGAGAGAGAGAGAGAGAGAGAGAGAGAGAGAGAGAGAGAGAGAGAGAGAGAGAGAGAGAGAGAGAGTTACTACCCCACTTCCATCCAGTAAAGAACAATTCCTATCTAAGTTTAGCACTTGATTAGAGTTGGCTTCGCTTTACTACTGTGAACACCTTAGAAACTATGTCAGCCTAATTATAACATGAACCATTCATATTGTATTCAGCAACAAATTTCTGAACCTTAAAGTAAACAGATATTTATATTGGAACATAAACTATATCTTACTTAAAGTCAATTCTGTCTGTTATGCTATCCGAGAACTGGTAAATGTAAGTTCTACAGATACACCTAAATTAGTATACTATGCATATTTTAACTCTATCGTGAAATATTGAATACTATTTTGGGGCAAATCAGTAGAAAATAAACTATTTTTTATGCAAAAGAAGGTTATCATTTCTAACACACATAGCTCATACTCTTGCAAGGATCTTGTTAGAACATTGAAGATATTAACCCTTCCTTGAATGTGTATACTCTCAATCCTAAATTTCTTTGTACGCAACCTAACATCCATCATGCCAGTGCAAAAGTTTCTAGTTTCCAGGAAGGTGTGTATTATGAAGCCATCAAAATATTTAACGCTCTTCCAAAATGTCCTTAAAGGAAAAATTGACCATTTCAGAGCTTTTAAACCTGCCGCTAGAAGATTACTTTAGCTCAACATCACTTTATTCTCTAGAGGATTGTCTGAATGACAAATTCCTATGTGACTTAACCTTGGAGGACGTAAATAAAAAATATAAAATAATGAATGACAAATTATTCTGATAAAACTTGTGTAGTTTTGTAAGTAGAATCTAGCTGTTTTATTGACATATTATTCCCAATATACATTTGATGCCTGCTCAAGAGGTATTTAAATGTATGTGTATTGAAGAATTTACAATAGATGCTAAGTATTGCAAATATAGTATAACAAAATGTTGACACGTGCTGGTAAAAGTCAAGTGAAAGTTCAAAAGATGAAAATGCCAAATTGTATTGGTATGCACATATCTTCTAGTCTTCTAATTGAGGGAAATATTTGATTTTGTACCTATGATTATCCATGTCTTATTTATCATTTTGCCTGTATATAATGCGGAATTTATGTTAAATACTCAAGAACATATGCTACTAAACTGTGCACTTCCTTGACAGGTTCAATGTTCATTTGCCTTTGTGGATACCAGTGAACTCACAAAATGCAAATCAATCAATCAGCAAGTCGTCCTCTTTTTCTCACAGTCTTAGTTCTCCATACCTGTACAATTAAGAGTATTTTTACATGGCTACATGCTGTTCTTATACCCCGCCTTTAACTGCAATGATCATCTAGGTGACTTCTTGCCCTTACAACATCGGCAATGATATTAACTTGTATATACCTACCTATCATTGGATTTCTGGCTTTTCCATTGTGTCTCCCTCCCACTCACTCACTCCTCAAAATATCTATCAGAATGCCCACCTCTGGGATGTCGGAGTAACGCGTATGCCTCACATTTAAGAGGCCCCGAGGTCGAATCTCGGTCGGAGTGAGTTATATGAAGATCTTTTTCTTCCGGTGTTTGCCCCCATATTGAAAAATAAATGTCGGGTAGCTCTAAACTCTATAGACCCTGGCCATACTTGAGCATTATTCATCCATTTCGTCCTGCGCCGTGGCGTAGCGGGCTAAGGCAGTATGCCTTGGTCCCTGACCACGGAAAGCGGCCCGGGTTCGATCCCACGCATGTGGTGAGGATTTTAGGTCCCGGGTATAGGACCGGTGCCCACTCAGCATCGTGAGGAAAGTGAGGAGCTTATGCTAGGTAAGCGGTCCTGGTCACGGAAACCAACATTCCTGCTGGGGGATACCGAGATGCTGACCACATCTCCTCTCCGTATTGGTTGGATGATCGTCCACCTCTGCCGTGCGTAAGTGGGCGTGAGGCCGGCAGTCGGGTTGGTAGGCCTTGGCCCTCTAAGGGCTGTCGCGCCATGGGTTATTATTAATATTTATCCATTTCATTTATCATCCCACGTGACTTGCCTACTTTGGAGGACGTTAAATAAATAAAAAAGCTCATATATCGCAGGGATAACACCATATTTATCAACAGACAGAAATTTTCAGAATCAAAGTAAGCTGTCAAAACCACCTAAGATTTGCGAAATCGCTCAACCTCCATTAGCTTAGAATTTTGACAGTTATCCGCATACATATACTGTCATATGACCAGGCACAACTTTTGCCTTGCTATGAGTTTTAGAAGCGTACGAAAATGAATACCGCCAATAAGCCGGTTTCTAGGAGTAAACAAAACTGAAACCATGTTCGATTTGTGATAGCATTCAAGCTTCCTACGCTAATGTGCGAAACCAAAGATTGACAACAAAGCAACTATGAATTTCTTAAGTATTTTAGTCATTGCGTATATTTGATTCTAAAATTGTACTTCCTATGGCTGAATGTTAAACATAGAGACATTCTAATAACTGAAGTTTATGATGAAAAGTTTACATCGTTTATATTTGCTAAACATCTTTTAAATGTGTATACATTCTTTTTTCGTGAACTATACCAAGTTATCTCTAAACGAGTTAACAAAGGACTTAGGAATAAAGACAAAAAGGAATTTATTCTTCTAACTAACACTTCTAGTATAATGGTTGGAGATACTCGTATATTCCGTGTACTATATATGTCATAACTGCTGTAAAATTGACAAAAGAGTCAAACGATATGCCGCTTGAAAGAACGGGTGACGTTTGCTATTCTTGGATTTTAAGAAAATTTGGAAAAGCTACAACAAAATTGCAGTTTTTTTGTAAGAGGCTACAAAC
The DNA here is from genome assembly GCA_030765055.1 of Mantis religiosa. Taxonomy (NCBI): domain Eukaryota; kingdom Metazoa; phylum Arthropoda; class Insecta; order Mantodea; family Mantidae; genus Mantis; species Mantis religiosa. Next base: position 77,080,634 of record CM060950.1, on the reverse strand, counting down.
GCAAACTTTCAGAAAATCACGCTCTAGCCCAGAGTAAACACCAGAAGCGCTATCGGCAAATAATCAGAATCTTATGGAAACTTTCATTAATAAAGCCTCTAGAAAGTTCTGGAACTCCAACAGAGACTAAACGAGTGCTCTCACGAATAACTCATTGACCTAGCGAGTGGGTTTCTAGTGTGACAAAAGCGGCGTTCTCCGCGCGAGTCTCTGACAATTTTGACAATGCAGTGAACAGTGCTACTGCAAGTGATCACAAATGTCTTGTGCCGACTCCCATGTGAGTAAAATGGACCGAAGAAGAGGCTACGTCGCGGGGACAGTGAGGTAGGAGGGAAAATTAAATCAGATGACATTAATGAAGTGGCAGTGTAAAACTGAACAAACTCATAATGGTGTCAGGAATGGGATTAAACACTACAAAAGAGAAAACATTTAAGGATTATTAAAGCCGAAAATCTGTTGCAAAGTGAGAAGGGGCAGAACCTCAAGCTGATTAATGTATTTCAGCACATCTACAGTTTATCAGAAGTTCCTTATCTCTGTGGTATATAACCACCACACTCGACGAATTAGGCAGCCACCTTGTAATCTTCCGTTAGTGAAGCAGAAGAAAATAGGTGACTGGATAGCAGACATAAAGGCAAGATACATAATAAAGAAATTCGATAGATCATGGTCCTTATCGAGAGCGTTAATGAAAAAGGATAGAGTTCTGCCGTCTGCAATGACTGCCGGAAACTGAATGGCGTCATTAATAAGACGCTTCGGTACGATGGGTTCAGGATATCCTGCATCCTTAGTGGGGGTGCAATGGTTTTCCACCCTGGATCTAAATCGGGGTACAGGCAAATAGCACTTGACCCCAACGTCAGAGAGAGAAAGCATTTTTATGGACTATGATAGTTCAAGATAATGCCTGGTGACCCTTACCTCGGCGACATAATTGTTATGAGAATACATTCAAAGTTCAACTGAGCAACCAGAAAAATGTGCTCGAAAGCCTTCTGCAGATCTACGTCAAATTGAACTCCAAGAAATATCAACTGTTTAAAAAGAAAATTGCGCTACCTGGCACACACTGTAAGCCATTGTGTAGTGTCTGCGAATCCCCGGAAACCGAATGACACTTACAAGGTATGGCCCAAGCCAAGGAATAAACAAGACGGTTTCCAGGGCTCTGCATGTTCCACCGTAATTTCTTAGCACGGTATGCAAACATCGCCAAACCGCTGACACAGTTGACAAGAGTGGTGATGAGCCTTTTGTTGGCTTATATGACTTAAATGGTTAGGCGGTAGCCTATTAAGTCTAAGATAGCGGATTTGAATCCGGCTCAGGCCTATGGTTTTTAGTTATGCTGAAAAACGACAGCCCCATACTGGTAGATATATTGGTATGTAAATTAACTCCTGCAAGACAAAATTTCGGCACATCGACGTCGTTAAAAAGCAAAACTCTTATTTACTCTGACAAATCTTACAGCAATTTAACCAAGGTAATAGACTTTCCAGACCATAAACAATGTCAAATGCCCATGCCCGATACTGAAGTATTCCACTCCCTGTAAAAGATTAACCACGAACACGGATGCCAATGAATTCAGCATTGGAGGAAACCTATCACATGAGCAGGACGGAGGTCAGAATTGGCAAAATTTAGTAAAACCCAGTCCAAAGCTGAAGAAACTACTTTGTGACAAGACCAAAGCTCCTGGCTACTAAAAAGGCCTTGAAGCACTTCCGCAAGTATCCTTAGGATAGAAGTCTCGCTTGCGAACGAAATATTCCGCCCAAACTGGACCGTTGGACTTTGGCAACTAAATAAAAGTAAATATATTCTGCATTTCTTATGTCTTGGCCTCTAGATGCTATACCAAGACACAGTATTAGAATTTTATATTTACTCATACATAATAATTATACTGATATTTACATTTTGCAGAAAAGCTAACTTAAACTAACCTATCTAATCTAACCTAACTAATCTAATTGCTACAATTGTAGCTTCCAATTTACACAATCTAAACTACAACCTTCCTATCCCTAATAAATCCATCTATCCTTTTGTTCTTGTGTTGATGTCTTCTTCTGTCGCTTCAAATCCTTCTGTTGAATCCAAGATTGTCCTCTTCTATTCATCCTTCGACTAGGTGATGTTCCTCTTCTTCCTTGGTTGTTGAAGCTAGGTATCCATATTCTGTCCTCGAAGTCGTTCAGTGTGGAAGGTGGTTCACGATATCTATGTTGAATATTCTCTCTTACTCGTCGTTGCTGCTGTCTTTGTTTATTATATTCGTCCATTACTGTTGTTGAGACCTTCTCCGCTGCCAGTTCTAGTATTTTAAAATCTTCCCTCTTCCTAATGATGTTCTATATACATTTTCCTGCTAATTCTTTCCTCTCTTCTTCTAGCTGTTGTGTACACTTTATACGTTCAAATAAAACATGTTCCGGAGCATCTTCCTCCATGCAGGTTGTGCACATGGTGCCATCTGCCTTTCCTATATTTTTAAAGTATGTCTTGTACGGTCCATGTCATGTAATATATTGTATTCCACTTCGTCTTGATTGGATCTCCTTTAATTTTAACCTCTCATTTATACTAGGAAAGATTTCGTGTGTCCTTCTTCCTACATCAATTTGATCCCATTCATGTTGCCATTCTTCAATGAATACGTTCCTAATTTCTCTCCTCGTCCTGCATGGAGTTCCCCATAAATTTTCTATCTTAGTGAATTCTCTCCGCTTCATCACTTGTTTAATCAACAAATCCAATGGCCATATTCCCACTATCACTAATAATACCATTGTAGCAGTCGATGATACTGCTCCTGTGCAACGAAGTAAAGCATGTCTTTGGTATTTCCGTAGAGTATCTATATTCTTCCTCAATTTTACTCTATGTGCCCATATCGACGCACCATACGCAGTTATACCCACCATGAAACTCATATGATATGTATGAATTGTACTAGGAGAAACCTTAAATATTCTCGTACCTATTGTAGTTTCATTAATACTCCATTAGCTTTCATTGCTACAGATTTAATATGCGTATCAAAGTGTTGCTACTCATCACTATACATACCAAGATATTTAACATTTTCTCTTTTGATGTTGATGTTATTAAGTTTGACTACAGGATCTCTTTTTAAACTTCCTTTAAAGAGCATAATAAACGACTTCTACGGAGCAATTTCTAATTTGGCTTGTTTACACCAACTATCAAGAATTCCAAGAGATGTCTTTAGATTTAGCTTCCTTCAATCCGACTATTAGCTGCTACCAATATTAATAAGTCATCTGCATAGGCTATAACTTCTAATATTTCAGGCGATTGTTGCACACTATTTACTATCGATTCCGTTAAAATATCTCAAAAGAGGGGTCCTAGAACCGATCCCTGAGGGCATGCGTTAGTGATTTCTTTAGTTATGATAGTACTTTATACTCTGGTGTGTACTCTTCAAATTCATGCAGTAATCCTTTAATGAATTGTACAAGCATCAAGGGTATTTTTTATCTCTTAGTGTTTCAAATAATTGAGGCCATAAGTTGTCAAAAGCACCAGCAATGTCTACAAATATTCCCAATACATATTTTTTATCACAATGATTTACTGTTGTGAGAGCTAAGTTCATGGCATCCACTGTAGAGCATCCCTTATGAAATCCATACTGCCTATCTGTTATACCTATCATTATTCTATATTCATTAATTATTTTATACAATTTTTGTTGGATTTTGCCTAAGTTGTTCAAAAGACATGTGCGTCGGTATGATTTAGGTTTACTAGGATCCCTAACTTTTTCTTTTTTCAGAATTACAGTATTAGCCTCCTTCCAACAATATGGTGCATCACCTTCCACAAGACATTGATTATAAAGTTCACATAAGTATGGTGCGATCTCATTTTTAATATTCTGAATAACTTTTGTTGAAATATTATCTGGCCCAGGAACCCTTCGTGGGTTTAGCTGTTTTATAGCCTATAAAGCTTCAGATATAGCGAAAGGATATATAACATTATAACGTTATATTCTTGTTGAAATTCTGCCCTTTTCTGTCGATGTTGATCGTCTTCATTGTATTCTAGATCCGATGGTAACATCTTAGTCATAAGTTATTTTATTCTCTCCATGTGGTGGTGTACGTTCCGTCATCTTTTTCTACAGTAGCAATAATTTCTGGTGCTGATATCGTTTCCATTATTATTTTATATGGTACTCCCCATGGATCTTCCTGCAGATTTTCTTCTATGAATCGTTGCCAAGATTCTCTACGTGCTTTTCCAATTCAGCCTTATATTGCATCTTGTACATTCTAAAAATATGTAAATTAATTTCCTTTTCTTGTGCTGTCTAGCTATATTTTATAATTTCTACGTGTTTTCCTAACTTTTCTTCTTAATTTTTGCAGTTTGTCTGTCCATACTTTATATTCTCTATTTATGTAAGTACACTTCTTAAGTGAAGCTTCCATGGCCTTCTGTATACTAGTCGTGAGTTGTTTTGCTTTTGCATTTATATCCTCTCCTGTTCTAAATTGATCTGCGATTTGTAGATTATTTCGTAGTATATTCCATTCTACATTTTTTGAGCTGATATATAGTCTTCCTAATGGTACGTTGTAAATCTCCTTCAGATCTCAAAACTTCAAAGTCGAAATAAGTTATAATCACTCGTGGCTAACTGCTGTGCTACCTTCCAGTTTTTAATCCGATCTGCAACAAAACCTCTGGCTAATGTTACATCTATATTCTCAGTAGTATCCATCCGGTTCTCAAAGGTTCATTCATCCTTCAAAGGTGAATTCAAGGGCTGATTCAAAACTAATAAATTATAATTAGCAATAGTTCCCTGCAATTTTTCTTAACGAGAGTCCGGATTCTTACTCCACCATAATAAAGATTTTGCATTTGAATCCATGGTATAGATTAGAGGTTTATTATCATAGGCATTCAGTATTTCTTTCATTTTGTTAATATGTATTTCTATATCATCAATATACTGAAAGTAGTGATTGCACTAAAGGAAAATCATGCCATTTATGCTTATCTCGATGCTATTTATATGTACAGTACAGAATTGTGAAATTTTTAGCACCTGTATGTCTTTGTTTATTGTAATTATTGTTGCTTTTGGATTCTCTCCATCTACAATGACACGAGCCGTAGCTGGTGCATGTATGGGTCTACCATTGATGACGTACGGTTCTTGTATACAAATTATGTCAAACTCCATGTCATCTATAAGTCTTCTAATTTTTTGCATCACTGCCCAAGATCGTTGCGCATTTATCTGTCCTATTCTGATGAGTTTTAAGCTATTTGTCTAATATAACATTTTCAATATCTACATATTGATTTTCTCTTGATCTACTGGACGATGATGAAGCTACATTTCGTTGTATTATAGCGCTACTCAAACGGTTACCATGGCGGCGTCAAAGGATGCGATAAGATTTAGATATTCAGTTACGCAGAGATAAGATGTGTCGACCCGCTCGCTGTGGAGAAAACGTCGCGTTTTCTCCTAGTTGTCAGCATTGCAAACATTGACATTTATTTCTTAGAACATTTACCAAGTAACAATAATTTATCAAGGTTCTTAAGTGCAACTGCACTATGCTAATAATATCAAAGTATCGTATATATTCTACTCACATTACGATCTGTCTTCGCCTTCTTCGCTGTCACTGCCACTTTCACTCACGTGTATAACGAACGAAGCATTGTGGTGTGAAATATCCCGCAGCTGAAATTTTCGTTCTTGTTGCATAGTGTGCTGAACACATCTTTCCCATACACTCGAATCTATATTTGGTACACATCCTCTCAACACTTTGCAAACACTGTCACTTATAGAAGCAGTTACATTCCGCTTTCTTACGGCATGTTTAAGGCGTGCCCATATCAACTCAATCGGATTGAGACAACAGTGATATGGCGCTAGCCTGAGAACTTCATGACCACGATCTTTTGTTATTTCGTCTATTACATACACTTTTTGTATATTAGCTTCTCGAATTTTCTCCAAAAGCATGACTTTTACAGGAACTGGACTGGGTATTTCTAAATTATGCTCTAACATGAATTTAATCATTTCGTCCTTTCTGCTATACATGGTGGGAATTTTTATCTTTAGCCGTGAATGATAACTAGCATTATCTAAGACAATCACACACTTCGGAGGAATGTTTTCCAAAAGTTTGTTCCTAAAACAAGCTTCAAATATTTCGGCATTCATCTCGTGATGAGAATCGGCCAAGGATTCCCGAATACTTTTGGAGGACAAATATAAGCAGCCCTCAATCCAACCCTGGCTACCACCTGAATGCAGAATCATTATTCTTTTTTCACGTGACACAGGGGCTGAAAGGCAGCAAGAGCAACTGCCGTCATCCCAAACTTTTCTTACGACATCATGAGTATCGTACCAAGACTCGTCTAAATAAATTATACGATACCCTTCCTGCCTTCAATAATTTAGCCTGCTCAAGTACTTGTATCTCCATGCCACAATCCTTGCTGATTGCATAATCACACGCCTCTTATTTAACGTGCGAAAGCGGAAACCTAACTTCACTAACTACTGCCTAAGTGAATCCTTTTTGTAAGGAAAATCGCACACGGTTTGAAGTTTATGCTGCAATTCCAAAACTGTTGGTGATTGCCCTTCTTTATAAAATCTGTACACCTCCCTACGAACTATGTCGCAGGTGAAATTATCAACCTTACCGAACTTTAGTTGCTTGGTGCCCTTCTTTTTTGGCGTAATAGGAAGTCTCTTCGAAACTTTACTAACTGTATGCCTACTTAAGCCTACTGCTTTAGTAGTTTCAGTAATAGGTCCCTTTCCTATTTTATTGGCTTCCATATACTTAAAACATTACATATTAATTGCTGAGACTGTTTACTGAGGTTTCCTAAAGGTATCTTGCTTCCTTTTACTCTTGCTTCATTTGCTGTGCCACCAGCGACACTAGAAGTAGAAGCAGTATTATTACTAGCACCACTAATGTTATCACTACAAGATAAACTGGTTGGATTACTGACACTATTTCCACCATCAAAGCTAGATACGTCCCAAGGTCTCCACATATTTAAGAATAGCCAGGAAACACCACTTGCACCAATGAAGTTCACAAGAAAATTAACAGAATGAAATGAATTATGAATTAGAGAGAAAACAGCGAAGGTATTGCAACTCTGTATTTTACTCCACGTGGACATGTGATTCCTGCGCATTCATTGGCTGAAGTGCTGCGTTCATTGGTGCTTAGCAGAGGTCCGAGAAACGCGTCAGTAACCATCTTACCTTTCGGAGAATAATCAGTGCGTTATCTGAGAGGTTTCTATCAACAAAGATAAATCCATGGAAAGCGTTCCAGCAGCGCTGTTATACCTTCTCTTCAACTAATACTGAAACGAGAGATCCAGATAGATGTATCTTATGTTAGTTAGCATCACATTATACATAGTCCTTTGTGTTTGTTGTTCCTTATTTACTTGTGTCCTATACACCGTTTTTCTTACTCTGTTGAGATTTTTCTTCAAGCTAAAACTCTTACTATACTTAGTCTGAATATCTTTATCCATAATTTGCACGGTTTACTAATTGCTCCCAAAACATGTAATGTGTAGGGCATGACGTTTTATCTTTACAACTAAATATCTTCCCTTCCTTTTTATTTCTTTGTCTGGAACTACATGGAACGCAGATAACTAGTTTATCTTTCTTTGCACATTCTTTCTTTCTGTGGTCCTGTTCTCCACAGTGAGCACAAACTTTCTTCTCACTTTTACAATATTTGGCTACATGACTATAACGTTGGCATTTCATACATTTTGCTACAACAACGTAGTCTTTAACGTGTACAGCCTGGAATTCCAGGTATAACCTCTCTTGTCTTATCAATTGTATTCTTATTTTACGATCGACTTCTACTACATGGTGAACTGTCCTCGCTTCTCTAGGTCCTGTCGTAAATCTAAACTGGCCTCAAAGTCTTCCCAGGTCATGTCATCTTGGAAATTTTGTTTTATATTTTATATTTTCTTCTTTCTCACTGCTTAATACATAATAAATAATAACTAATGGATTTTTCTTTGTTACCTCTTCCACTGTCTAATCCTTCTGTTTTAAATTAGGGCTGTTAACTATTTGACAACATCCTCTTTGTTATCCACCTCAATAACCAAGGTCTTATCAGTTGCTCTAATATTATTTATTTTGATCTTTTCCTCAGAAGGCTTAATACTTTTGGTTACTTCCTGCTGCAAGTCCTTTGCTGATACGCCTTTTGTTGAACGTATTAATACCACATGCATCTGCCACTGGAAACCACAGCCGGTCAGCTCGGTCCAATGGCTAAAGGTGTGTGTGTGTGTGTGTGTGTGTGTGTGTGTGTGTGTGTGTGTGTGTGTGTGTGTGTGTGTGTGTGTCTGTGTTTGTGTGTTGTTGTTTTTGTTTTTGTTGTTGCTTAACACCCGCTTTTACTACATGCGTCACCACTGGCAACAGGATTACGGTTTCACTTCGGAGCACAAGTTAGGAATATCGTGCCAGCAAAGCTGCCAGCATTATGTAAAGGTCGAGGCGAAGAAGAGTGGTGTGGGCTTACGTCCGGCCGTATTGCATCTCGAGTCGGTTGGGACCTTAGAGAGCAGCTGGCGGTCGAAAAATAGGTCTGATTGTGTCGGATGGAGAATTTGATGAATGACCTGCACAGGCGGACAACGTGGCTGAGTGGTTAGACCGCCTGACTCTCACCAAGGCGGTCCAGGTTAGATCCCAGGCGACTGCAAAGTAAGATTTGTGGTGGATAACACAGCGCTGGGGTGGGTTTTCTCCAGGTACTCCGGTTTCCCCGCTATCACATTCCACCGGTGCTCCATCTTTCATCTCATGTATCATGAGTGTCACCGCCTACGGTGTCATATGCAGTAAAAGCGGGCGTTAAACACATTTCATTTCAGTTGGACCAACGAACTCAATCTATAAGAGATACTGGGCCCTCTGGTGGTCAGGAACAGTATGAAAGGGGGGGATCGGCAGGTTGAAGAATTAGGGAAATAAGGTGGACCATTAGTACTTCCGAGAAGCAAGATAGAAATGTCCTGGAAGACACACTTGCCGACACTGTCACAGGAAACCCGGAGATAAATAAAATCCTGAAAAGGCTACGTCACTCATTCTATTGGCTGCATCTTGAAAGCAACATGGAGAGCTGAAGCAAGCAATGCGACATCTGCGCAGAAATTTACGGGTCCGACTCGCAGCCAGGATCGGACACAATGAATACGTCGGAGCGCCAGCGAAAGACTTGTCATCGACAAAGTGGGCCCGCTCCCAAGGACAGCCATAGGAAATCATTGCCAACTGTTCATTGAGGATTATTTCACCAAGTGTTCGGAGGTTTACCGATTCCCACCCAATAGGCTTCTAATGCACTGGTGAACAACTTTATCTGCCGGTTCGATATTTCCTGGGAGCTTTGCAGTTACCATGAAACGAATTTTTAATCAACCATAAACGATCGGGATCGACAAGATCCGTACCACTCCCCTGCAACCACAGTCGAACGGAATGGTGCGGCATTACATTAAAACGGCTGAGGAACACCTAAGGAAAAATGTGTCGAGTCATTAGCGAGATTGGAACGTGCACCTTCCTTCTGACCTGCCAAGCATTAGTAAACGAGTACACTGGCATGACACAGGCTAACATGGTATTCGAGCGGAAGTTATGTCCTTGTGATCCTTTTGCTGACCACGTGGCAACAAATTACGTCGAGGCGATAACGGACATGCTGGAATACATCCTCCATCTTGTCAGAAAGAACGTGAAGCTTGCAAGCAACTGAATGAAGGCACACTATGACAGTCTGGTGAAATCCAGGAGGATAACTTTGTTGGTTCAATTATCCAACTAGAGCTAGAGGAAAGTCGCCGAAACTGTTACGTTCCTGGGATAGCCCTCAAAGGGTAATCACTCGTATCAACGACATGATATACCGCATTCGGTGTCGACTCTGAGGAAACCTGATGGTGGTTCATCTTGATTAGCTCGCTCCATATTGTGGAACTGCTTAAAATGGGCAGTCCTGGGAAACTGCGGTTATAGCTTAATGTTAAGTAGGGCTCTCGCTCAGCGTAAACACCAGAAGCCCTAACGTTAGTTCACTACAATCCAACCAGCTGTACTCTTATAAGCGAGCAGTCTCGCGAGAGTGTGAATGAGTGGAGTTGGGTGCATTTCTGATTCGTCAAAAAGTGGTCTTCTCCGAGCAAATTGGTGCGACTGTGTGACGTGCAATAATTGCTGCTACTGCAAGAGATTAAGAGATGTCTTGTGTTTGACGACTCTCCAGTGAGTGCAGTGGATCAAAGGACAGTTTCCGTACTTCATTTTGCCATTATGTCACAAAGATAGTGAAGGGAAATGGAAAACTGAAGTAGTTCATATTAATGAGTTGGTGTGAACCAAGTGAAGTGGCAGGGAATATTTGCGAAGAGATAGAATTTTACAAGGTGACAGTGAAACTGGACAAATTTACAATATGTTCTCATTGTTGATAATGATGATTTTTTGTAGTAATTTACGTCCTCCAACGTTAAGTCATATCGGACGATGAATGGAATGGATGAAATGATGCTCAAATGAGTCCGGGGTCCATGGAGCTTAGAGTTACCCGACATTCGTTTTACAGGATAAGGGAAACACCCGGAAAAAACCTTATCCAGGTAACTCACTCTGACCGAGATTCGAACTCGGGACCTCTTGAACGTGAGGCAGACATGCTACCACCACGCTACCAAGGCGGGCTCTGATGATGATGATGATGATGATGATGATGATGATGATGATGATGATGATGATGATGATGATGATGATGATGATGATGATGATGATGATGATGATGATGATGATGATGATGATGATGATGATGATGATGATGATGATGATGATGATGATGATGATGATGATGATGATGATGATGATGATGATGATGATGATGATGATGATGATGATGATGATGTCTGTAGGATTATTTACATGCATTGAAGTTTCGTGGTTATTCAAAAGTTGAACTGACATTAATAAATTATTACTAAAACATTAAATGGATTAATAGTTAATCATAAGATTTATACACATCTTCAATTTGTCTAGTAGCATGACATGCATGACCCAACATGTGCATGCATTTATAAAGTTTAGTGATTAAGAACAAGCTGTTTGTTAGTAAAAGTGCACTAATACCTTGTCATCCCTAGCAACAATAACGACAAGTAATTGCTATGCCCACACTAATACCGTGTTTTGCAGTTTTAAGCAAAGGCAGTATGGTTACATTGATATAAAAGTGTAAAATGTTGGGCTACTTGTTAAACCATGGTTATTCTGAGTCAATTCACAGAGTAAAAACTGCACTCCTAGATTTCTTACAGGTTGAGGCATCCAAGAACTTGGTTATATCCTAAGCAAAGGAGAAAAAGAAGCACTTTATCATTTTAATATATATATATATATATATATATATATATATATATATATATATATAATGCTGATAAATAATTTATAAGTATTCTTATTTTAGATGTTTTAGACGTCTACATTTAATGCCCATTTTTCTGCACGTGCACAATTTATTCCTAGGATTTTGCTCATTTAAGTGCAACTATCACTTAACTGTTATTTATTGATGATTCATTAATTCAAATTTTGAATTTCAATTCTAGCCAAAAACCTGTTCTTTGCCATCTGTTTATCTTAAGAGACAAATCTGGAATATGTCATGTTTAAATTCTTTTGTGCAATATTCACAGAAATAAAGACAGCTCTTTTTGCAGATGACATGATCATGTGGACATCTTCCCCACAAATAGAGAAATCCAAAACTTAAATGGAAAAGGCCCTGATACTATTGGAAAAGTGGACTGACAACAATTTGATGAAAATAAATACTGATAAAACAATATTCCAAATATTCAGTTTAAAAAAGAAAATCCCTAAACTAAATCTGCAGTTCAAGAAAACAAACCTGAAACAAACATATGAAACAAAATATTTAGGAACAATTTTTTATTCAAAATTATCTTGGAGACACCATATTAAAGCAGTAGTAAATAAATCAACTACAAAAGTTTCAATTTTGAAAAGATTAGCTGGAGTCAAATGGGGCAGTAATCGGGAGACACTGAACACCACATACAAAACATCATCAAGCCAATACTTCTTTATAATGCAGAAGTAATAATTACAGCAAACAGTTCTAACATAAATCACCTAGAAGTATGCCAAAATCAGGCCCTGCAACTAATAACCGGTGCAGCAAAATCAACTCCAATCACGCAATGCAAGCTTTAACTCGGAACTATCCAATACATCTAACTTTAGAGGAGCAGGCACTAAAACAACATGAAAAAATGCTGCGGTTAAAAACAAAATGGGAGAAAAGATTACTACAACCAGTCAAGATGAAAACTGAAACAAGTTTCCTACACAAAGTTACAGAATTAAAAACAGATCTGAATCTTCCTAATTCTAAAGAAAACACACTGACTTTTCAACCAATTAATATTCAATTAGATTTAGAACAAATAGTTACAAAATCTGAAACTTCCAAACCTGTACTGAAAGCACTAGCATTAGAAACTGTGAACAATAGATACCCACCTGAAGAATGGTTAAATATCTACACAGATGGATCATACTTGGACAACAACTCGGAAGCAGGAATTAAGTGTGCACTGTTCTCATTCTATCAACCAGCAGGATACCACACAACAAATTTTGATGCAGAAGTAACGGCTATTCATATTTCACTCCAACACCTTCTATAGAACAGAATAGATAAATTCAAAAATACTGTCATACTTTCTGATTCTAAAGCAGCATTATGTGCAATAAGTTCACATAAAATGAGGTCAATCCAAATTAAAGAATGTCGCAAAATGATCCAACAACTTCAAAAACTACAGAAAAGAATTATATTACAGTGGATACCTGCACATTGTGGAATTGCTGGAAATGAATCAGCTGATTTTCTTGCCAAAAAAAGTGCAAATTTAATTCAGAATAAAAGTAGTAATAGTAATTTATTTCCCTTTACATCAACAAATGGAAATACAAAATCAAGATTACAATTATAAAATCCATACTGAAATATGCCATATATTCCTAAATCCTGAAAATCCTATCATGTTATCATGTTGCCCACCATTGAATAGTAATTCAGTCCCCATACACCTAACCCTAGGTTTTTGTGTAATGGAGGCCCTCTGCTCCTTTTTACACTTTCTGCCATTTTACCTATTTCACTCTACATTTTTCTCTAAATTGTTCTTAGCCATCTCTCTTTAACTTTCCCTAAATAATTCCCTATATTTCTTCTGTTATTTTCTCCTTTTACTGACAACATTTTTCTAATTACTACTTCACCCCCCAAACTGTCCCATTTATGTAGCCAAGCCTGCTCTCTCCATATCTTTGTGTGACTACAATTTAATATACAATGGAAATCTGCATTCTCTTCTCCACACAATGGACATTTATCTTGCTCCCTCTCTTGACCTTATACCTTTCAAGTTTCTCACTCCTGTTCTCGCCCAAGTAAAACCTTCTCGCCCTAACTTACTACATATATCTATATATCCTTCCCTCCCCCACGTTGTTTTTATTTCTCTATATAATCTTAGTGAGCTTTTGTCACTTGTATTGGCAAAAATGTCTTGTCTGTCAATTACTTCTAATCTTAGCTTAACCTCTTTCCAGAAGCCTCTATACCCATACTCTTCATTTATCCAAGAATGACCCATACCTATCTGCTTCAACATGTCATACATTTTATGTGCCCAAGACCCATCCCAGTTACTTCTCTTTTGAATATGAAAACATTCTTTAATTATAACTGGAGTTATTTCCGGGCTGTTATGCCGTGGTCTGCTGGATTTGTAGTTACCAGACGTTTCGTCCGCAACTGCGGCGGACATCTTCAGTGGCGTGGTCGTAGTCTCCTCGGAGAAGTTAGCGTAGCGTCTGAAGTGTTGACTGTCTGGGCTGCAGTATTTATACTGTTAGTGACCTCCGCTGATTGGACCGGCTGGCGGACGGAGCGAGGGAGTGGGCGGGCTTGGATAGGGGTGCTACCTTCTGGTTGGTTCGCTTGGTTTTCTTCTGTTCTGTGTTGTTTCTTATGTTCGATGACAGGGTGCCAGTTGCTGTTGAGCTTCAAAGTTTCTTCTTTCTTATTAAAATTATGTGGATGTTTATAAATTTCAATAGCCTCGCGTTGTAGCCGGGCATGGTAATGTGTTATAGATGAAAGAATGTTGGTGTCCTGGAATTTTATAATGTGTTCGCCCTCAGCTTCAATGGCGTGTTGGGCGACTGCAGACTTTTCAGTTTGTCCCAAGCGGCAGTTTCTTTTGTGTTCGGCGAGTCTGGTGTTAATGCTGCGCTGTGTGGTTCCAATGTAGACCAAACCACAGGAACAGGGAATACGGTATACACCAGATGATGATAGAGGCTCCCGAGGATCTTTAGCCGAGCAAAGTAGATTGTTGAGTTGTTTAGTGGGCCTGAAAACAGTGTTGACGTTGTGTCGCTGCAGTATATGTTCAATACGGTCGGTGACATTATTGAAATATGGCAGGAAAACTGTGCCATTATATTTGGGCCTCTGTGCATTCTGTGAGGCAGGTTTCGGTCTGGCAGGACGGCAAGCTCTTCTGACTTCTTGGATGGAGTAGCCATTGGATAAAAAGGCTTGTTCTAGGTGACGGAGTTCTGTTCTTAATAACTGTGGTTCGCAAATGCGTGAAGCACGATTTACGAGTGTATTTAACATGGCACGTTTTTGTCTGGGGTGATGGTTTGAAGCCTTATTCAGATAGCGGTCCGTATGGGTGGGCTTACGGTAAACAGTGTGCCCAAGGGTGCCGTCTGTTTTCTTGCTGACCAGGACGTCCAGGAAAGCTAGTTGTCCATCTTTCTCTTCTTCCATGGTAAATTGAATGCGGGGGTTGATGCTGTTAAGATGTAGTAGGAAATCTTGCAGGGCTTCTTTTCCGTGTGACCATACGACAAAAGTGTCATCTACATATCGGAGCCAGACAGTCGGTTTTAGTGGAGCCGTGTCTAAGGCATGGGACTCGAAGGACTCCATGAAGAAATTGGCCACAACCGGGCTGAGAGGGCTACCCATAGCAACGCCATCTATCTGTTCGTAGAACGAGTGGTTCCACTGGAAATATGTCGTGGTCAGAACATGACGGAAGAGTGCGATTAAGTCGTCTGAGAAGGTGTGTTGTAACTGTGCGAGTGCTTCTTGCACTGGGACCATGGTGAAGAGAGAGACGACATCGAAGCTGATGAGAAGGTCGTGAGGTTGTAGTGTGATGCTTTGAATTTTCTGGATGAAATGACCGGAATCTTTAATGAAGGAATCTGTTGAGCCGACGTGTGGTTGTAGGAGGCAGGCTAGATGTTTGGCTAAGGCGTAAGTCGGAGATCCAATTCCACTGACAATGGGCCGCAGAGGCACATCCGGTTTGTGGATTTTTGGTAGGCCGTAAAGTCTGGGAGGCTGTGCTTCAGATTTGATGATGCGGCGTTTGTCCTCTGCTGGTAGGGAAGATTTCTTAATAAGGGCATTGGTGTTTCGAACAATGCGAGCTGTGGGATCCCGTTTGATTTGGCGGTATGTGTCCGGTGTAAGAAGATCTGAGATTTTGTTCTCGTAATCACATTGGTTCAAAATGACGGTGGCATTTCCCTTGTCAGCCGAGCAGATAATGATACTTTTGTTGTTATTTAAGTTCTTTAAGGCGGTCCTCTCTTGAGATGTGAGGTTACTGGGTGGAGCCTTGGCATGTTGGAGAATCCTGGCGGACTCCCGGCGAATTTCATTGGCTGTTGCTACTGGAAGGCCACGTATTCCCGACTCAATGCTGGAAATGATGTCCTCCACTGGTAACGTAGACGGGACTACTGCGTAATTGCCTCCTTTGGCAAGCAAGGAAGTTTCATCTGGTGATAATTGGTAGTTGGATAAATTGATTACTGTGCGGCTAGTATCCGGAGTCGCAGAACTCCGGATACTAGCCGCACAGTAATCAATTTATCCAACTACCAATTATCACCAGATGAAACTTCCTTGCTTGCCAAAGGAGGCAATTACGCAGTAGTCCCGTCTACGTTACCAGTGGAGGACATCATTTCCAGCATTGAGTCGGGAATACGTGGCCTTCCAGTAGCAACAGCCAATGAAATTCGCCGGGAGTCCGCCAGGATTCTCCAACATGCCAAGGCTCCACCCAGTAACCTCACATCTCAAGAGAGGACCGCCTTAAAGAACTTAAATAACAACAAAAGTATCATTATCTGCTCGGCTGACAAGGGAAATGCCACCGTCATTTTGAACCAATGTGATTACGAGAACAAAATCTCAGATCTTCTTACACCGGACACATACCGCCAAATCAAACGGGATCCCACAGCTCGCATTGTTCGAAACACCAATGCCCTTATTAAGAAATCTTCCCTACCAGCAGAGGACAAACGCCGCATCATCAAATCTGAAGCACAGCCTCCCAGACTTTACGGCCTACCAAAAATCCACAAACCGGATGTGCCTCTGCGGCCCATTGTCAGTGGAATTGGATCTCCGACTTACGCCTTAGCCAAACATCTAGCCTGCCTCCTACAACCACACGTCGGCTCAACAGATTCCTTCATTAAAGATTCCGGTCATTTCATCCAGAAAATTCAAAGCATCACACTACAACCTCACGACCTTCTCATCAGCTTCGATGTCGTCTCTCTCTTCACCATGGTCCCAGTGCAAGAAGCACTCGCACAGTTACAACACACCTTCTCAGACGACTTAATCGCACTCTTCCGTCATGTTCTGACCACGACATATTTCCAGTGGAACCACTCGTTCTACGAACAGATAGATGGCGTTGCTATGGGTAGCCCTCTCAGCCCGGTTGTGGCCAATTTCTTCATGGAGTCCTTCGAGTCCCATGCCTTAGACACGGCTCCACTAAAACCGACTGTCTGGCTCCGATATGTAGATGACACTTTTGTCGTATGGTCACACGGAAAAGAAGCCCTGCAAGATTTCCTACTACATCTTAACAGCATCAACCCCCGCATTCAATTTACCATGGAAGAAGAGAAAGATGGACAACTAGCTTTCCTGGACGTCCTGGTCAGCAAGAAAACAGACGGCACCCTTGAGCACACTGTTTACCGTAAGCCCACCCATACGGACCGCTATCTGAATAAGGCTTCAAACCATCACCCCAGACAAAAACGTGCCATGTTAAATACACTCGTAAATCGTGCTTCACGCATTTGTGAACCACAGTTATTAAGAACAGAACTCCGTCACCTAGAACAAGCCTTTTTATCCAATGGCTACTCCATCCAAGAAGTCAGAAGAGCTTGCCGTCCTGCCAGACCGAAACCTGCCTCACAGAATGCACAGAGGCCCAAATATAATGGCACAGTTTTCCTGCCATATTTCAATAATGTCACCGACCGTATTGAACATATACTGCAGCGACACAACGTCAACACTGTTTTCAGGCCCACTAAACAACTCAACAATCTACTTTGCTCGGCTAAAGATCCTCGGGAGCCTCTATCATCATCTGGTGTATACCGTATTCCCTGTTCCTGTGGTTTGGTCTACATTGGAACCACACAGCGCAGCATTAACACCAGACTCGCCGAACACAAAAGAAACTGCCGCTTGGGACAAACTGAAAAGTCTGCAGTCGCCCAACACGCCATTGAAGCTGAGGGCGAACACATTATAAAATTCCAGGACACCAACATTCTTTCATCTATAACACATTACCATGCCCGGCTACAACGCGAGGCTATTGAAATTTATAAACATCCACATAATTTTAATAAGAAAGAAGAAACTTTGAAGCTCAACAGCAACTGGCACCCTGTCATCGAACATAAGAAACAACACAGAACAGAAGAAAACCAAGCGAACCAACCAGAAGGTAGCACCCCTATCCAAGCCCGCCCACTCCCTCGCTCCGTCCGCCAGCCGGTCCAATCAGCGGAGGTCACTAACAGTATAAATACTGCAGCCCAGACAGTCAACACTTCAGACGCTACGCTAACTTAAGAAAACCAAGCGAACCAACCAGAAGGTAGCACCCCTATCCAAGCCCGCCCACTCCCTCGCTCCGTCCGCCAGCCGGTCCAATCAGCGGAGGTCACTAACAGTATAAATACTGCAGCCCAGACAGTCAACACTTCAGACGCTACGCTAACTTCTCCGAGGAGACTACGACCACGCCACTGAAGATGTCCGCCGCAGTTGCGGACGAAACGTCTGGTAACTACAAATCCAGCAGACCACGGCATAACAGCCCGGAAATAACTTCCAGTTATATTGACTCCGGCCGTGAAAGCCTACGCTCTCTCATTCTTTAATTATATTGCCATCTTCCAAGTTAGTGATTCTGTATAAATATTTCATTGCCCTTGACAAGATTTTAATTTTAGTAGAATGCCTGCCTAGTTCTAATTGTGCTGCCCCATTAGGTAATGCTATTGGTAATCCCAATATGTATTTACAAAAGGATCTATGCACTCTATCAGTCTCTCTCCAAGCCTCATCTATTCCCCAAACCTCTGATCCATGTAACATTCTATTTTCTACTACTGCCGTATAGATCCTCTCCAAACATTTGACATTTATATCCGGTAGTTTACTGTAGCATGATCTTATCACTCTCATGGCCATTTTACCTTTGGCCACAGACATCTTTTTTTGTTCTTTCCAGCTGCCATCTGAACTCAACCTTGTACCCAAATAATCAAATCTCCTTACTACCTCTATTTCTTTTCTATTAAACTCCCATTTCTCATCCTTACGCAACCTGTATCCTTTTTTGAAGACCATAATCTTTGTTTTGTTTTCATTCACTTTCAAACCCCATTTATTGCAATAAGAATTGGCTGCCTCGATGAATAAAAGTAAAAACTTACCCTTTACATCCATAAAAAGATTAATCAAAAACAAATATAAAAACAAACAAAACCAATCAATATCTAACAAAGCCAAAGATAAAAAATGGAACATATTAATTAAAAATCCAGAAATTATTCCAGAAATCCCACGTAAAGCTGCAGTAGCAAATTTTAAATTACTTACGGAACATGATTATTTGGCCAAACACTTACACAGAATAGGAATTTATACAAGTCCAAATTGTCCTCTGTGCAACAAAGAAGAGGAAATGACTGAAGAACATCTTTTAACCTGTGAAGCCCTACCTGCCGGACACACTACACAGAAATATTGGAGAGCAAGAGAGCTAATGGCTTCATTGCCAAAGCCTAGCATTTGGAAACAACATATATGACTTTTAATGCCATGTAACTATTCTGATGTAATAAATGTGAACAAGCTCTGAATATTAGATTAGTTATTTGGATAACATGTGCATATGCACAGCGAGAAACAAGGTGGACAATATTACATGACACACTGGACAACTTCTCTTCAGTTTTCCTCACCACAAAAGGTACAAATCTTCTAGTACCTTAGCTTCCAGGATGATTTTACATATACAAAACTTAAAAACTGTCAAGTGATCACAAATTTAATGCTTTGTGCAGAATTTAATGAGCAATACAATAACACCTCATGGTTCGTGCTATCCATTAATGAAAAGGTAGTTTGTCTGTTAACATTCAAAACAGCCTTTTCTATTTACTTACTTCACCAAACAGCGACACAGGTAGCCGAGAATGTTAAGACTGGCCTCATGACTGGGAGCTTTGAGATTCAAATCCTCTGATTGATGATTTTCCAGGTTTTGCTCATATTCATAAATGGCATATGCCAGGAAGGTACCCTAAACTTAGGTCTGGAAAGTTTCCCTTCCAAATTTCCTTCCACAATTATCATTTCATTTTATGCATCACTAGCATCACCACTTCTGGTACTCTTATGTAGTAGAAAGGGCATTAAACATCACTTTAAAAGACTTAAAAAAACGGGGCTTAAGCAAATGAATAGTGAACACAATGTAAATTTGACTGAAACAGTCAAACTGCAGCATCAGGAATAGCACCACAGTTTTTCATAACACTCCATCCTCTTTTGATTTTTATATTAACTTGAATGATACATTAAAACTTTTGAGATTTGAGTCATCATAAATACTTAAGCTCAACTTATATCACCGTTTTTATAGAGAGACTATTTTGGAAAAATGTATTTTTATAAAAAATGATGTTGCTCTACTGTATTACTTTGTTTCAATATGAATAACCATATGATACATATTTGGAAATAAAGAAGCTGAATAATAAACATCGAAAATATTTATTTACTTTCCTTAATTCTCTAAAATTGTTATAAGCATTATTACATATATCAGTCAGAAGTAATATTACAATGTCATTCACTTCATTTTCAATGTGTCAGGCTCTGTTACACTGACAATGGCGACAGCAGAAAGCAAGATGGATCACTTTATTTTCTTCTTAATAAATCGCTTTCAAACCCACCAGCTGTTCCTGCTACAAAAAGAAAGAGAGAAATAAAAGATAATTGTTATGAAGATGCTTTAAACTAATCAACTTTGGTTTTAAAGTAATGTTAATATACCAAAAATTATGTTATATATAAGAATATATAAACTCTATATGCTAGCTTAAAATATTCCTTAAGAAGTTTGTAAGAAATAAAAGTGATCATATAAAAAAAGGATATTTTAACATAAATAATACTTGTAGCAATTGTATTAGCAGTTAAACATGCATAACTGAATGCATACACACAAAATAAAATGTTAAATATAATTACATCATTATTAAAGCTATTTATATTAGCCTAGTAACAGAGTACTACTGGTGTTAAATAAATGTTAAAGCTGTGCAAATAAGATCTAGTATTATTCTCTAATTAAGTAATGCTAAAATATACTTTCAATTTGGCATTATAACAAGAATATCTATTACAAATATTTAATTATGGTTTCAATGAAGTAGTGACATACAACATAAAATTGCTTATATGGCTTAAACCCTCATTTAAGAGCTAACACACCTGTATAACTTTATATTAAGAATATTTAATTATTCGTGCAGGAATATTTGAATAACAGAGAAGTATGTTGGTATGTTAATGTGGTTATATTGGATGTTCCAATAGCTTGTCTGCCTAAAGCTTTACTTTATGGGTCCAATTTACAGTGCAATAGTAATATGTACATAGCTTTGAAATGACCAATATACTGAATACTATTAGGATACATACTGTCTTATTTCCTTTTCAGTTTTATTTTTTTACAGAAGCAATGAAAACTCTTGTATTAAGTACTGTATTATTTGTTTCCGAGAAACCATTTGAGATTATGTCTTAACACATGAAGTGCATCCATAAACAACATTATTTCATGTTCTTTCAATCAGAGTTGTATACCAGTTGTTCTTTGTTCTGTTTCTTTATTAGCCACAAGTGTTTCTTCTATCAAACTTACTGCTTGTTCTCAGCTGAAAGCAGATGTGTACACTCAAAAACTTTCTGTCTGTATTGTAACTTCACATGCACCTTAAGTAGAGTATTCATATAAAAAATGCTTCTCATACTAATATTATGTTACTCATAATAATTTTCTGAGTAGGAATACTCTCAAATTAAGTAATATGAACATGTAATGTGCACAGTACATAAAACAAAATGCAACTCTTGACAACTCATATGAGCTTTTTTTATTAACAGACAGTGAAACGTAGACAAAGATGGGAGAGAAAACTACTTCATGTTAATTGTATTCAAAGGCACCATAGTGTGTACTGATTCCAATATGAGAGCTGGTTCTGCACCGCTACAGTTTTACATAAAATTATGAATATTGTTAATTCATACAAGGATCTACTGAAGCAGTCCACCTGAGAATAACAAAGAACATGAATTGACATTAAGTATTTTTACTGCAGGAGATTTAATTCTGAGACTTTTAGAAACTATATTGTAGTGAACTGTACTGCTAAATTCTGCAACTGCAAAAGCATATTATGAAGAAGAAATGGACCAAGAAAAAGTCTTCAGTCATTGAACATGTATTTGCAATGAACATGTAGTATTTTTTGTGAACACTACAGATATAATTGAGCTGTAAATCTGCCATATAAAATGGAAGTATTTTGATTTGAAAATACACTTATATAATTTTAAGTGACAATGTTTATTATTATTCATCAATTAATTATACATATAAATTATTCCTCTGGATGGAAAAAATTTCCAACCAAATAAATCTGCCATGAAAATTGCCTTTGTTTTCCAATAATTTTGAAACCTAAACAGTATGCTAGCATGTCGAGTGTTGCATTGCATTCATATCAGATTGACCATTAGAACTCCAGCAGAATAAATAAATCTCTACCTACAGTTACATCTAGCCTGTATCAATTTCACTTTGCAGTAAGTGAAATACAGCTATAAAAGAGCCTTCCTTTTAATGTACATACACATTTGTATAAAATCATCATTATGTTATTGCTGCTGTATTGTTTATAACGCATGTGCTATAGCATTTCCAGATTATTTCTGGTATCCATATAACAGAATATTTATTACTGTTACTTTTATGCAACTTTTCTAGCAATTAATTTCTATGTTTAACTAAATAAAACATGAATATTGCTGCAGTGATCTTCAGAAAGGAACAGCCATATAAGAATTGCAATTACACTGTATGAACAAGAATAATACATGAATTTCTGAGCACAGGTTTAAATATTACATGACAAAAAAATGTGTAGAAAGGACTATGTTATACTAAAGCTAAACATTTTTATTCTTCTGGTATATTGGTATTAAAATTACCATTGCTATTTGCATATGCACATACCTTCCACTTAAAATACAAAAAGAAAAAGAAAGATTAGTTTGTAGCAGGAATTCAAAACCACTATTTCCCTATAGCCAACAATATTACTGACTGAGCTACTCAAACTGACATCAGGAGCTTACATAAATGTATTTCACTCACTGCTAATATATAGTAGTATTTTCCGATACATTGCCGCCTCTTAAAAGGAAAATGTTTCAGAAAATCCAAGTTCACAAATGGAAATTCTCAGTTTCCATTTACCTGAGGAAGAGATAGTTTTTTTTTAATAGTTCCTGAAAGTGAATAAATAAAGCATAAGCAGCAATGGACTGTTATTTGCTTTGCACATTTGTTACTTCTTTTCCAGAGCTAACAGCACATTCTTTCAATTCATAAATACTATACTGTATCAGTCCCAGGTTATGATAATGCTATTTTATAGTCACCTCCAATAAAGGATTTTGAATACAGGTCATTTCTAGGATTAAAACATTACCTTATTTTATGTTGCTCATTCTTGTTGAAAATTCATTTGATTTGCACAAAAGTGAATCGAGAAGATATTGACACATTGCTTCACTCACACTGTTTATTCACAGGAAAAAGTTTGATGTCTTTTTTCATACCTTCAGATACAGTATTGAAAGAGGAAAGCAAGTTTACTGTTTGTTGGTCCTCCATCTTGGTTGACAGTATAAAAATAACACTATCGAGATTTGAATGCTTCTCAGACTTGTAGGCCTAATCACTCAAAGTATAAACTTGAAAGAAGTGTAGGGAGAGTGAAGCACAAATAAGCACAAAAGTGAATCGAGAAGATATTGACACATTGCTTCACTCACACTGTTTATTCAAAGAAAAAGTTTGATGTCTTTTTTCATACCTTCAGATACAGTATTGAAAGAGGAAAGCAAGTTTACTGTTTGTTGGTCCTCTATCTTGGTTGACAGTTGTGAATAAACAGTGTGAGTGAAGCAATGTGTCAATATCTTCTCAATTCACTTTTGTGCTAATTTGTGCTTCACTGTCCCTACGCTTCTTTCAAGTTTATACTTTCATTTGATTTGTTTGGTTTTCTACATTCCATTTAACAGCAGTGGTAATAACAAAAGGAGAATACAGCATTCCAGCTCCTTCACAATCAACAATAAGAAGAAAGAAAATAAATTTAAAAAAAAAGAGAAATATTCAGCAAGTCTTGATCTTGGAACCTATTATCGTTGGTTTAACAACTCAATATATCGCCCCTGAGCCACACATGTACATTTACTTGCAGTGTAGCAAATGAGACGGTATCAGAGCCCAATGTACTTTCGCTTATTGCATAAAATCATGTGCTCCGAGATCATAAGTGTCCTATCTCATACTGTTCCCCTCAATATCCCTCTTCCACCTCTTAAAGTTGTACAGTTGAATTCTGAAACACCCTGTATAAGGGATGCACTGTATTACACTCTTGTCATAATTTTTTGTAGACATTTTCTTCATGGTCCCAAATGAGCACTTTAGTAAGGTATAGCTCAGTCACATGGTCACTATTTATGCTTACCTTTTTGCTAATAGAAAACATTTGCTTAGGATTATTCTAAGCTGGTTTACATTAGCTATAAGCATGAGTTCTCAAAAACATCAAAAAAAGCCTCTGAAGACATCTAGTTGGATTTTTTAAATACAACAGAAGCTTATCAAAACTGGAATGGCAAACATATACTAGAATTCAAGAATAAACAGCAAAAAAATAAAAAATAATGGTATTTAAAAGAGGATCGATACTTAGGAAAGGAGAGGAATGGTTCATAGGAGACCAAAAGGTAGAAGTGGTAAACGAGTATGATTATTTAGGTGTAAGGATGTGTAGCAGTGGAGGATGGGCTACACAAGCCAGAAAAGTGATGGTTAATGGCAGGACGGCAATGTCAGGGGTAAGAATATGTAAACATAAACTGGAGATGTCAGTTACATGGTTAGAAAGAATGTATGAAGCGGTCGTTGAAGCCAGAACAATGTATGCAGTGGAGGTATGGGGCACATCAGAGATAGGAACACAATTTGTTTTGCAAAGAACTATTAGGGCTGCCAAAATCGGCACCAAGAGAGGTGGCATTACTAGAGCTAGGTAATACAAAAAAGAGGGGAATAATATTAGAGAGAATATTAAAATTCTGGTAGAAATGTATTAAAGGGCAGAGAGGGGAATTATTAAATCTGTGCATGAAGCAACAGAAAAGCATTAAAAATACAAATAGTTGGTTGTCGGAATTGGAAAGAATGATATTAAAGATAGGCATGGAAGATCTATGGAGAGCAGAGGAGACAAATTATAGCGGCTTTTGGAAGGAAATGAGAACTAGACTACAAGACATAGATAGGCAAGAGATATGGGAAAGTATAGAAGAAAAGAAATCTTTGAAATTTTATAAGCAATTAAAGACAGAATGGGGTCGGGAAAAATATATGGGGATAGGAGAAAAGAAAAATAGATGTATATGAGATTTCTTATATAGGATAAGAGAAAAGCGGATAAGGATAAAAGAAGAAAAGGTAAAGAAGAAATGGCATCAAGCTACTCAGGAAAACCAAAGGCTTATAGCCAGGGGACCTGAGTCTAGCAAGTAAATCTTAAGGTCAGCAATTTCATGTATTTGTACAGGAGGTATAATACAGCTTGTTCCATGTTAAATTTTATTGTACTGAATTTGTAATGGATACTGTACAAATAAATATCAAATACTAGAATTCAAAAGTTAATGTGACAACTTGAACAGGGTCCTAGAGACAAGACTAGAAGAAATGGACAAGAAGGATCTGTGAGCCTTAATGAGAGAGAAGATCCCTTTGAAAGTACTTTTAAGAGTTAAAAGATAGAATATC
Source organism: Mantis religiosa (assembly GCA_030765055.1). Taxonomy (NCBI): domain Eukaryota; kingdom Metazoa; phylum Arthropoda; class Insecta; order Mantodea; family Mantidae; genus Mantis; species Mantis religiosa. The sequence continues at coordinate 77,054,867 of CM060950.1, read as the reverse complement.
AGACAGAATTATGCATAGATGTTTGCAACAATTTGAAAAGGGAACGCATTACCTATAAAAAACAATGTTTATGTGTGTCCCCCTTTAAGCCTGGAGGTACAACAGTTCATCATTCTCATTCAGTGAAGCACACCCCTTGTGAGGGTGGGGAGATATAGCTCGACAGGAAAGATGTCACATAAACATTGGGCAGCATTAGACAATGTTGCCAAATCAAGTTTACATTCCAGCATATTGGGTTATCATCTAATATTATGCAAGGTAATAGACAGCTATACAAGGTAACTTCTGGTTTAGTTAGCAGTTTGAAGAATAAAGGTTCCTAAAGCCATACTTAGAATAGGTTGTTTGAATACTATGTGATGTAGCAGAGTATGTACATCATCTTTTGACTGCCAAGATACACAAAAATGAGAAAAATAATTTATTTTCAAAAAATGTTGAAATCAGAAATGAAAGGCAAAAAGAAAATGACTGATAATTATAATCCCAAACTAAATATATAAAAAAAACTTTTACACAGCTGTTCCGGGGCTAATATTTGAAGGTAAGGTAGTGTGCATAAAACAAGAAAGAAAATATTGTAAATATAAATAGAATATAAAATTAATTTTGTCATAGCAAATGCTTACTCACTACCTATTATTTAGCATATCAAAAAATCTTCCCCCCATTCCTTTTTATCATCATGATTATTCAACATTTATCTCTAAGCCTATCAACACAACTTAGGGATATGGAGATTAAGAGGTCAAAGAAATGGATACCCGCAATTATTAACAACTTTGTAATTCCAAAATGACAGATATAATTTCCGTTTATGGCTTCCATATGCTTACCAGAATAAAAAATTGATATTTAAATTCAAGTGTAAAGGTTTTCAACTGATACCTACAAAAATACCTCACCTGCAGTACCTAATACTGGCAGAAGCATATATAGAATTTTATTTTGCAGCAGGCCAGAAGTGACTAGGTTGCATAAAATTAAAAACTTGCAGCACTTACAAGTCAGACATAGTCGTAATACATTGGTATTTTTACACAATTGTCAACAGTTTTATCTCAAACAAGTATGCTCTCTAGATCTGAGGCAGAAATCTCCACTTTCTGTGGGGCATATATATATATACAGTTTTCTAAAAAGCAGATTTTGCAAGAGTTTAACAAGTGTTAACATTCAAAGTATAAACTTGAAAGAAGTGTAGACAGTGAAGCACAACTTAGCACAAAAGTGAATCGAGAAGATATTGACACACTGCTTCACTCACACTGTTTTTTCACAGGACATGTTTCAAGAGCTTTTGCTCTTATCATCAGCTGGAACTCGACTAGTGCAAATTGCAGTGGTTTCCTCTTTCTCTGTATTGTCAATAGATGGCATGATTTACTTGTCAAAGATGTCCGGTGGTGGATTTTCAAAATTCATGACTCTATGACGATTTTTGTTAATGAAGATTTTTTCCCATATGGAAAGGTCTATGGGGTGATTAACGTATTTTATTAAAGATGTTTCTAAGTAGATGTCATGTCTAGTATTCAAAAAATGAAAAGCCACTGCTGATTTTTGTTTCACCATGTTTAATCTTTCTTATGTTCTTTAGTTCTGATGTCAATATTTCTTTTTGTTTTTCCTATATAAATTTTAGGACAAGTTTCACATTTGATCTCATAGATTCCTGGTTTTTCTTTGGTAGTAATTGGATTTTTGGGGGGCACCTTTTAACAAATTTCTGATATTAAAACTATTTTAGGTGCAAGAATTATGTTGTTTTGAGAAGATTTTTTGGAATTTATTATAGGCTGATGGATGGAAGGTGAATATTTTTAAAAAAAAGTTTCTTTTTCCTCCTGTAAGTTCTAGGGTGGTGGTTTCTTTTATTTTCTTAGCTTTGTTGAGTCTGTTAACTGTTTTGTCTACTAAATTTGGGTTGAAACCGTTGGACATAGCTACTTTTTTATGTGTAGGTATTCTTCTTGATAATCTTCTCTGTTTAGTGGAAAGTTGATCATCCGAAATATTAAACTGTTGAAAATGACATGTTGGTGTTGTTTTGGGTTGAAACTGTTGTTCTTAATATAATTATCTGTGTGTGTCAGTTTCCTGTAAATACCAAAAGTGAGTTTGTTGTTTATTTTTTTTTTTTATCTTGATGTCCAAAAAGGGAAGCACAGCATCGTCTTCCGTTTCCATAGGGCCCAAATGACCTTGCTGTCGACGGGCCCTAAAACACCACACACTCACTCACTCTTCCGTTTCCAATGTAAATTTTATAGCTGGATTTTGTATATTCAAAAGTCTAACACCATCTAGTATGAGTTTTTTAGGTACTATTGCAAAAATGTCAACATAGCAATACCATACTTTGAAATAACTTGGAAAAGCTATGTGTTATTTATGAGTGCTTTTGAAATCAAGCCTTTTTGGAACACTAGAAAAATTATCTACTTCATTAGATACATGAACATCATGGTGAATTGGCAGAAAGGAGTCCAGATTTGTATTTCTCAAACACGTCTTTTGTCTTAATGTGGAAAATGTTCTTTCTGCAGAAGTAACAGAAATTGGCAAAATGGTTAGGAACGTAAGAAGAACATAGTTATATTTTTTAAGCTTGCCATGTTATCAGATAAGAAAATTACCCTTTCAAAAACATACAATACTGTTTATGAAAATTGTAACACCAAGAAGGAAACACATGAATTCAATGAATTTAATACCACAGGTTAGGTATATGACAAGTAGCAAATGATTAACTTTTCAAATCTGTATATGACCTTTTGAGCCCTATTATTTGGTATTTCATGTGGCCTCCATACGCTGCAATTAGAGCTGCTATATGTCATGGCATTTCATCAAAAAGGTTCTGAATACATTACTGAGGGATTTTCCTCACAGTTTGTATTCGAGTCCACAACTTTGTGACACTAGTTATTGGAGGACCAAGACGCACCAGGTGCCGACTAACCATACCCCAAACATGTTCAATGGGCAACATGTCAGGCAAATGTGCAGGCCAGGGAAGCAATGGTACCCGATGCTCTTCGAAGAAGGCTTGTAGATTCCTCACAGTATGTGGCCGGGCACTGTCCTGTTGAAATATGGCCTGAGGAGATGCCTGAAGCAGGGGGAGTACCTCAAGCTCTATAACTACCATTAAGTACCGGTTGTGTTCAAAGTGCTCTCAATTTGTACAACGCAAGATCGGTTGTTGTAACCAATGGCGCCCCAAACCATCACACCTGGTGTTTGTCTGCTATGTCGCTCAACAATGCAGACCTCCAGGTTGCGCTCACCATGGTACTGTCGGACACGTATGCGGCAATCACTGTAGGACACACTGAAGCGGGCCTCATCCAAAATGCCATTTTGCCACTCAGCACCTCAGTGATGGTGTTGGCGTGCTCATTGCAGTCAGAGGAGCTTGTGGTTTCTGGACAATAAAAGCTGACATGTCATGCACCCAACCAGTCCAACGCAGACGGTGACGAACCTATGATGCAGACAAGTTCACACCTGTTACAGTGCTCCAGCATCAAGCCAACACTATGGATGAAGCTGTACAGTCCGTTATGGCCATAAGGATAAGATGACAGTCATCCCATGCTGTGGTCATTTTTCATGGTCCAGTACCCGCTCTTCGCTGCATACGATCTTCATCCATCCACTGCTTCCACACATGCATCACTGTCGTAGCAGTGTGCCCTGTATGAGCCCCAATATCACGGTATGACAAAACCGCTTCTCGGAGACCAATCATTCTACCCCATTCGAACTCAGTCACATGCTGATATGGCTCCCTTTGACGTCGACGAGGCACAAAGGCACTTTGTTTCCACCTTGTTTGACAGCTCTGCACTGACTACACTGGGCGCAACACTCACCTTGTTAGAATGACACACAAGGGCTCTGCTCGGCCTACGTGTAACCCATCTCTCTGCAAACCTAATCACTTATTGCTTGCACACTCTTCTACACTTCCACTAAGTTTGGAGTTTTTCGCATAATTCCTTCTTGGTGTTGCAATCTCCACAAACCACTATGTAGATTTCCTTTCTGAAGAAATACTTCCCTCTGGGTCAGTTTTGCTAAATTGTTTGTGACTGTCCTTTATTTGCACTGCTGCTAGGCCAGGAAATAAAAAATTTCCCTCCTTTAACCTTCCAGCAGGCATGCTTAGTTCTATAACATGACCAGGCACCATTGTCAAGTTCACAACGTAGATATTTTTAAGTAATAACAGGGATATATTGAGAAATTTGGATAATTTATTGAACATATACCATTGTATATATACAATACCATCCACTTTAGTTATTTTAGTTCTTAATGACACCATTTTGTACCGCTATTTTGAGAAGCATTCACCTTAATCACACATTTCACAAGCAACTTGCTTTTTTGTTTTTTTTGCAAGCAAAGTTTTTGCATCTATCGCATATAACTGAAGTTGATGCACATCCCTCATTTCATCGCTGAAGTTTCACAGATCTGATCTGCAAAAGCTGATGATTCATTACAAAACTGCATAAGAAACACTGTGAGATTGTCTGGCAGGGATTAGTGATGGGCTCTAGATATAAGCTGTTCTTTCATAAGACTTTCTCCTAGCTGCTTGAGATAAATACATTTCCTTGAAGTTGTTCTGGTTATGTAAACGAAAATATTTGCAAATTTATACCTGTGATGTTCAAAAGTGTAAAAATACAGCTATGGCCATTTTCTGGTAATCCTTGTAACAGAGTAAGAAGCACACATTTTATTACAGTATCAATTCCACCTTTCATCATGTTATAGTCAGTAATGATTGATTGTTTCTTCATCAATCACTGCCGTGTCATACATAGTGGACAGAAGGACAACAGGTCAGTTTTTAAGAGGCGCATATAAAACTGAAGTCTTATCCCTCTAAATTCCAAACGATTTTCTAATTTTTCTTACCATACTAGGCAGAAATTCTGGGGCAATTTATCTTCTATTTTTCTGTATACAAGTGATTTTCTTGTGTGTCAAATATACAGAAAGACCTTGTATACCATATAAAGAGAAACCATATAAAGAGGATTTTATTTTGTTTTGATGTATGAAATCTCTTCATAAAACACTGGAATGTTTTTCAGAGCTCCTTACCAAATCAAAATAAATCACAAGGAAATCTTAAAACATATAAGATGGTTAATAATCACAGCTTCACAGGTGATCAGCCATTTCAATGTTAAAGATGTCGAGCTTTTGGCTATTCCAAGCTCCATGGCCTTCCTCGGGAACTTAAGCTATGACTAATAACACTTGCCGTTAAAGTTTTAAGTCTTACATATAATAAGGTTCTTGTTTAGCATTTGAAAATATACAGTATTTTTTGTGAATTGCATTACTATAGTATAATGATGAAATATTGGCAGACCAAATATACAATGAAAACACTCTTTCAAGGGAGGTTCATCATTAACTGAATAAGAAATCTATTACCATTTTTGGTGTGCCAAGGTCCTTATGGAAAAATTATCCTTCATAAATTGTGTATATTACAATGTGCAAAATTTAGACAGCAACTATTTTTCTAGTTTTAGTTCAAGATGCATGCAACAATTTTTCTTTTAATAAAACCTGCAGCTCTTCTGTTTACGCAGAAAGTAATGTCCAAAGAATACTAATTTTGGCTTAGTTCGTAGCAATGCTCTTGGTAATACACTGTGAACGGCTGGGAGAGATCCTTTCATAATAGTGTATAATTATGCAACAAATTGTGTGTCTATGTTCTTAGGATGTAGCTAATGTTGCATGGCTCTGTGATTTATTATTACAAAAGATTATTAATTCATTATAAAAATGTTCAAAGGTACAGCAGAACAGAAACAAATGAGTAAATCAACCACAGTTGAGTGACTATCACATGACTATCACTTAATTTTCATTGTACGCATTTTAAAGAATGAAAAAAACAAAATTTTAAAGAAGTCTGCAATAACTTTATGTATTCTGTTTGATTTTATTACGATATTACATCACCATCCACCCCATTCTTGTAAAGAGGTGTGAAAATTATTAAAACTCAAAGACAGGTTTTGGAAATTTATTGCTTGAGGATGTGTCTACAAATATTGAACCTTAAGTGCAATGAATACTTATGAAGAATTTTCAGAATCGGACAACTGTATGAAAACATACAATAAGCTACAGTCAGCTTTTATTTTGTACCATTAAATAGATAAAGGTAGTTTTCTTCAATGAAGTGTAGCCAAATTGATTTCAAGCTTGCCAAAAATGGCTCTTAGATGATTCTCCTTGGTAATATTTGTATAAATTTAAGGCCATTAGATATTTTCACCATGATGTGTACCTTTGTTCTATGTAAATTTTTGAGGGCATTAAACATAATGCTTTACCACATAAAATCACTAAAGCAACAGTGTTATTGGAGGAAAGACAGCTGGATAGGCGTTCACATAAATTGGTGATTTGGTTTTGGACATTTCTAAATTATATTTATAGATGGAAGAAGCTAGAAACAGTGATGTGTTAAGGTGTATTTATTTAAGATGAGTCGATACTAGTAACACTAACAACACTTTCATTTGTTTTTATTTTTTAATCTTTATGTTTCAGGAACATGTGTTTCCATCTTTAGAACGTGTCCGACTAACCCATGTTGCTGTTTCTGTTGTGGTGGCATCTATAATGGTGGCATCATTTGACAGTGAAATGTACTTCCAGAGGGTACTTGGTGGCGGTAAATCAAAATTCATTAACTGTTGTTTGTGTTTCAAAATGAAGATCTTTTCCCATGTATAAAATTCGGCTGCGTGATTGGTTGGTGGTCCAGAAATGGTGTGAAACTGCATATTTATCCATTTGTATTTTAAGCATCCCATATGCACCTTTAGTCTGGTTTCTCTGGAAGTACATTTCACCATCACATGATGCCACTATTATAGACTACCATCACAACAATACAAATTAGTTGGACATGTTCTGAAGATGGGAACACATGTTCCTGAAATAAGTTAACAGAGATAAAAAAAAAAAAAAAAAAGTGATTTTAGTGTTACTAGTATCAACTCATCCTAAGTAAATACTTTTGTAAACTATTTTCCGATTCACAACTCACAATTCTTTTTAAGGTAAAAATGTACTTGAGTCAATAAATTTTCACACCTTTATATTATTAAGAGGACTGTAGATGTTATTACTTTTTACACAATTTTGTAAAAACTAAAACTATGGTAGCAGTATTTACAAAACAACTGAAGAGATAAAATGGGCATGACTTTCTGAAACACAATGTTTCCTTCCGTTTTACTGTCAAAACTAATTTATTTATATTAATCACTAAGCAAACCATCTAAATCTAAATAATAATAACAATAATATCCTTCTACACATTCTCTTCCTTTAACACAGAAAATAAAAAGTGAAACAAAAATTTGTTTTTGCTTTAATGGGCATCAGAAGTACATATATATTATTCAACAACGTATTTAGATAAACAATATTAAAGGTATGATATGTTAGAACTTCGTTATGTTTTTAAAAGCATTGTAGTATCAAAGACAATCAGGTAGAATTAGCTTCACTGTACAACTGATTAGTCTCTATCACCACTCTTGGTAGCTGTACTGGTTACATGGCAAGCAGCTTAATCAGAATATGCCCAGTACAGATAGAAACACACTGATGGCATGGTATCAAACAGTAGAAGGTAAGTTTGCTTAGTGTGCAAACTACTGACAAATCACTCCATGACAAGACACAGCATACTATTGCCCGCTTCTGTAGCATAGGTGGTAGTATGTCTGTCTCACATTCATGAGGTCCCAAGTTCAAATCTCGGTCAGGGCGAGTTACCTGGATAAGATTTTGTTTCCAGGAATTCATCTTATCCTGAAAGATGAATATCAGTAACTCCAAGCTCTACAGACCCTAGGCTCATTTGAACATCATTTCACCCATTTTATTCATCATCGGATATGACTTAACATTGGAGGATGTAAATTTAAAAAACACCAAGAAAAAGTTTAGACTACTCTTTAAGGCAATAGCAGAAAATTTAGATTTCTTAAGACATCAAAAAAGTGCTACTTTTATATAACTGCATAACACAGCTATATAAATTATTCCTGAGATACCATCACTACTGGTGAAATCATACTTTATTTACTTTGGGTAATGCATAACTAATAAGATCATCAAAAATCTAATTCAACTTCTATCATCAAAATATAACAGAACTACATACTTTCTGCCCAGCACAAGAAGGCCAAGGTAGAGGAATGCGTAACAATCACATTTGCTGTCCACATGGTGTTTATCCTTGGCTTCTGAGTATGACAAGGATGCTAGGTCCGTTTAAAATATACAAGTGTTGTCACATAACCCACCCATATATACTGCCTATCACTGCAGTTACTGCAACGAGCATTAGATCTGGCAACATGGGTGACTCCTATGCACTCTCATACTCATTTCCTAGTAAACAGATCCAGTAACTGAGCAGATACACCATTCAAACCCCTCTCCCCTTCATTCCTCTCTTGCCTTCTTGTGCTGGGCAGATAGTACCTACAGCTGATTACAATAGCAAACAATTTACACTCCTTTTCTTTCTACTCTGAATAATTGTTAAAATGTCATTTCACTTATTTTGGTAAATGAATTTTAAAAGGCAGGCAAACATATTTAAGTTAATGAAACTCTTCAAACATTTCTTAGAAGAACTACAAGCTGTACAATATTAGACCAAAATACCTAGCGAAGACAAAAACACAGAGCTTAAAATATATTCCATTAACGACCAGAAGTGAGAAAATAAACAGAAGTGTATCTGTCAACATAGAATGAATGGGGAAAGCAAAATTCTGAAGCAAATTATTAGATGTAACCCAGTATAATGAGACATTTGGCACCCCAAAAGAAGATGCCTATAGAGAAGATGGAACAGCTGCAAACCTAATCCATGAAAGGAAGAAGAATTGAAAAATGTATTTTGTCTTCCAGACCATGTGAATATTCTTGACAAAACATTTTTCAATATTGCAATATTGGGAATTACATATGTTTTTCACTTAAGTTATATTTTCAACACTGAAGAAAAATTTAAGAATATATGGGAATATAGACAAGTAAAAAAAAAAAAAAAAAAAAAAAAAAAAATCATAAGAGGAGAAAGCTTACCTTCAAAAAATATGTTAAAAGCCCTTCATTTTCCTTTCTCACTTTGCTTAGAACCTTGGTGTATGTGGAACAAACCATGGGTTATTCCAGCGCATTGCCAATTCTAAATTGACCATCTTAGTGACAAGTTCTGATCCCTGATAGCGTTGATCAAATTCATTTATAACATCCTCAAGGTAACCATCAAGTTGCTTTTGGGTCAGGACTCCTGAATTCATGGGAAAGTAATGTACATTATACATCAGAAAAAGAAGCATCAGTGTCATGTTAAAACCAACTACATTGAGCATGTCCAATATGAGAGCTATAATTTCTGTGTTCAGTGCATTCTTCATATTGAAAAATTTCTCCACAACCTCTTTGCATTCCATAGGCTCTTTTCTCTTTCATTCATATGCTGGCATAACTGTCATTCTTCATAAACTTGCAAATTTGTAGACTGTCAAAATTAAAGATTTCTTCCATAATTTTAGCCTATAACAAGGATGAAAACATGCTACAACTACTAGAAGCACAAAAGTTTTTGTCCACTGCTTTGAGAAACTACCAAAAAATGTCTGATTTTGCACATAAAAGAGGAAGTACATGATTTTTAGGTGAACAATATTTGTGCATCTAATATTTTTTATGCTGACATTGTTTTCTTTCTGGCAATAATACATTTCAAAATATATTCTCAGCCTGGCTGTCTCACTCACCAGGAAGCTTGGACATTTGGAGTATTCAGCCTTTTGTTCCACTAGTACCACCACCACCTTCAAGTCACTGAACTGTTGCCATTCATACTCAAATTTAATTTCTTTTAAGAACTAGCCTTAGTGTTTCATATAATGTACTTATGTTAAGCTGAATAAAATTATGAACATGAAATGCAACAACATGATCTGTATCATATGCCATATATCACTGTTTTGCACTACATGACCTGTATAAGGTGGATGAAAATTTTGTTTTGTATGTACATTTGATTTGAATGATCCCTGATGGTTTCTTCTTGAGGAAATAGAAGTTAGCTATATAATCGGCGAGACTGCTTGCTGTATGTGTTCAATATCCCAGATCTATACTCATTGCAGGATCTCATGAACAAAATATACAAATTCTGAAAACTAGGAATGGAAACTAATTTATTGGATTTATGATGTAAGACTTTCTTAAGACTTCTTTCTGAAGAGCAAACTGACATATTGTAGAACATTTCTTACGTCTATCCAAACTTCCTGCATATATGTAATATTTCCAGAAAGGTTCTTGAACTGTATCTCAGGGGGCTCAACTGGTTTTTTCATGCACTTAATTCCCTTAAACTGCATCTCTTTTCATTTGCCCCCATGCCACTAAACACAATTCTACACAACTGTTACATGCATGTGTTTTATTCATGCTATCTATTTTTACTTTGAAGAATACAGTTTCTTGCAAATGAAGTATTTTAAGTATACATTTCCAATGAACATATAGCTCTCACCAAACATAGCAATCTCATGATTTTATACATACTCTCCATCTATACAATCTTGATGTGCTTGCCATATTTTGCTGTAAAAGTGACAGATTTAATGTTTGTTTTTATGAAGATAAACCTCCTATAATTAACTCAGATTTATACTTACAATATTACGAACAACCATTGTGGTAAAACTTTAATGCAGTCAAAGATAAAAGCCAACTATCTCAACAAACAACATTTAAAACTTATGTTAAAACTAACACCTACATTCTAGATAATGCTTAAGACATTCCAGCATGCCATAAATGACTAACACAAGCAGATACTTTTCGGATTTGAAAATGAAAATAACTGACTTAAATAAAAATAGTGGTATCATAGTAGCATTTTCAGATGTCTGAACGAGAGGATATTACATTCTGGGGATAACAATATGTTGGAGTTTTAATAAACAAACTACTGTTTAATAAACAATCTATTCAATATGGCTTAAGCAAAAGTGGAATGAGAAGCCACCTTAGCTTAAGGCATACTGAATAGAGAGCTATTGAAAAACTGAAATCACAGTAAAACTAGATAAATGAAAGTATTTTCAAAATTAGGGTATGTGTTTCCACAACCTCACTAACTTAATATTTTACTACTGTTATTTTATTTTGCACATGCCTTCACCTTGGCTAACAATGTTCAGAGCACCAGACAAGTGTGCATGCGACGATTCAACAAAGAGTAAGTGGGAAGACAACAAATACTATGCCAAAAGGACAATGTGCTTTTATTACACAGATACATATTAGGAAATTAAGCAATTCAAGGGAAATAAACTCATGCTACATTCCATTCCATCAGTGTGTTTCTCTCTTAACCACATTTGAATATTATACAATTTGAAACAAATAACAAACATTCCAACTATAAGAAATAAAGACAGAGATAAGACAACAAATTTTATTTCATACACAGAGCATACCATATAGCATACACTTTTAAAAATATACACTGAGTCATTGCTTTTAAGAATGCCAGTAATGCTGCCTTATGTTAAGAGGGGTAGTCTACATTTTGCCAAAACATGACAACTTTCAAAGGAAAGTGCTCTCCTTTGTAAATGAATTGTAACCATTCTTCTGGTTCCTTTATTTCCTGAAGACATATACCTTATAAACCCAAACCCCAAAGTACCACCGCCCTTGACACAGGAGTGGGGCACAGTCGTCATGTTTTGGAAAAAACAATACTGGAGAAACAATACAACACACATTATCACCATGTATATCAAAAATAAACTAACAATAAGGAACACAGCTATTTTTTGTTTAAATTAAAGGCTCTTCAATATAGGAAAGAGCAGCACGCATAGTAGTTAAATTTTGCTTCCTAAATACAAAAGATTGTTAGTAGAGGAATCATTAATAATTCAAATTCCATACAGCCAGCAGAAAAATAATTTCATTAACAAATATTTGAGTACTATACCACTTCTTGCTTTCTAGCACACGTTCTGCATATCAGAATACAAATCTGCCAGAATCTCTAGCAGATGTGTTGCTCTGTTCTGCAACTTGAGCCACTCAACACACACTTCAATCACATGTTATGTCCTTGAGTTCCTGGCTTTGGGAAGGTGTGTATTCGTACAGATGATAATCCATTCAAGGAAAGACAAAGTTACTTCTAAAAATCATTTTTCTTGTTCAAAAGTTAAAATATTTTGCCATTAATGCCTATGTCAGTTCTACCAGGTCTTGGAATAGATGTTTTTAATATGCCAAACAAAACTGCTGCTCTTGGAATAAAAATCATAAACAGTATTACACACTTAAAACAGATATGAAGTCACAAAAAATTAATTTTGGTATAAAAACTATAACTTATACAAAATAGACTGTGCTAAAATGAAAGTATCCAGCTATCATTATTGATACAAAAACAGTCACATAGAAAAAAGTTACCAGTAATACTGTCAGTAAAAAAGCAGAAAATTATAATCTGTAATTCCAATAGTTACAAAAAACACTAGCCCTGCCATTTAGGTTATGCAAGTATTCAAACATAATTCTGAGCAGTACTAATTGAAATATTAAGACTCATGACTCCAATATACAGATTTAAACAAAGATGTAATTAAAACTAATAATAATACATGGACATGAGTAACTTTTGCTCATTCATGAAATATGTTTAACAAAGATGTTGGATAATCAGCTTCAAAATTGCTCGTCTTATGTTGTGAGGTAGATTAAAATAAGTTTTCAATACGCCCCTTGGTGCAAGAAAAACACTGCAATGTGTACCATCTATATTGCCCATCTGGCTTCTAAAAGTGTATACTATATAACTGGATTAAGAATGGTAGATATTTGAGAACTTACAATTGTTTACCATTTTATCTGTTGAGTATACTTCCTCATACTGCGTATATTTCCACCATATCTCTAAAAGAGTTCTCAAAATTTGTTGCAAGAAAAAGAGAGATAATTTGTTTTGTAATTTTGTCCTTATCAGTCTGTGATTTTTCTTTTTTTCCCTTTATTTCAAAACTAGAAATTTGGTGATAGCATATTAACAGCACTAAATTCTCACCATTCTCTGTCCACTGCAGTTATTTATGGAGATAAATTTAATTTCTTTCCAATTTTTAACTTTGGTGTAAACGGAGATTATTTTATATTATTGGCAGAGATTAACGTAAATTGCTGAAAAAGTTTACTTTTTTAAATAATATTATTCCATTATATATTATCTAATAAAAGGATTTAATTTTCTTTACCAAGATTAATGTTACAAGAGCTTTTTCGATTTTGTAAAGGTGCAAAATGGATTTTAGTTAATTGATGAAAATTAATCATTTCTTCACACTAGCCATATATAAGCTAAGATTTTTGATTGATAGAATCAACATAAAAAATTCAATTCCATGGCCAGGATTTGAAACCAGTAGATCCGTGGTTCAAATCCCGGCCATGTCATTGAATTTTTCATGTTGACTATCTATCTGTGCAAAATGGAATTAAAAAATCAAGACAAAATGGACTACTGTAATTCTTACAATACAATTCAACATTAACCTGCAATATGAGCAATTTTGTAACTGTTATCTTTGTTTTTTACTGTTAATAATATTTACATAGATTTATGATACATAAAGACAAAATCAGCACAAACAACATTCACCTTAACTCCTTTATTTGTCACTAAAATTGTTGTTCAATGCTACTTTGTCACCTCCTCTTTTTACACAAATACACAGCACAAATATGTCTCTTTGATGATCATTTATGTCACTGTTGCACATGCCAATTTGCACTGCCTGTAATTTCTTTAATGTATGCACATCATTCCCTTTTAGGCTGTTCTGCTTGCTGACTCTTGACACAAAAACCCTGATATTCACTGGTCAACTCTCCAGTGCACACTCACACTGCCTGCAGACTCATCAGTTCATCCCTATGGAGCTGGAACGTACTGCACTGCTTGCAGACCTATGCACTACTCATGAATTCTCTGCTCATGACTGGAACTAAACTGACCCAACTAGACTCGACTGAACTGCTACGCTTTGCACCATCTTTTATATTCTCCAGATCCTGACAAGAAGGATCTCAAGTTCAGCTATTTGAATGCTTGGAAATAAATTCACATGGTAACAATGTGGCTCGTTTCTGTCTTTGTGATGTCAGTAACATATATGACTCATTAAGGGATTGCATTGTTTTCCCTTTTCTAAATAAAATTGCATTTAAGAAAATATTTGCTTTTGTTGCCACCAGTGTCAAATGCAGAAAGTAAACGTATCTTTGTTCAAGGTATAATTTAATTGTAAGAGCTCAGCCTCTTGGAAAGATATGTCAGATACCAACTGGCTTTAAATGGGATAACAAAGCAGCGATGCACTACTTGACAGTAAGTTACTGGATCTATGTTTTAGCACTTGTTATAGCGCTGAGACAGTAAAACAAGAGATAACTGGAGGTTTTCTTTCATTCATCCTTTTAATATGATGTGTGTGTTTTTCTATGGGCCAATGAACTGAACATCTATAACATTAATGATTTAAGCGTTCCATTTTTCACATATGCAATTATGTGCTTAAATTTATTCCTGTAAGACGGACCAATTTAATCACATAAACCCCTCTTGCAGCAAAATGAAGCATTACAGTCCTTGAATGTCTTAAAGCTAATACCAAAAATGTATTAGTCTAATTTAGACACATCACATATCTTTAAAAATTGTGCTTTACATGCCTCTATAGGTTGTATCAAATTTTCCTATACCAGTTTATTTGGCTCCTAAATAATTGCTAACAGAGTAGTAATTCATTAACAAAGCAACCAAAATGGCTATATATTTTTTTTACCACTATCCTTTAGCCTTGAAAATTAGATACACTTCGATTTCAATGCCGTTGGGAATGAACAAATTAAATAAATCAAAATTTAAATGTATTGGAACACCACAGTGAAGCGGAATAATTATGTTGCTGTTGTTGTTTTCAAATGCTAGGCTTTGGCAATGAAGCCATTGGCTCTCTTGTTCTCCAAGATTTCTGTGTAGTAGGTCCGGCAGGTAGGGCTTCACAGGTTAGAAGATGTTCTTCAGTCATTTCCTCTTCTTTGTTGCACAGAGGACAATTTGGACTTGTATAAATGCCTATTCTGTGTAGGTGTTTGGCCATATAACCATGTTCCATAAGTAATCTAAAATTTGCTACTGCAGCTTTACGTGGGATTTCTGGAATAATTTCTGGATTTTTAATTAAAATGTTCCATTTTTTATCTTTGGCTTTGTTAGATATTGACTGGTTTTGTTTGTTTTTTATCATTTGATTAATCTTTTTATGGATGTAAAGGGTAAGTTTTTACTTTTGTTCTGAATTAAATTTGCACCTTTTTTGGCAAGAAAATCAGCTGATTCATTTCCAGCAACTCCACAATGTGCAGGTATCCACTGTAATATAATTCTTTTCTGTAGTTTTTGAAGTTGTTGGATCATTTTGTGACGTTCTTTAATTTGGATTGACCTCATTTTATATGAACTTATTGCACATAATGCTGCTTTAGAATCAAAAAGTATGACAGCATTTTTTAATTTATCTATTCTGTATAGGTGTTGGAGTGAAATATGAATAGCCGTTACTTCTGCATCAAAATTTGTTGTGTGGTATCCTGCTGGTTGATAGAATGAGAACAGTGCACACTTAATTCCTGCTCCTAAGTTGTTGTCCAAGTTAGATCCATCTGTGTAGATTTGTAACCATTCTTCAGGTGGGTATCTATTGTTCACAGTTTCTAATGCTAGTGCTTTTAGTACACGTTTGGAAGTTTCAGATTTTGTAACTATTTGTTCTAAATCTAATTGAATATTAATTGGTTCAAAAGTCAGTGGGTTTTCTTTGATTAAAATGTTTTCTTTAGAATTAGGAAGATTAAGATCCGTTTTTAATTCCATAACTTTGTGTAGGAAACTTGTTTGTGTTTTCATCTTGATTGGTTGCAGTAATCTTTTCTCCCATTTTGTTGTTTTTAATCGCAACATTTTTTCATGTTGTATTAGTGCCTGCTCCTCTAAAGTTAGATGTACTGGATAGTTCCGAGTTAAGGCTTGCATTGCTGTGATTGGAGTTGATTTTGCTACACCGGTTATTAGTCGCAGGGCCTGATTTTGGCATACTTCTAGGTGATTTATGTTAGAACTGTTTGCTGTAATTATTACCTCTGCATTATAAAGAATTAATTCCCTTTTTTTGGACTTTTAATTAAACCCATACCCAGCTAGACCGTGACCATGCTATTTCAACATTAGTGCATATCCCTCTTCCTGATATCTCCAAACATATCTAAGGACTGGATTCAAAGGTTTAACACATTTTTTTTCTTGCCTTCCCATTTAATGAACCAATCTCAGGATATTACTATACTTCACATTTCCTATGATTAAATATATTATGCTCATAGACCTAAAAGTGCCTAAATGAGGGGTTGCAACCTAAAACTTCCTAATTCCTGTTTTTACTTTTTCAGATATTACAAACCAAATACCCTGAAGAAGAATGGACAAGTGTGTGTATGTATATATACAGATGGCTCATTTATAAAGATGGAGCTGGAGCAGGTGGCACATGTCAGTTTCTCTCCTTTTACAAAAATGTGGGGAAAAACAATACAAATTTTGATGCAGAAATTGATGCAATCTACACTTCTCTAAAATATCTGTTTGTCTACAAAAGTGTAAAAAAAAAAAAATTATTATATACGAGGGCCGTTCAGAAAGTAACCTCCGGTTGATTGCAAAAAATTCACCAAGTCAAATAAAAATATTTTAATATATACATCTTACAACTACATCTTTGCACTATTTTTCTACATAGTCTCCATAACGATTGAGGCACTTATCGTATCTGTTCACAAGCTTTGAAATTCCTTCTGCATAAAAATCACCCGCTTGTGCCTGGAGCCAGCCTGTGACCGCATCTTTGAGCTCTTCATCGTCATCAAACCGCTGGGACCCGAGCCATGTCTTCATATGCATAAAGAGGTGATAATCGCTTGGCGCCAGATCTGGACTGTAAGGTGGATGGTTGACAACGTCCCACTTGAAGGACTCCAGAAGGGTTGTTGTTCTGCAAGCAGAGTGAAGACGGGCGTTATCGTGCAAAAAAACGGCAAGCTCACGATGAATAGCTGCTGCAGAATATCCTTTGGCTGTAAAAAACCTTATAACAGCACGCACTTCACATTTGGCGGGGTTTTCTATTGCAGCACACATTTCAAACGGCCACAAACACTAAACTAGCACAGATACGATGTTCACTCGACCACGGCTTGATGCCGACTGACCTGCTGAGTGCGTGAATGCACAGATGGCGTCGCTACTCCTCCCACTACCCGCACTGTGACCGATCGGAGGTTACTTTCTGAACGGCCCTCGTATATTCAGATTCTGAGAGATGCAATCCAAGCAATAGCTTTAACTCAAAATCCAAAAATAGAAAAAATAAGAGAAATTCATTGTTTGGTTAAACAGACACAAAATTTAAGTAAAAATATAATCTTCCAGTGGATTCCTGCACCCTGTAGATTGATATCAATGAGCAGGCAGACATCCTAGCAAAAAAGGGAACCAAAATTCAAAATAAGATATAACCCAAAGTACCACTGGAATCAGTTAAATATATCAAGAAGAAAATGAATAATGATTATAAAACTAAATTAACCACAAATATACTAAATTCTAAAGGAGAAATATTCTTAAAAGACTTAAAATTAATTCCAGAACTACCTCAAAAAACAGCTGTTGCCATGTTCAGACTTACCACCACACAAGACTGACTCGGCAAACACCTTAATAAAATTGGACTGTTATAATAATAATAATAATAATAATAATAATAATAATAATAATAATAATAATAATAATAATAATAATAATAATAATAATAATAATAATAATAATAATAATAATAATAATAATAATAATAATAATAATAATAATAATAATAATTGTGCACCTGATAAGGCATTGATAGTGTGATTAATTCAGGTCCTGGCGTACTCACTTAAGCATCTTATTATTTTTCGGACACTTTGTTAAATGTTATCTTTCACATTTAAGGTTGCAAAATTTGTGTACAAAACTTTCACATGGTTCATGGTAGTTCTTTGTCCTGCACAGTTTATGGTGAAAATCATGTATCGCGAGCGTGCTATTATGTCACTGATTCTCTTTTACCCAGTTCCCCTCCACCATGGCACCCATGGAGTAGAAGTCAGGATCGATGTTACAGTATTTCTGTTTCCTTCTTTCTAGATGTTGTTCATAAGGCTGTGTTGAGTGCAGCAGTATCTGGAGCTTGATTACTAAAAATTTCTGATGACACGAAAGTTTCTCTGGCCAGTTCATATACAAACATTGATGGTGTGTTTCTTCCTACTCCTAGTGTGCATTTGAGAAAAAGTGTTTGACTTTCTCTATTCTTCCTAGGTCGGTGAGGGTTGGTTTCTCCCATATGAGGGCGATTCCATATGTCACTATTGGTGTGACAACTGTCTTGAGTAGAACCATTACTGTTTCGAGTGATATTCGGTCCAAGCTGTTTATATTGTACAGAGGTATTTTTTACAGCTGACGCGTGTACGAGCGACATCATGCAAAACAATGGTAGGCTTAAGATCTCTGCTTTTACCAGCAGACTGCTGATAAAGCTAGTGGGCTAGATGAGAGATGACTAATCTGACACCCCTTTTTCTTACAAATAAACAAGTGGACTCAATCATAAACTACTGCGCAACATTACATCATATGTCACATCTAAAAAATACCTCTGTAGATTGCTCTCGTCGCTACTATTGTTCTTTCCTGGATGTGGTGATTAAATGAGTTGGCTGTCGATTACAGGTCACCCCTAGATATTTGAAGTTGTTTACGTTGTTATCGGTGTGCCATCTATAATTAGCATGCCTGTTATGCAACAAGGAAGAGGAAATGAATTTGGAACATCTATATCTGTGAACTTAAAAACTATCCAAACTTGACTTCAAAATATTGGGAGGCAAGAAGGAGAATGGCTTTGTTACTAAATACCTGAGCATTAAAAACATGCATGCACCATCATCTGTGTTAAGCAACAGTGTTTGCAAATGTTCCATTGAATGTGTTAAATAACTTAACAATGAAACATTTTTAGAAGACATCCACAATATGCCCCATATATTCAATCTGAAAATTATTTAATTCCTGTATACTGAAAGTCACTAGATGAAGTAATGAAAGATATAGATGTTCTATTGATGCAACATCTGGCAGTTGCTGAAGCTTCATTATGATGTGGTGGGTAGTAAGCTGGACCCAAATGTACCAGGTAAAATTAATCTAGATTTTGCAAATAAATAGAAAAAACTACAGCAACACAACTGGAAGATACTGTGACAGCAGAAAAATAGAATAGTAAGCTCCAGTTGTTAGTGACAAAGTTGTCTATATACTGAAAGCAGGAGATGTTCTACAGCCCTTCCATCTTAGCATGCTGTAAGTTACATTCTTGTAGAGATTTGAAACAACTTCAATGATTGTGAATAGTGTTAACTTTGGTCAAGAAGGTTTTCTTAAAAGCCCCAACTCATGTGCAAATACTCAAAGAAAAGCAAATAGCAACTCCTCTTCTACCTGACCTAACACTCTTTATCCACCAGTGAGAATGCAGCAGAACGACAATAGCCTACTGAAGTACATGCTGAGAATGTCCTAGCTATGAATCTACCATCCCATATTATCTTGAGAGGCATAATTTGGCATCAATTGAAGTTAATGAACTAATGGACGAGGCAAAAGGAACCACCCTCTTAGCTTTTTCACTAGTTTTTTAAAAAGTATCTTCTGAGAAATTTATGACAATATGGCAGCTTTTGCCCTCTAAGGTTCAGTACAGATCTTGATCAGATGCAAGACCACATATACTAAATTAACTCCAATTATTTTTCCTATGTCTTAAAAACAAGAAGTTACCTTATTTTTCTGTTGGGAGTATATAATATCAACAAACATCTAAATACTTTATTATTTTTTTTTATTTATGTGCTGAACTGTTTTTCAAATTAAATATCATTTGTTGTGCTTTGTCTAGATGGCAACTCCTGTTTGGCACAGCCATAAGTCTTGTTTTACAGAAAGCAGTACTTATAGCATTAAGTGTGAACTGAAAAGTTAAAGCTTGACTTGACAAATAGTTACATACATCTACATTAGTTCACTCAAGCAGGGAAAAAGCCTCAATTTCAAGACGAAACTGATAGAATTGCTTTGTAAATGAAAATTGTAAATATACGATACCAGCACTAGTTCTTATTTTACTCTCAACTTAACCAACTAAAACAAAATATAAAGTGATTATTTTCCAATGCTCAACATGCATGACCCTCCCATCTATCTTAATCTGCTGACATAAACTGCTACCAAATCATCCACTGCTTAACATTTGGACTATACAGTTTATGGAGAGAAAAAAAAGCCTCTACCGCTAAAGACATAGCTCTATATTTACCTTTTAACTAAAACAAATGGAAAAAGATTGAGTTAATTATTATACCCTTATGCTCTACTTATATTTTACATGCAGGACCCACAAAAGATGTTACACATGCAAAATGTGATAAGTGCTACAAATGCATGTAATAGCAACTCACCCTTCATTTTTTAAAATTCCTTCACACACACTGTGAAATTCTGAAATACCACTGTTTGATTCTATACATAAATTTGTTTTGCTTCCAGTAGACAACAGTAAAATAGCAAACAATCCATCACCTAGCAGCAGTAACCATGTGAAAATGAACAGTTAAAAAAAAACTGAAGATGCAATGAATGAATTATGAAATTAGTCCTGTGGATTTATAAATTTTTTAAAAGATATGTGAATTTTCTCACAAATTATTCTATTTCATTGTAATATGGTCTCTTAATCTGATGGCATGTACAAACTGTATGATATCTTACTTCTCATGTATTTCAGTACAATAGGTATAGTTATGATAAGCATAACATACAGTAAAGGTCGTGAATATCTGCAAAAACTTAAACTTTCAGTGTATTCATTTTATGGCAGAAATAATTGTCAAGTGCTGGTAGAATATCACTAACAATATTATGAGTCATAAATGCATATATTATATGAAATTTCAACTTCTTATGTCAACATAATATGAATTATCAGGCTCGGCAGAAGCTTATACCAACATTACCAATATATGCTTCAGAGTAGCAAACAACCAAAAAAAGTGTTTTGCTTCTCTTAGGATATATTTTATTAACACACTTTCAGCTTTGTTTTTAAATATATTTAAGGTCATCTACAGCAAGGACTAGTAATTAGTTTTAGGTACCTGTATCACTTTATTTGCCTTCTGGTCAACATGGAGATGACTGCTACGTGCTTAATCCCAAGTTAGATTTCAAAAGAACAGTTTGTGCTGTCTACCTATCACAAGAAGCTAGCCCGTATCCTGAAGAAGGAGACAGGCTCGAATTATCTGCTCTAGTAGTGGATCTGTTTACTATGAAATGAGTGTATAAGCGTGCATATGATTCACTAGTGATGCCACATCTGATGCTCATTACAGTAAATGCAGTGATAGGTACTACGCATCGGTGAATTATGCAACAACTCTATTTTAGATGAACCTAGCATCTCTAACATATCCGGATGGCGAGCACAAACATAATGCAGACAGCAAAAGTGATTACTTAAGGCCGGAGGCATGTGTGTTTTTCCATATGTGTACCGCACATGGACTGTACAGTTATTTTAGTTAATTGATGGAAATTAATCATTTCTTCACACTAGCCATATATAGGCTAAGGTTTTTTATGGATAGAGTCAACATAAAAAATTCAATGCCATGGCCGGTACTGTTATTGTTCGCCCCATGTGAACAACTGCAGCCTGACCATAACAACTGCTTCACTGCAGCAAAATTACAATTATCTTAAACTATGCATTCTGGAATTGCACTTAAAATGCTTATTCATACTGCTAATTATTAACATATCATCACAAAGTGCATTACACTGGGTTACAATGTACATTTGTAAATTATTAAATATGAAATTTTGACGTCTATCACTGAAGCAGCTTTTAAACAGTAAAAAAACTTCTTTTAACAGCACACGATATCAGAGGTACAAATGTAAAGAATTCCACTCTGTTATTTGGCATGTTTTCCTTCTTACTAGTTTTCAAACTTTCACACAGCTTGATAACCTCTATTTTTGTTTAGAACATTTTCGAATTTAGCTTTCACCTTTCCGATACCTGACCCGGAGGTATCCTATTAACGAATTGGCTAAGTTTTCTATTAAGCTTATGCTTTTGGATATTTCCAAACCTGATTTTTCTAATTGTTTAATCACTTCGTCAATGGCCATTTAAACCCTGCATGGCCGGGAATGGATACCCAATAAACAGAACAAGACATTTAAATTGTTAAATGCTGCAAAAATGCTTCATAAATAAATATCCATATCTTCCGTATTTATTAAGTTATTTTAGCGAAACAAAAACTGGTTTAAAGCCCATTAAAGGCAGTATACATCTACAGTATCATTAAAATAGAGACTATATTAATAAATCGTTGAAATTTCATTAATTTGTATCACTGCAGAGAAAGCCATTCTTTACATTGAACGCGCCTAATGCTGAGTATATTTGGTTTACAAACTATATGTGTATATCAGCTGCATAAGCAAAGTGTTGGGTTCAAGATTTATAGGTTTCAATTTATGCTACCATGCAATAGTAATTGTGTAGGTTGCGTTACACACACACGCAGGAAAAAAAAACTCTGTCAGCATCTCGCTAATTGCACAACCGAAGTTTATGGTAGCTGATGGAACTCTCTTCTTCACTCAGTTCATACAGTAATTTTGACTGTGTCAGAGTTCCGAGTGATTTCTTTAGCTAAAATACATTAGAAATAGTTTCCTCAGTGCTAATCATGGATTCAACTAGTAATGTAGCAAATAAATTAGCTAGTATAGGAAGAGTGCGGGCTTCTGATATTACATCAGAAAATGTGGACGACTTTTTGCCGTTAGTGATTTGGACATTGATGGCGAGTTTTCAGATTTTGAGGGGGGTGTTGAGGATATAGATAGCAGTGAGGAGGAAAATGACTCATTTCCGACAGGTATTCATGAAGAATCAACATTATGGAGGTGTCAAAATAACTAACACAAATAGACATACCTTCTCGAGCACAACCTCTGTTGTACAACTGCATACTCAGCTAACATCTGACAGCCAACCAATTGATATTTTCACAAAATTTTTTACTACTGACTTAGTGTCTCTCATTGTTTCGGAAACAAATGTATATGTGAGTAGGGTGAAGGAAGATCTGATTTCTAAAGGCAGTTTAGGACCTCAGAGTAGAACTCAGAAGTGGGCAGAAGTAACAATGAATGAGATTTACAGACTACTTGGTCTAATTATGCTCATGGGTGTTGTTCGTAAACCTATGCTAGACATGTACTGGTCTACAGATGACATGCTAGCTACCCCATTTTTGGGGAAATGCATGTCAAATAACAGGTTTACTTTCATAATTCCTTCATTTCACCTGCACAGAAAATGTAAATGATAAACTATACAAACTCAGACTAGTTTTTGATTACTTTTTTTCAAAATTCAAAGAAAATTATGTACCTAGTGAAAAGATCACTGTTGATGAAAGCCTGATGCTTTGGAAGGGCCACTTAGGTTGGAAACAATACATCAAAACAAAGAGGGCCAGATTTGGCATAGAGTTTTGATGTATGTGAAAGTAAAACAGGATATCTTTACAATAGCTGCATATACACTAGCCAAGGGACTGATAACACCAGAGAAAAAGATTTGGGGTTATCTGGTTCCATAGTAATGCACCTGATGGAATCTGTACTTGATCAGGGTAGGACTGTATATTTAGATAATTGGTACAGTTCCCCTAAATTATTCATGGCCTTACACAAAAGAAAAACAAATGCAATTGGAACAGTACGCTCAAATCATATTGGTTTGCCAAAAGATGGAATTCGAAGGCTCTAAGAAGAGAAGAAATGCAGGTGCATCAGCTCCCACCCTTGACCTATGTTGCTTGGCCACACAGGAGGGTTGTTACAGCATTATCCAATTGCAGCTCTAAGATTTTGATGATTGATACTGGAAAAATTGATGCTCGTAACAAAATGTCAATTTTCAAGCCCGATATTATCCAGGAATACAATATGCATATGGTGGAGTGGATCTAGTAGATCAGGTATTACACGCATATCCCTCTTTGCGAAAAACAATCAAATGGTATAAAAAAGTATTTTTACACCAGCTGGATATAACCATATACAATTGTTTAGTAATTTCGAGAGCTCTAAACCCATGGAAGACAATGACGTATTCAGAGACCTCTCCATACTGGGGTTAAGAAATCCACCACCTCAGCACCCCTCAGACTTGAAGGAAAACATTTTCCTAAAAGGGTACCACCCACAGCAAAAAGTTGCCTCCCTTTAGAAAATGTCTGGTGTGCCGCAAGAAAGGTGTCCCGAAAGGAAACTAGTACAATTTGCCGTGAATGTGGAGATGTGCCCTTGTGTATTTATCCCTGTTTTGAGGTGTACCATTCAAGAAGAAACTTTTAAAGGTAAGCTTTTACTCAATCAAAACACTTTTTTTTTACTGTAAAAATTCTTATAGAATTTATTTAAATTCACTGTAAAACAAAGTTTAAAAGAATTATCATTAAATAAGCATTAAATGCATGTATGCACAGGACATCCATTCACATCCATATCGGTTTGGGGCCTTTTAACTTGGACATCATATGACATCCATATCGGTGAAAGGGTTAATAGTTTTGGGCAACACTGCAAAATTGTTGGATATAAACTGAAGATTTTCAGAGAGTTCACGTGATAAAAGAGACTTTGCAGTTACAATAGCAGACGAATCTGCATCACAGAGCACTAAATAACATTTACAATTTTATTGTAATGCACTGCATAATACAGGACTGTCTCTATCCAAGTACCTCATCTTGTAATTAATGGATTTGGTGGCACAGGAATCGCTGGTACCATATTATGAAATATTGAAAGTCTCACGGGGGCTTTGACACTTGCAAGGCAATGCTTCACTAGTTCACAGAATATTATGTTACATTGCTTTAAATGTTTGCTTCTAGCAGCAGTTGTTTGCATATTGGATGGCTGTGCTGTACAATTGATATCATTCACTCTGTGTCCAGCTAACCTGTATCGCATGCAAGTGTACATCCTTCCAGCCTTTATTGATTACGTTACATATTTCTGTGCCTTGCCTTCTTGTGTTGGGTAGACAGTAGCACTTTCCCTAGTATAAAACCAAAGCAGTTTCCATCTTATTGGATATATGTTCCATATATCAACATATTTCCATATTATTTTTCAGTTTGTTGTTATGCTTACTGATACTTTCTGTTGGCATCATTGAGATGAGCATAACAAAACAATTTGCAAAAGAAACAGTATATCATTTGATATTCCAGTATGCAGACATTTGGTTAGTGAGGACACAACTGAAAATTGCAGTGCTCATGCTGACAACAGCAACACAAGACCTGGAAGGGCGAGTACTGCAACTCAACTGCATAAGCATCTCTCATGAAATACTTCACAACCTGACAATATGCAGTTCTTACATACCATACTTGAGGCTGTCTTATTTTTGTGAATATCATTAATGAGAAGAAATAACATTTTTAAAAACTGTTAAATTGATTCAGTATACAAGTAATATCTACACTAATATTATAAAGAGAGAAAATATATGTGTATGTGGCTTTTGGGGTAGTCTCAGATATTACTCAACCAATAATGATAATTTCTTATCATTAAAAAGTCCTGTTCTTTTTGACATAGTCTATAGAACCTTCTAATTCCAATCCATAAAGGACTATAAAGGATTTACAAAGTCCACATATTAGAATATGAACATCTGAAGTTGTAAAAAACATACTTACGAAGAAAGCTTTGATTTTTCATCAAGAGTCCCATGAAGTTGAAAATGTTACTCCACAGAAAATGAGTAAAAATAAAACAATATTCATGGATATTTCATTCCAAATATATACACTGTAGATAATCATGATTTAACAACTTAGAAAACAGAAGTTGCATCAAAACAACAGATCACTGGATCTGCTTATTACGGTATAATATAAACACAATACTTATGCAAAGGTCCTTTAATAACGATATATTAGAAAGTTTTGTATTTCCTTTCTATGTTGTAATCACGTTCATTACCAGCACATGTTAAATATTTATACAAGGAAGGCAAATAGTGTAACATTAGAAATTATTCAACCAATATTCATAATTAAATATAGTGCCCTCAGAGTGAAAAATTTTAATATACATCAGTTTTGTTCCATTTTGTTGTATATTGATGTTAGGTGCTCCTGCATTAGGTGAAAGCTGTGTAGTATTTTTTATTAAATAACTACAAGATAAAATAGGCAAACAGATTTAATTTTATACAAATAAAAATATTTGCTAATTAACGTCCACTTATCTTCAGAAGTTGATGTTGATACTTCTATCTTCTTTTTAAATAATCGATTTCATGGACATTTGCCCACATCTTCAGTTTGTCCTTGATGACGAAGTGTGTTGACTGAAGATGTGGGCAAATGTACATGAAATCGTTTTTTAAGAAGATAGGAGTATTAACATCAACTTCTTAAGATAAGTGGACGTTAATTAGCAAATATTTTTATTTGTATAATATTTATTACTCCACTGTAAATAGCTTCATTTTCTGTGTAAACAGATTTAAGTTTATCTACCTGAATTATATGAAAAGTAACTCCATTTCAATAATTCTTCCTTCCAAAAGATACAGGCTATACAAAATTTACAGAAATTGGAAGACTCTGAAGGGTTATGGAAATTGGAAATACAACATCCACTGATATTTTATATCCATTTCCATGAACATTAGGGGATTCTTTAATCACTAATTAGGAACATCACATTGTTGCCTAAGATTACAAAAGGTAAAGCAGATATTGCATCATATTAATCCTATATATCATAATTTTACAAAGGATATAGGCCTGTGGAATTAAATTAACTTAATTCAATTGTTATTTCAGGTTTCAAAAGCCATTGACACAACAATGGGTAAGGCAGGTAGTCAAAAATATAAGAATGACAGGAAATGAATATAAACCCCTTAGGAGCTGATTGCACCCACAATAATGAATTAAAAATTCTAATGAACCTTTGAATGCTTATTTCAGTAGGAGAAAATGTTTTATAATTCTGATCATATTGCTTTTCAAATGTAACATTATTTAAGAGAAATAATTAATGAAGTACACATACGAAAGAACAAGTTTGATCTTTGATTTCAACAAGCCGCAACACTTTCACCAACCAATGTTAAATTCTGATACAGGTCCGGGAAGGAAGGCACTAAGTGTGAATTTACCCTCCCTTTTGTCCCCACTACTTTCAACAAACAGGTAACGCACAGCCAAATAAGCCAGTTGATTCTGTTTATAGTCGCATGGCAGTCTTATCAGTGCAGTGGTGCTTACAAGTGATACAGCACAGTTTTGATGTCTAACAATGGATACGTTACAAGCTTTACTTTAAAGAGGCATTTCAATACGGCACATGCTGGATCCTATAAACCTTAAGCAACACAACTTTGCACAGTTCAGGAAAACATGTTATGGATTTGTACACACATTTCCCCGGCTGCACCTTTTTGTGAGCAAATTACTGGCCATGTTTGGTAACACTTATCAATGTGTACAACAGTACAACATATTGAAGCTCAACAACAGCCTACTACCCAGTAGCGTCTTCATATGCTCTATGTATAAGGTCATCTAGTTTGCTGCCGAACATTGAAACACTAATATTTAAAATGAAACCAGTGAGGATACTAATCATGTAAATTAAGGGAGAATCATTACGACTATGTGACTATTTAACAATGTACTTTTTTTGTAATTTTACGTCCTCCAACCTTAAGTCATATGGGATGGTAAATGAAATGGATGAAATTATACTCAAATGTGACCAGGGAACGTGGAGCTTAGAGCTACCCGACATTCGTCTTTAAGGATAAGGGAAACCCCAGAAAAAACCTCATCCAAGTAACTCACCCTGACCGAAATTCGAACTCGGAACCTCTTGAATGTGAGGCAGACACGCTACCGAGGTGGGCAACAATGTATAATGTTGACAATTTCAATGCACTTTGTAGATTGTTAAGATTATTTTTATGAATACGTAAATAAAGTATTTAAATATCTTTAGCAGCATAAGAGAAATGTGTATTTATCATCCATAACTATTATATAACAAAACAGATGTATTGGCCACGCCGTGGCTCAGTGGTTAGACCGCTTGGCTCTCACCAAGGCGGCCCGGGTTCGATCCCAGGCGACCGCAAAGTGAGATTTGTGGTGGACAACACGGCGTTGGGGCGGGTTTTCTCCGGGACCTCCGGTTTCCCCCGCCATCTCATTCCACCGGTGCTCCATCTTCATCTCATGCATCATCAGTGTCACCGCCTGCGGTGCCGTATGTAGTAAAAGCGGGCGTTAAACACTACACACACAACAGATGTATTAAAACATATTAATTCTATAGAACTGTTTTTGTCAACTTACGGTTTGGCTTAGGTCAGTAATGTGAACGAATGCCAATATGAGCCATTTAACATTGTCATTCACTCATATTCACTAATGTAATGTACGCTCTTCATATTTACCTAGCCAAACCTTGAGTTCAAAAGTATGCAACTGATTATGTCCAAAACCTGAATGACAGACACTGTGGCACACATCACCTGTTTGTTTACATGCCAGATAGAAGGAAACAGGAAGGGGTGGTTGTAGGGGTAAAGCATTTCACATTTCGGGTGCTCATCTTGCCGGCACAGTTCTAATACAATGTTAACTGATTTAAAATTGAAGTTAAGAAATCATGTTTCATCAAACATTTACCATTACGTTGTGTTATACTTCATGTTAACATCACCATACCTTGCATTAAGGCATTTAACAAACATCAGAAGTTGGATAATGTATGTTTCAAGTATGCTGCTGACATAAGAGTTGTTGCATTTTATTTTTAATGCAAATCCTGATTAAGGAAGTGCTGTGCATTATAATCAAATTAATAAATTGCAAAAGAAAAACTTTTACAGCAATATAGGTTATCCAAAGCGGTCAGGGTTGCAGAAGTAATACAAGAGGTATTAGAATGCTACCAACATAATATTTGCCTCTTTCTCTTATGTTACAAGAAATTACTGAGATTTTATGCTAGTGGCACTTTTCATTAAATGGTAGGTCTTACTGATGATAGCTATCACTTGTAGGTTTACCCAGAAGGTTTTCAAAGCAACTACTTCAAGAAGTATTTGCTACAATTCCTCATTGGACTCGCAAAACATGTGCATTGTGTTGAAATTCCTCACCGATTTTCCCCAGGCTGCATCCATTTTTTTATTAACTATGTGGTTTTCTTGCATTCAATTATTCCTCTATACTTAGCAACCAGTTAAAAAATTAGCTCCTTTTTAACAATGAAATAATATTCCTTTACACCTAAATTTTTCAATTGAAAATGCAATTCGAACCTCAAATCATAAAAATCACACAGTGACTATCCCTGAACATAGCTTCTACTGACACAAGAGTGCTGCAATATGTAGACGAAAATGCATTGGACAGCATTCAGAAGTAGTGTAGCTTGGTCAGCGTCATCATCATCATCTCAAAAGCTGATATTTGCAGTTGTCTTGGATGTTAACCAACATTTAATAACAAACTGCTATAAAAATGTCATAAAATGCAGGAGTTTTAGCTGTATGTTAAAAACTGTTTAATACCATCTTGAAATTTTTAATATAATTTTAGCAAACTAGTCATTTTGACGATGGTTAATGAAACGTGTCTTAAATGAAGTTAAATTCCAAAATTTGTTCTTTAATTCATATAACAGAAAATGCAGCATTATTCCAAGTTAAACTACATAAATTGAGCAGAGGAGCATGAAAAGCTTGCTTTTGCTTTCTTGCAATACAGCTGTTTTAAGTTGCACTATGTTGCACACTTTACAGCACTTGATTCAGTCTTCACACATGTGGACTTGCTTTAACTTCAATAATTCCAGAAATATGCAACAGGTTTCCAGTTTCTATCACTTGAGATAAAGACACCACTCAATCACTCAATGGCTTTTTAAAAAGTGTTGTGTTGTCCAATTTAACATGCTCCACATGTTGAATTACATTCCTCACTTGGTGCACTTGATGAAAGCACCGACATTACAGTGCTGTCAAACATGCTCATAGCATTCACTTCACAGCAAACTTCCAAATCACAAACCCTTCATGGCCAGTCATCACGGATATCAAAAACTGAAAGACTTGGTCGTATGCTCAATTAGAACTACACCTCGTTATGAACATTTCATTTGTGGCTGCAATGAACTTAAACCCACTCACACTTCAGTATATTTAAAGTAAAGACCACTACTTCAAGATATGTAAAGTTTACTTAACTGTCAGGATCCTTGTTGGCCATCAGCTCATCTTCAGCTCTACTGAAAATTTTCATTACAGAAGTGAATAAAATGGTGAAGGAAAGAATAAATGTTCAGCCTTTGAGCTGAGAAGACATTAACTTCCTTTTGATCATTTTATTCTCAAATCCATAATGCAACCTGTCATTATCAAATCAGTTTTTACAGAACTTATATATTCATTGCAATCATTTTCTCTAACTTTAATTTTCAAATCAAAGCAAATGACTTAAATATTACCTGCTGTTTCAGATTTTAACAGAATACAAATATAGTTGGTGCAATGGGACAGTAGCTATAACATACAATGGAAAAAAAAAAAACTAACAAGGCTTAGAGCGGACATCCTACATACAGTCAGTAAATTGTTAAGATCTAAAGAAAAGTTGCAATCAAATTAGAATATACTTTCAATGCCTCCGAGTGTAAACAGAAGTACAGTAGAACCTCATTTAACCACATCAACTGGGACTATGTTGATCCGTGTTAACGAAAATCTGAGCTATTCAAAGAATGACAGAAAAACAATAAAACATGTGCAACATCAAAATATTTTTAGAAGTTTAGAAATTACTATTAGCTCCCTTTCACCTAAGAACACATACGTTGTATGACTGCAACAGCCTATGTGTTTGCACTGTACACAGTATAGATACAAACTAGTAAATAGTAAAAAAGGCTTCTGGTGTCTCAGTTTAGTGTATTGCCTACGAGCAGTGTGATCTTGCATCCTCTTTGACATTATAAGTTTGGCAATGTTTGAGCTTGACTCTCTAAATAAAGCATACCTATATTTCTCTATATTTGCTACTGCTTGTGCATGGCTCATAACCATAGCTGGTTCATCAACACTATCTGAATCTAGATCTTCATTTTCTTAATCAGTAACACTGCATAATGCAATAACGCCTTCCTCTGTAATAAGTTTATAACATCCATCATAGTCAATATCTTCATCAACATCCGAACAGCCATCCATATTTTTAAAAATGTCTGTAAAATCTTACTCTATGCTTATTTCTTTTTCTTCATCTTATTTTCTGGCAAGTCACACACACCAGGCCACAATCTTTTCCATGACACTACCGAAGATCCTCTTCCAACCTGGTCCAAAGCCGGTGGGGTGAGTGCAATAAAGTTGCCTACTGGCAAGAGAATTTGAATAAGCAAGAATAGCAATTTATCATCTGTAAAACAAGTTTTCAATTACTATGCTAAATAACAATTTCTTTTTTTTTTTTCAAAACTGGTCCAGGTTAATGAGGTTTTACTGTAACTGATATTCTTTACTAATAAATGGATTGAGAATATTTACTAAAGTATTCATGTTTTACCATTTTAGATTGCTGTAATGTTTAATATAACTAGAAAGTTGATACACAATGAACCGAACACTCACAGTTCAAATATTTGCAACTATTCTTAAGTAATCAGCATTGTATTCCTATGAAATGCAGCCTTATTATATCTTTAAGGATTCATTTCTGTCACCTCTTTTGTGATGTAGTAGTCTGCAGCTATCAAATTGACCTAAAATCTTAAACTTTTAAATATTGTAAGCTTTATTATTTACATCTCCAGGACCCTAATTTTAAGTCAACTTCCAAACAAGTTAAAACCAACTTTTGAAGTTTGCAGAAATGTCTTATGACAGTACAACTGAAAACATAGGGAATAGTGTTAACTTTCATAAAAGAAATTTCAATATCAGAAGAATGTGAAGATTTAAAGTACTCACATGACAAGATTAGACAAAACTTAACTTCGTTCTGGTATGTTTTATATTTCATTAATATGAGGTGATAACATCCACCTTGTAACATACATCAGCATCTTTTACATGACATAGCGAGGCACATATTTGGTAAAATTAAAAAAATGTATATTATTGCTATTAGATGTCAACCTTTAAATATAACAAAATTATCTATAAATTACATATTTTCTATCTAAAGCTCCTTTCTGCATTTATAAAAATGCTAGCATTTTACATATTAAAAATCTATTATTCGTTCATGAGTATTATAGCGCTGCTTTAGCATTTAATACTGGTGTATGCATTCTGAAGAACATATATTAATACTAACATATGCATACAACCTAAGATATTTAACTTTACATTAAGAATTTAATTTTATATAATTAACAATATGTACAATGTGTACAACACACTAACTTTTCCTAGGTATATAAATAGAGTATACTGACAGACACATTTTCAAATGCAACATTTATGAAAGAATTTCTTGATCCATACCAAGTGCTTCAAGCAAAACTCCCATCGGTGTTCTCTTTAGGCCAATTACTTCCATCTTGTTGATGAGCTTGTTCTTTATATTCCTCAGCCTCATTGAAGCATGAATGAATGTCACTGAAAATTATTCAAAGAATTCATACACATTATAGAAATATAAAATAAAAAGTGAACTTTACAAGTTATTTTTATAAGTAATACATAATCCTGTACCATTACAGCCCTTATCATTCACCTCTTTTTCATTACTGTGTCTTAATCATATTTCACTACCTTTCGTCTTCCCTTTTTTTACTGCTCTCTTATCTAACTCTGACTCTTGTTTTCAAGTTACTCCTAAAGTCCTGCATCTGTGAAAATGCAGAATACCAGTTTTCGCCCATTTGTTTTGACTTTTTTACCATATGCTCAGAGCATAAAAATTTATGACACACCAAATTTTAAAGAGCACTGTCAAATGGTTATTGTAATTACTAAATACTAATGAAGTAGTTA
The DNA here is from genome assembly GCA_030765055.1 of Mantis religiosa. NCBI lineage: Eukaryota > Metazoa > Arthropoda > Insecta > Mantodea > Mantidae > Mantis > Mantis religiosa. The sequence goes on along the minus strand of CM060950.1, from coordinate 77,021,379 downwards.
GCTACCAGTTACTTAAATAAAAATTAGTTTCAGCTGAACTATTTCTTTCTTTTAAGCAGCGCACAACTTCTAAACTTTCAATTCCAAGTTAATCAGCTATAAACTGTGGTCCAAGATGCATTATGACTACTGAAAAATGCTGGGAGAAAAAGAACTGGGAAAAATGGAAGTTCAATGCAGCTCTTTACTAAGTGGTAAAGTTTGTTTACTCATTTGTAGCTTTAAAATATCACTGATATTAAAAAAAAAAATTTGAGCATAAAAGCACAAATTATAAGTACAATAAAATGTTAAAAACAAAAAATAAAAATGGGAGAAACATTCTTTTGTGTAACGCGAGAATATTTCCTAAGTCCAAAGGTGCACGTATACGCATGGGCAAGCAGACAACCTGCAGGTTCTCGCATTGCAGTCAACATGAGAAAGATATGTAACACTTGTAGCCAACCTCTGCAAAAATGCCCCAGACATCTGTCCTACACTGGTGCAAAAAGACATGTGGATGCAATTACTGCAGGTCAGTTTTGGAAAATACTGACCATGTTTTCTCTCAGGTTTATTGCTTTACAAAAGTAGGCTTGTTGTCCAGCAAAAGTACTTATTGTACTGTTAGAAGTGAAGGCTGTTTGTTCTGGGCATTCTTCACATATTTAAGATTCGTTCAGTACGCTGCTGAAAATGAGAAATTGGCTCGACAAATCAGTAAAATGGACTTGTCCTTTTATTTTAATAATTAGGAGGCCTGCCTTCAATTATTTGACGAGGGTCTGCTGCGGACACGGATGTTGTGTTCTGAATGCAATGTCGTCCTGCACCCCATTAAGAGACAGCACCGCAAGTACCTCGAGTTTTGCTGCAGGTACGTAAATGGTGATATGAGGCACTATGTTGCTACCATTGATACTAATATATACCTCGTATTTAATCTAATTATCTTTATTTATTTTTTTTAAGAACTGAACATGAAAAGGTGGCGTAGTCCGTGTGCAAAGGAACATGGTTTAAGCAGGCTGTTATCAGCCGGTCAAATTTTGTTACTCATGCACTGCCTTGCACATAAGCAATCCTACGATACGACGATAATGGAGTGCTCTGTAGGAGATACATGTATGAGCTCGTAAACTGTATTGGACTGGTTCAGGTACTGCTGCAAAGTGTGCATGTCAAATGACACTAAGTATACTGCAAGGGGGAAAATTGGCGGTCCCGGCCACGTCGTTCAAATCGACGAGTGCAAAATAGGACGACACAAGTTTCATAGTGGGCGCGTCATAGAGAGCAACTGGATCCTGGGAATGATCGACATGGAAACGAATGAGGTGCAGATGACGATATGCCCCAACAACAGAAGGGATGCAAATACATTCTACAGTCTAATTACAGATCATGTAGAGTTCACCAGCACTATTCACACCGATGCCTGGCGGGGTTACTATGGGTTGATGGTTGGAGGGTTTGCTGTACACCTCGCTGTGAATCACTTGGTGCACTTTGTCGACCCAGTGACAAATGTGCACAATTAACAGTCACACTGGCGAGGACCACGGCATCGTGTAACAAGGGGCGGCATTCATAAAGATAGTGTATATGCTCACATTTCTGAGTATTTGTGGCACAATGGCTGCCAAAACTGAGCAGCAGACCCTTTTTAAGAATTAATTGAAGACGTTAGGCAGATCTAGTGTAACGATTGCACTTAGTGTTTAATCTAGGGATAGTTATGTTTAGTGTAATTAGCTAGTTGGTGAAAATTAGGGACTATTATGTGTGTTAGTACAATTAGCTAGGTGGTGCAATTTAGGTATTACTTTGTGTTAGTTTGCTAGATAGTGTAATTTAGGGATAAGTAAGGCTGTTGGCTGTTGCATTCAGTGGAGAAACAAGGATATTTTGGCTGCACTGAATTCTTCAATATGGCTACATACGCACTAAGTAAATAAAAAATTAATAACGTTAAAAGAATGCCCTCCAGCATAAAATTGCACTAAAAAGTAAAGAAATTATATTAAAAATCATGATTGTCTTTAAAAACACGCGCGCACTCACACATACGTGCTCACGTGCGCGCCCACCCCCTCCCCCCCACACACACACATTTTAATCTTTATCATCTTGATTCTGGGCTCTTTGTTCACTGTCTTTTCCCATCTTACTTCACTTCATTCAGATGTTCTATAAATGCATCCTTGTTATACATTACTTTTATATAGCATTTCTCTATGCTCTTTATATATTTTGTTTTTATTTCCTTTTTTACCTTAGACTTTTGTTGGATTCTGTATCTGTTACAGTTTTAGTCTTATGTAACTTTTTATATTTACCTTTGTATCTTCAACTGATGTGTCCTATAACATATGTATTATGTTCCAAAGGATGAAATAATGGGTTAGAGCAACTGGGTGGAAACCAGGAGATTCGTGGTTCAAATCCCGGCCATGGCACTGAATTTTTCAAGTTGACTCTATCCAACAATTATCATGTTCATTTCATCAGCAATCTAGTCAGTGCATTGGTGGTAGGGGCAGCAGCACTAGATCCTAGTCAGGTTTAAGGTTTCACCAGTTCATCATGAATATTTAAAATGGCTCTTCTTTCTAATATGTGACGCGGGCAATTTTTTGCAAGTCCTGCACTTTCATACAACTATGATGTTAATGATTTCTTTACTTTTTAGTGCAATTTCGTGCTGGAGGGCATTCTTTTAACATTTCTGAAGTCATAACTTAATTGTTCATTTATTTACGTACTGCGTATGTAGCTATACTGAAGATTTCAGTGCAGCCAAACTCCTCTTGCTTCTCCACTGAACGCAATACTGCCAACAGTCTTATTTGTCCCTAAATTACACCATCTAGCAAACTATAAAAATACAAAGTATCTATTATTATCAAGGTATCTATTACTATCAATGATAGCAACAATAGTGCCTTGTATCTCCATTTACATACATGCAGCAAAATTCAGGTTACTTGCGGTCCTGTCTCTTGATGGGGTGCAGGATGGCATTGCATTCAGAACATAACATCCGTGTCCTCCACAAACTCTCATTGAATAATAATTGAAGGCAGGCCTCCTCATTATTAAAATAAAACGAAAGTCCATTTTACTGATTTGTTGAGCCATTTCCCGATTTTCAACAACGTACTGAACAAATCTTAAATATTCGAAGAATGCACAGAATGATCAGCCTTCACTTCCAATAGTACAATAGGTACTTCTGCTGGACAGCAAGCCTAATTTTATAAAGCAATAAAACCTGAGAGGAAACATTGTCAGTATTTTCTAAAACTGGCCTGTGCTAAATGCATCCACATGTCTTTCTGCACCAGTGTTGCACAGATGTCTGGGGTATTTTTGCAGAGGTTGGCTACAAGTGTTACACATCTTTCTCATGTTGGCGAGGACCTGCAAGTTGTCTGCTTGTACATGCCTATACCTGCATCTCGGGACTTAGAAAATATTCTCATGTCACAAAAAAAGAAAGTTTCTCCTTTAAAACTTCCAGTGCTTGGGGAGGCAGAGTAAATTTAAAAAAAATATCTTTCTCATAATTCCCTTGGGTTTCTATGACAGCCTTAAGTCTTTCCTCCAATTAAAGGCACTTGCAGCTACTATTCCTTGCCACTTGACTTAACTTGTGTAAAGGAGGAGTTGGGTTTTAATTGCCCTCAACACAGAAACTTTATGGGTTTATTGTATTGTCTCCTAACTTTATCTCTTTTAGTTAACCCTGTCTCGAGACATTTGGTTACTATACTAGTCGCCAAACTAGAAAGTGATTGACATTTCGTACAGAGAGAGAGGCGACATTGCCGCTTATTGCTGCCACATGGAGAGCGCGATAGCACTACGCGTGTGAAGCTGATTCAGTTGCGACTGCAATGGGTATTTTATTATTATTTATAATACTATATAAAAAGACAGTAGAAAAGTCGTGGATCTACATGCAAACGCTAGAATATGCAAGAACACATCAATGTAAAGATCATCGTAACAAAAGAGGCATACCTGTGACATTTTGATGCTTATTGAAGTGGGAAAATGCCGCTTACATAATTTTTCCCGGGAGTTTCTAATTTATACCCCAATGTCTAAGTTTCTTCTTTAAAATACTTTTCTTTCCAATCTTAACCTTAATGATACCTACGCACATGAAGTCCTATCAAGCACCTTAGAGAATGGAATACTACACTCCCCTTTCAATTTCTCCTCATCGAAGTATTCTCTCACAGAGCATATTATTTCCCGTGTATGTCCTTTAATTGGAATACCTTTACCTAATACAGTTTTATTTCAATTCCTTTCTTGGAAGTGTTGAAAACAGTGTTATGATAAATTAAATTTAAAGGGAGTCGATTAATGACACTAAACAACACTTACTTTTAAAGTAAGTGTTGTTCAGTGTCATTAATCGACTCCCTTTAAATTTAAGTTTTATTTGGTTCCCGAGCACATTCAGGTTTCCGCTTGTCACTATATGTTGACATAATTAAACAATCATTAAACACAATTGCAAATGATCACAACACGCGCTCAGATACACGGACTCAGGCACACGTAAAGCAAGGCAAATTGCCACAAATAAAATGCAAAGTAACTTGCCAGTACAGGATCTCTAACTGTTGCATACGTCAGGGCCACAGGTCAGGGCATTCTGTTTATGCAGCGTTATCGTCAAGAGAAACAAACACCAAGGTATTATGATTACTGCAGGTTTTGCGTAGTTCGCCCACTCGCTCGCAAGTCATGCTAAGCATGTGTTAGAATATCGGCAACCAAGGTTTAGCGTCTAACATTGTCATGGAAACGTCTCGACTCTAATTGGTCATTTTAATCGTTACTATGACAACCGTTATCCCCTCCCATTTATTTAGACCGTTATTTCATGTGGTTACTAACTGTCAATCACATTCTCGACCAGTATAATTAAATTTTTTGTAGGAAGATATTCTGGTTTAGCTATACCCAGTAATTTGTATCTTTTCCTACCTAAAACTTCACAACTGAATATAATAGGAGAGGCAGTTTTTTCCTCTACAATTCCTTGACACTGGCTTGTATTTGCATTACATTGTTTGGTTTTTCAGCAATATCAACTCAATATTTATTCACAAATTTGTTCTGCAGAAAGAAAAATCTAATGGTATTAGATTACATTCACATTACCTTCTAGTTTATCAGTGTATATAAAAACTATTTTTAAGCCATGTATAGGCTAAGGTTTGGATAGGCAGTCAGACTGCCAGGTCTCTGTTCGGTTGTTCTTAAACATTGAGCTACCGTGGCCAACATGTCAGCATGGCACTAAATTCTCCAACCGACTCTTTTTTCCCGGTAAACCACTGGGGGTTCTCATATACAATGAGATACACACCGTTTGTGGCAACTTACTATGCTGTTAAGCACTTAAGTCCTAGGTTTCACAGTTACACCACTATTAGGTTACTTGATGGAAATTAATCGTTGTTCCACACTAACCGTGTGTAAGCTAAGGTTTGGATAGATAGTCAGAATGCTATTTTTATGAATGCTTATTTTTCTACTTCATTTTGATCAAGATAAACGTTTTCAGAAATCGTTACATTACACATTTCATTACCAACACAAACAGAATTATGCTTAAGAATCAGATTATGCTGGCCTTTAAAATTCCATATTCTTTCTAAGGAATCACAAGAAACAACTGAAAATAGTCAGTGCCTTAAAAGAATTACAAAGTATTGAACAACTGCAACCATTAACAATAGATATCTTGGAACTCACTTATGCCACAAAAAAGATATTTGACATGAATTGTGGGTTTTAAAAACATCTGCTTTTGTGTAATAAGTTCCCATCTATCACTTACTGTTCACCAGTTAGACAAGATTATATAAAATTCATTCTGAATGAAGAGGCTATCACAGATTATTCCGAGAAAATTAGAGATATTCATTTTGTCACATAGAACATATTTTGAATTTTGATCAAAATCTTTAAAACCATTTTTAGGAAAACAGTATTAAAAAGTATGCTACATAAATGGTAGCTTATGCCGATAGGATTGTTCTGAAGTCATATCACATTTTTGGAAGATACTGAAATAAAATACCTAGTTTGTAATTTGAGTTTGCTGTTCAGAGGCACGCACATCTGTGCACATACATGCACACGTTTTTCTAATTTTTTTTTTTTTTTCCTTGGTGGGGGTTTGGGTGGCCTCAAAACACATTTCAAAACACACTGTTGCTAACTACTACATATTTAGTAGAGAAAATAAAATTCAGCTACGAGAGACATTTCACAAATAGTATATCACCACGATGAACAACATATTTTATGCTAAGTAATGTTTATCAAATATGTATTAGCATTAAATTTTGAAATACTAATGAACATTCTATCATTTAAAGTCCACAATAATGTTAACTATGAAATATGTTTCCTTATCACACGTTTTTTCCATTTTTTATGACTTTAGATTAAGTTTAATGATCCTAATATGCTGCCCTCCTTACAATTACTGTAATACATTAATCCTATCATATATATAAACCACTAAAACACAAACTAACAGAAATATTATAGTATTCACACAATGAGCCTAAAGAATAACACTCCAAACATAGAGGTTCAACTTATAACTAGAATATATGTTGTTGTTGTTGTTTAATTGCACTGGGAATTAGTTGATTTGCATCATTTCCCCCCTAACTTCCCAATATAAAGCCTGTAGGTTCCCACTTTTGAGATCATTACATTTGTCCAAATGGTGTTTGTTCATGATGACATCCTCTTTACAGATAGTACATTTGGGTGTAGGCATGCAGTGTATTTTATAAAGGTATTTTGCAAGACAATCATGGTCAGTTTCCATTCTAAATAGGGCCACTGCATAACTATAATATATGAAATATGGATTAAAACTAGATATTGTTATCTAAATAATATCAACATGAAACAGCATGAAATATTTTATTTTATAAAAACAAGAACTTGAAATAATTTAATTATAATTCCCAGATCAAAATAAATCTTTAAATTCTAAAACAATTTATAAAATTAAGTAAAACGAGCAAAAAGCCCACCTCCCAAAAAATTTTTCACAGTTACTATATAAGTGATAAATTTAAACTGAAAGAGTATATTGTGATAAAAGTATAGTAACTGAACCTTTAAAGAATGAGGTAATAATATGAAAGTAGTAGACAAAGCCAAGTTTTTACACTTTCAAGTTTCTACAAATCATTTAATGCATGCATCTGCACATTATCAATTGACAACTGTGAATAATAGAAACATGTGTGCATTAATAAAATGAATTACTACCAGTTCTAGCCTCTCAGAACTAGTGATTTGTTAGTTATACCTGGTAGTATTGACCAAGCCAGTGAACAATTGTAAGTGACACGGCTATTTGTGCCAAGGAAGCTATACTTAAATGATACATGAATCTCATCTCAAGCAAAGTGGTAAGATTTTAATGGTAAAAATTAGCAATCAAATATGTTTATATTACATGTTTGTAAAAATAAATATGTACTAGTAAGTGCAGGGAAACATAGGGCCTTGATAAAAGCACACCATCAAACTCTGTTGCTTGCCAATGCTTTTAATTTCATGCCAGCTTTTCCTTGCCTATCTCACTTCATCTCTGACTATGTTATATCATGTTGTCCTAGGTCTTCTATATCCACTCAATCCCTGAAGGCTCCAATCAAATGCTATTTTTGCAATGTCATTTTCTCTCCTCAAAACATGCCCGATCCATTTCCACTTTCTAAATTTAACTTCTGTAGAGATCTCGTGCTGATCTGCTCTTTTCCATAGTTCTGTATTGGTTATAATCTCCAGCAACCAGATACCCATGATATTTCTCAGGCAATTATTTACAAAGACATAATTTCCTTCCAATTTGCTTGGTTGCTTTCCAACCATAAACATAAATACACCAATCAATATTTGGAAGGTTAAATACATTTTCTTGATGTTGCAGCAAAAATGCAAAATGGATGAAGTATAGGATTTACAATTTCACCACATAATGATAATATGAGCGAGAAGCGGATGAAAAAACAAAATATTTGAAATATGTATTTTACAATCTGAAAGGGAAGCAAAGGTATGTAAATTTCATTGAACCTCTGTATAGCCCTTTAACTGTGCATTTCTAGCATAAATAAAATCAGTTTCATAAACTTACCCATGATTGGCAGAAGAATTCCCAACAAGAACACCACTAATGACCCCAACATGTACACAATAAAGCAGCAACCAGTTAAAATCATCAGAACATTAAGTATGGGATGCTCATTCTTGAACTTTGTTGCTGACCTCTTTGCATTGGTGAAGTAATAGAACATTCCAAATGCAACTGCCATTGCTATCATTCCACATAGCATTTGCACTGGATGAAGTACTCTATAAAAGAAAAACAATTGGTTTAATATTAGCACTCCTATTTACTATCATCAACACATTATCATTAACATCATTACTGCCTCAGATGTCATTTTCCACCTGCCTTGGTAGCGTAAATGGTAGCGTGTCTGCCTCACGTTCAAGAGGTCCCGAGTTTGAATCTCGGTCAGGCTGAGTTACCTGGATAAGGTTTTTTTCTGGAGTTTTCCTTCATCCTGAAAGACGAATGTCAGGTAACTAAGCTCTATGGGACCTGGGCTCATTTAAACATCATTTCACCCATTCCATTCATCATCCGATATGACTATGTTGGAGGACATAAATTACAAAAAAAAAAAAAAAAAAAAAAAAAAAAGTAATTTTCAGCCCCAGTTTGCAGTAAGATTTTCCAAGAACCAACATACTTCAGGAAATCTGTTGAAATTTGGCAACTTGGCAACCTTGGTAGATTTCTTACCTCACTGTGACCCTTGCACATTCGTACTGAGCACAATGTCCATCAAAAGAACCTGAAGTCAGTTTCAGTAGAAATGTTTAATAAACTGCACCTATTTTAAACAGCATGGTCAATAAAAGAAGTTTAAAGATTAATTCATGTGAATGGAATTAAAAAGACTGATATGTCATCAATTTGTTAGCAAGGATAATTTAACAGGATCGACTGAAAACCAAGCAGCCACAAAAATCTGAACAGACCTACATGGAATGAAGGACTGCTAATGTGGCTTAAGCAACAGAGAAATTCAATGCACATATTGATGGACCTCCTCTTATGATAAAAGTATAAGAATTTGCTAAGAAATTAAAAGATAATACATCTGTGTGTAGTAGTGGATGGACTGACAAATACACTTAACATCACATTACTTTTGGGAAAATCAGTGGCAAAGCCAACAGTGTGAAAACCAAAATAATCCAAGAATAGCTTACTATTATGTGGCCTAGTAAATAGAAAAGATAATAAACACTGATTGTGACCTCTTTAATGCAGATGATTGAATCTTTACATTGATACCTAACAAAACTTAAATTCATAGGTGAAAAAGTGTTGGTAGTAATTTATCTTAAGAATGAATATAACAGTTCTGGTTGGTGCTAGTGCAGACAGAACCAAAAAGAGAATTACTTGAGATAGGTAAAGAAAAAAACAATGAGTGCTTAACCATGTAAAAGTACACTACAGTGCTAGTAAAAGTCTTGGACAGCACTGAATTGTTTGAAGCTGAAATGAAGTCGGAAAAACTATTTGTAGTCAGTTTATTGACACTTCGTCACTTACAATTTTATATTATCAAGGGACTAGTTTCGGAAGCTGCCGAAACTAATCCCTCAATAATACAAAAATGTAAATGGCAAAGTGTCAATAAACAGACTACAAATAGCTTTTCCGATTAATTTTGACGTCACTGTTACTAAATTCCTCCAATCACACATAACTGAAATTAAGTGTTGGGATTAGGAGCTTAGAAATCAGAAAAGAAAGATCCTGGTTTTTATTGACAATCATTGAGCACTTACTGTACTCTCAGATCTGAAGAATGTTAAGCTTGTTTCTCTTCCTGCAAATATGAGCAGCTCATTACAGGCCATGGATCAAGGAATTATTAGGAGTCTGAATTGCCACTATCATTAGTTCATATTATTGAAAGCGCTAGAATTGAGAAGTAGTAGGAATATTCTGTAACACTAATGGATGCAATCAGATGCATTACCAAAGCTTGGAGCCAGTCATAACAGAATTGTTTCTGGGGAGCAGGAATCACACTGACCAAAAAGATAAATAGTGCTGAAACTGAAGATATGCTTGACGACAGTTATGATCTACTATTATCTGCATCAGTGCAAGAAACAAACTATTATATTATCAGTCAGTGTGACTATGAAATGTATGCAACAACAGATGATTTATTTGCAATTGAAGCAAAAAATGAAGACAAATTTGCAAGAGAAGTGAAGAATAAAAGCCACAGAGACCATGAGATGAGGGAGGGAAATGAAAAGGAAGAATAAGTAACTAAAGTGCCTATCATTAGAATAGTGCACATTTATATGAGGCTAGGGGAGAGAGAGCAGTTAAACTGCAACTGAAATAATGAACACAGAATGTAATTTAGAAAGTGTGTATTGAGCAAATAGGAGATAGCATATGTAAAAAACTGAAGCTGCTGACAGAAGTAAACTAAGTATTAAGAATAACTAAACACTTGAGTAACATAACTTCACTAATACTTACCTGTATTTACAATACTTTGAGTTATTTCGAAACTGGTCTCAAAGAATTGTAAATACAGATAAGTATTAGTGAAGTTGTGTTATTAAAGTGTTTAGGAGACAGCAGAATAAGATCACTCCACTCCTAAGTAAAGACATTTGGCGAGTGCTCAACAAACTGCTTTAACTGCATGCATACTTGGTATGTGAGTGTTACTATGTTCATATAGGCTTAAAAGTGATTTTATAAAATAAAATATGGCTAATTAATATAATTTTGAGTCAAACTAATACTCAATGCTCCACTTATTGCTAGTATTTACCTAGAACGCGTTTCGTTAGGATCTTCCTAACATCATCAGCTGTTGAGTGAGTGAATGTGGTGTTTAAGGGCCCGTCGACAACAAGGTCATTTGGGCCCCAAGTCAACACTAAAACCTAAAAACTATAAAAATTTAGTTAAAAAGGTAAAAACAATTAAAACACTCAAATGTTAAAAGGGCATTAAAACGATCTAAAGGCTAATTTAAAATCTCTAAAAGCAATAAATTTAAAACACGAGTCACACTTGTTTATTAAAACCTATTTCAGAAATAAACCGCAGTGCCTTGTCCACGGCCACTGGGTCGTTACCTAAAACACCGTGCAAGTTAGTACCCAGGCCCAAAGACTGGCGAACGCGGGCGTACTGCGGGCAGTCAAGCAGTACATGCCGCACAGTGAGGCGTACTGCACATGGAGCACACACAGGGGCCGGTTCCCCTCTTAGCAGATGGCCATGAGTTGCTCGTGTGTGCCCAATTCTCAGCCGGGTGAGTATCACTTCGGCTCGCCGGTTATCCCTGCAGGAAGTCAGCCAGGGTTGTACGCTTTCCTTTATTGCCCGGAGTTGTGTGCCTTCTAAAGTTTTCCAGGATTGCTGCCAAGCAGATAGAAGCTGGCGACGGAAAAAACGTTGCACATCCTGGTACGGCACCGTAGTTGTTAAACTCCGGGGCAAACGGCAAGCAGACTTAGCAGCCGCGTCCGCCTCCTCGTTCCCGGAAATGCCCATATGCCCAGGGGTCCAAGTAAAAACAAAATGGTATCCTCGACCGAGCATTTGCGAGATCTGGGCCTGTATTTTTAAAACTAGAGAGTGAGCGGCAGTGTGCTGTTTCAAGGCCTGAAGAGCACTGAGAGAGTCGGTGCAAACAATAAAAGAGCCAGGGGCTAACTTGCAAATAAAAAGGAGCATATAGTAAATGGCATACAGCTCTGCTGAGAAGACCGAAGTTGAGTCCAGAAGTCGAAATTTGTGAGCCTCACCGTTAACGAAGAACGCGCAACCCGTAGCGTTACCTAACTGAGAACCGTCTGTAAAGACCGGAACATAGTTAGGGTAACGGCCCAGTAATTCGGCAAAAAGTTGTTGGAACACCGAATGTGGAGTAGCGAGTCTAGAATTGTTTGAAAGAGCGAGATCGAACTGCGCACGATTGAGCTGCCATGCAGGATAGGGGCAGATGGACGACCTCTCCACGCGAGGCATTCGGAGGCCATGCGAATGTAGTAGATCCCGAAATCTTATTCCCACGGGGCGTCTGTGAGAACCAGGGCGCATATAACGGTGGACTAAATCTGGACACAGAACTGGTTTAAAACAAGGATGATTGTGATAACTTGCCAACTTCGAAACGTATGAGCAGAGTAACAGCGAGCGACGAATATGGAGTGGAGGTTCGCCTGAATCTGCATACAGGCAGTCGACTCGACTGGTGCGGAAAGCTCCTGTGGCAAGGCGGATGCCAGTATGATGCACGGTGTCTAAAAGGCGAAGTTTAGAGGCGGTCGCTGCGCCATAAATAAAACTGCCATAGTCCAGCTTGGACCGAACCAGAGAGCGGTACAGCCTCAACATTACCGTGCGATCGCCCCCCCCCCCAAGATGCTCCAGATAATACCTTCAGCACCCGAAGAGAACGATCGCAAGAGGCTCGAAGGTGACGAATGTGGTGCTCCCAGTTGAGCTGTCGGTCTAAGTAGAGGCCCAAGAACTTCAGGTGCGGGACAAATGGCAGGGGTGTGCCGTTCAAATGAAGATCAGGAGGCGGGTGAATACCTCGTAGGCGGTGAAAGTGGATACACTGCGTCTTCGCAGCTGAAAAACGGAAGCCGGTTTGAAGCGCCCAAGCTGCTAGCTGGGTAATGGTCAGCTGCAGTTGGCGCTCAATGTGATCTATGTTGGCAGACCTATAATAAACTGCGAAGTCGTCAACATAGAGGGATGGTGGAATTCCACTTCGAACGGCACTAGTGATGCCGTTAATCGCTACGGCAAAAAGGGTGACGCTCAAAATTGAACCTTGAGGTACGCCGTTCTCCTGTATCCGCTCCCGTGATATCGTGTTTCCTATGCGAACCCGAAAACGGCGAAGTTTTAAGAAGTTGCATAGGAATTCGGGTAGATGACCACGCATACCGTAATCATGTAGGTTACGGAGTATGCCGTACCGCCAGGTGGTGTCATAAGCCTTCTCCAGGTCGAGGAACACGCCGACGGCGTGCTGTTTCAGTAGAAACGCATCGGAAATATACCCCTCAAGGCGTGTTAGATTATCGACACTTGAGCGATGGCGACGAAAACCGCATTGCAAGTAGGACAGATGGTTATGTTTTTCTAGCCACCAATTTAACCGAGCGTTTATCATCCGCTCGAAGGTCTTACAGATGACACTCGTCAGGCAAATGGGGCGGTAGCTAGATGGTAGCGTGCGGTCCTTTCCGGGTCGAGGGATGGGGATGACAATACCCTCTCGCCAAGAGGAAGGGAAAACCCGCTCATGCCAAATGCGGTTATAGATGTTTAGAAGGAAACATAGCGCCTCAGATGGAAGATGTAGCAGCATCTGTCGGTGTACGTCATCGGGACCTGGAGAAGAATCCTTTGCTAACGCCAGAGAATGGGCGAGCTCGGCTGCGGTAAAAGGTTGGTTGTACGGCTCGGTGCAGTCACTATTAAAATTAAGTGGTACCCGCTCCGCCTTTTCCTTAATAGGCAGGAAGAGAGCGTCATAGCGGGCAGTTTGGCTCGTGGCAGCAAATGTGGTAGCTAGGGCTTCAGCTATGTCCTGCTCGGTGCACACGGAACCGTTGATGGCAAGGCCGGGAATTACCGTCCGGCGATACTTGCCATACATCCGCCGAACAGCTGACCATACTTGTTGGTTAGAACTGCGCCGGGAAAGGGAAGAGACATAGGCTTCCCAAGATTTACGTTTTGCGTTGCGCAGTATAAAGCGTGCCCTAGCGCGAGAACGTTTGAAGGCGACGAAGTTCCCTTCCGTCGGGTGCCGCTGAAAAATGCGCAAAGCACGTTTGCGTGCTTTGACAGCCAAACTGCATTCCTCGGACCACCACGGTACAGGGATACGACGTGGTGTAGGTGAACCTCGAGGAATGCTGGATTCTGCTGCGAGCAGGATCGAGCAAGTAAAGTATTCGACCATTTCATCGATGGTGTCGAAACCATCATCGATAAGGTTTATCAGGGAATGGAATTTTCCCCAATTAGCTTTGGAAATAATCCAGCGAGGATGTCGAGAAGGTACACATTGGCGGCCAGAAAAATGAATGTCAATGGGGTAATGATCACTGCCAAAGAGGTCGGAGAGTACTGACCACTCAAGTAGTGGTATTAATGACGGACTGCAGAAAGAAAGGTCTAGTACGGAATGTGTACCATAAGCGGATGATAGGAATGTCGGGTCACCAGTATTTAGCAGAAGCAGGTCAGACTTATCGAAGACGTCTACGAGGAGGCATCCACGGGCGTCATCAGTGTCTGATCCCCAGAGCGTGTGCTTGGCATTCAAATCTCCCACAAGGAGTAGTGGTGAGGGGAGCTGAGCCAATAGAGCTTGAAGATCACGCTCTGGAACTATACTGAGCGGCGGCAGGTACATGTTGCATATGGTAAAACTGATGCTCTCCAGCTGTATCCGAACGGCCACAGCTTGCAATGGTGTGGTGAGAGGAACGTTGGCGGCTGAGATGTTAGGCGCCACTAAGGTAGCAACGCCACCGCTTGCACGCATACCTGCAAGAGAGTCGCTTCTAAATGCAGAGAAAGAGTGAAGGTGTAAAGAGTGATTGGGATGTAAGTGGGTTTCCTGGAGACAAATAATTGATGGTGACCGTTGAGAAACTAAATGTTGTAGGTCTTGAGCACGAGCTCGAAAACCATTGACATTCCACTGGATTATTTCCATAAAGAGTTTTTAGCGGGCCGTTTTAACCTTTTTCTTGACCTTGGCTGACTTGGGCCCTACGATTCGAAAATCGTTAGCGTCCTGTGACTCCGCTGATGTTCGGGAGTCAGAACTCCTACGGCTCGTAGAACGAGACCGGGATCTAATGGAGGGCGAGCGACTTCGTGATCTATGCTGTGGTCGGGATCGGTTTTTCAGTTACTACGGGATTTTTGTTACCCGCTGATGGCTTGGTGTCTGGAGTCTGTACGGTTGAAACGGAGGTAGTGCTGGTGGATATACAAACGGTCTGAGACGTAGGTTTAACGGCTAGAAAGTCAGTCTGCGTGGATGCGTGGGCGACAGGGACGTGTTGAACAGCAACAGTGGTATTAGGAGTACGGCGAGCTGCTAGTGCATATCCAGTAGTAGTGGTAGCAGGCTTCAGTTGTTCGAAGCGCCGTCGTGCCTCTGGAAAAGTCAGGCGTTCCTTTACACGTAGCTCCTGAATACTTTTTTCGTCCATGAATCTAGGACACTGTCGCGAGCTGGAGGGATGACTACCGCCACAGTTCACGCAGCAGGGTGTTCGACTGCAGTTTGGGTCGTCGTGTTTCGCAAGGCCACATTGCTCACAAAGAGCAGGATTAGTACACGCGACCTTAGTATGTCCGAACCGCTGACATTGGAAACAGCGCATGGGGTTCGGGACATACTGGCGGACACTCGCACGTTCATAGCCGCAATAGATGTACTCGGGTAACTTAGTCCCAGCAAAAGTTAGAAAAACCGTACGAAGTGGGTACTCCTTGCCATCTTGCTTTCGTGTTAGCCGGTACGCCTGACAAACAAGCTGGTCGGAGAGGCAACTTACTATTTCTTCGTTTGCTAGACCATCTAAACTGGAGGTGGTGACTACTCCTCTGCAGGTATTGAGCGTTTTGTGTGGGGCCACCCGGATCGGGTAGGAGCCCAACAAAGACGCTTTTTGAAGTTTCTTAGATTGCTCTGCAGTTGTGGTCTCTAGTAGTAAGTTGCCGTCGCGGAGACGCGTAGCGTTTTTGACCGGGCCACTGATTTTATCCAACTCACGCTTTATATAAAATGGGCTTATATCCTTAAACGTTTTGCCATCACATGCCAAGGTCATCAATAAATAAGGGTCAATGAAGGAGGTTTTGCGCGGAGACATGATGATATTGACCCCCATCCGGAACCGTCGGCGTCAGCCTGCCATCCGGGGGTTAAAGAGAGAAAGACACGGAATCTTCACGGTCTGTGCCGTCATGGGGACCCCACCCATGACCGATCTCATTTGTACCTCAGAGAAGCTACCCTTCAATATCCACTGCTTGTCCGTATGGGTAAACCGTTCACCACGCACACCCCGGCTTTATGCCCCTACCACAGGAATAACCGCCTGTGGCTCCCCACTTTAGGCCGCGCTGCGCATAAAGGGCACACGCGGATTCAGGGGACTTGTGGTTGATTACACCGGGGTTCCGTCAGCGGTAACACGTCCGGTCCGTGATACTAACCCAACGGCAACACGGCCGTCGGGAGATTAACACAGACCGGGCCCTCAAGGAGCTACGTGGGTGTACTTGACGGTGTGGACGGGCTCCGCACCTAAGGCTACACATAGGGGCAGTGCGAAGGGTCCGCTCAACCTTCACTTTTGAGACCTCCGGAGAGCACACATGTCGGAAGCCGCGCTGAAAACCGTGGGACAGAACCACGGAGATAGGAGAGATCCCTGCTGGTGAGACAGGAGTTATAAACCTAAGACCTTAAGTGCTAATAATTATAATAATAAAACTAGAAGGGGAAGAAGGTGATGCATACTGTTCAGCAGTAGCACAGCGTGGCACAGTTGATGGAGGTGAAGGGGATGAAATGAGGGTGAGTGGCTAGGGACCCCGGGTTCGCCAATCCCGTACCTACCGTAGTAGGTCCCTGGGGTAAAATACCAGAGCCTCTTCTGCCAGTTTTCGGGGTTACTGATGGGCCTTCTCGGCAGCCGTAGCGGTCCTGGGGTACACGAAGTCCCCACCATACATCACCCCATCAGTCAGTCCCCTACTTCCTGTTGCCCACCCCTCGGGACGAGGACCGCAGAGGTTGGATTTTGAGGGGCTCATCAGCTGTTGTTAGGAAGATCCTAACGAAACACATTCTAGGTAAATACTAGCAATAAGTGGAGCATTGAGTATTAGTTCGACTCAAAATTATATTAATTTTGTGCTTCATTGTATCATAGTCCTTATACAATGGAATATGGCTAATTAAGTTTGTTCTTTCCCATTTTCCATTTCAATAAACTGAAATTACAAATATTAGTTTGGTTACACTGATACTCATTTAAATTAATTTTTAAAGTCCCTTAGATATTGCTATAAACAAGTTCTAGCATATTTATATCATTTTAATATGATTTACCACCATTATAGAAATTTCTAAAAATAGATGTGTACATAATTAAAGCATGCAATTCTATCAAATAAATTGCTCACCCACTGTGATAAACTAATTGGCTGTAACAATAGTACTAATTTTATTTGTAACTCAGAAAAAATTAAAACCATATACAGCCAAACTCAAGACACTCATCAGGGATGAACTTTATTTCTATAATAGACAAGAATATACTGCCACATATTATATCCATTAGAATTAAAAATGGGCAGATACTGACAACAAAATAATTAAGGTATTTTGTCGAAGTATAAACTTGAAAGAAGCGTAGAGACAGTGAAGCACAACTTAGCACAAAAGTGAATCGAGAAGATATTGACACACTGCTTCACACTGCTCTTGTTGATTCACTTTTGTGCTAAGGTATTTTGTGTTTCAACTTCTTTATGTTTAAAGAAATTTTTAAATAATTGGATTGAATTTGTGGATTATAAAAGTTAATAAGGTAGCATAATCTTTTAAGTGAAAAGTTAGTGAACGGTTTCCAAAGTGTATGAAATGATGAGCAGTGACAATATTTTAAAACTGGTCATAAATGTGTGTTGAGGTACAGGCCTTCCCTGCGGAGATATATAGCATTTTCTTTATTTTAAAATACACAAATGATTAGCAAATTAACTATTACTATGATGTTGGTTGGAAAATTTATTACATCACAGCATGAAAATTATCTCAAGTTTAGATGTAGTAATGAGAGTTCCTTCAGTTATTCTAAGTGGTACACTTTGTAATTCTGTAAATAAAATGGACCACATAGGAGCCAAATAAAAGAAAAACCATATTTCTTTAATTTCAGCACACACTTTGTGGAATTATAACCAAACCCAGGAGTAGGGATGACCTCTTTGGCATATATTAAAACTTCCAAAATCTCAAATTTTCTAATTTTTCTTTATTAACAGAAATACAATTTAGGGTTACATTATTAAAATTTATGTAATACTATTAACACCACCTGTGCTTAAATTTTAACTTGTCTGGTAAACTGTAGCATAACTGCATACTGTTACAATTTGTTAAGTACTGAATATAAATCACTCAGTGGTTTCTCGATTTATATCATAGATGTGAGTGCACATGTGTGCACAAGAGAGTGAAAAGAAGTTCCAACAGTAGCATAAAGTTCAAGCCACTGTGTTCCTCATTGATATGCTTTCCATTTAAAATGATGACTATTTCATGATTGATTTAGTTTCATTCACAACTAAACAAGATGATCTTATGAATGCTTATTCAAATATATTATTGAAATAATAAAACATATAATTTAACACAATCTAAGACAACAAAAATATGAGTATACTCTCAAAGTATATGTGTATATCTGTAGAAGTCTAATCATTTCCAAGGTCAGTTCACAATGATGTCTCAGAATACATGTGGCTTTAGCACACAC
This sequence comes from Mantis religiosa, assembly GCA_030765055.1. Classification (NCBI taxonomy): domain Eukaryota; kingdom Metazoa; phylum Arthropoda; class Insecta; order Mantodea; family Mantidae; genus Mantis; species Mantis religiosa. The sequence goes on along the minus strand of CM060950.1, from coordinate 77,002,668 downwards.
TATTGCCACCTTTCATAAGGAGTCCCAGCTAGTTATGCACTGAGGTCTAAGGAAGTTTGTATCCTGAGCATTTTTAATTCTTTTGCAGAAAAATGTAATGTTACTGTGCATATTATAACTTCCGATAGCTGGAGCTTATTAGATTCCAAGGCATTTATGTTTACACAACATAACTATAATCTCCTCTTTTCATTTCCAAATTACATATGAAACAAGTGAATATTATATTCCTGGATGAAAAAGCAAATAAAAATAGAATTTAGCTTGAAATTACATATTATCGTGAAGCTGTTATCTACGATAGCGCGGCTTGTGTACACAAAGAGCCGGCAAATAAAGATAGCTGAGATAAAGGACTTGCCAGCATAGATTAAGTTATGCTTCTGGAAGGTGATAGAATATTCGGTTTCTTTATATGACGTATTTAAGAAGGTGACGACTCGCCAAGAGTCAGTCGTGAACAGATGTTGTAACAGGAGAGTTGTAAAGAGATGTAATCAGAACACTTGTTATTGTCATAGACCTTGGTGTTGTAGATTGTGATATGTGATGCAATTCTGCTGCTACGAAGTGTGTTTCTATGCAAATAAAGAACATTTCGAATTTCAGCAAATTGGACTTTTAATTCTACGAACCCGCAAAGCCACAATATGTAAATCTGCTTCCATTGTTATCTTGTAATCGACAGGGCCTGTATAATATCAGATGATAATTTGACTATCATGAGAGAACACTGCCTCCCAAGCTTCTAACAAGACCTCTTGTTTTGCATGGTCTTGCACAAAAAATTAACTAAAACTTTTTCCACCTCTACCCACACATTTTTAGTAAGATTTAAATTTGGAAAACAAGGAGGCCAATCAATTTATCTAGCCTTAAACAGAACAATTTTAAAACCCGATTTATATGAACTGGGTGGTTAATTAACTCAATCATTCCACTGGAATACCTAATCACTACAGAAGGAACCATTATGTTTTTGAGGATGCCTTTTAACTGCTGGTTATTTAATGTGCCATCAAGTTGCCACAACACCTAGGCCATCTCATAACATCCAACCCCAGCATGACACAGATGTTACCTTGGCATATTTGTGCCATGTATTTTTCATCATAAATATTTCCTTTGAGGTAATAGACACCTTTACACATTTGCAGGTGAAAATGTCTCGTCTATGAATATAAGCTTTTTTCAATTTTAGATGACATTTTCTTCAGCAAATGCAAGGTGATATAACATAATCTGTGATTGTAAGACTTTGGTTCTTAGCTGTCAATCAAGAAAAGAGCCTTATAATAAAACAAAAGACTGGTTTAATGCAGGGAAATTCAAACTGCCGCTAATTTCAAATACATGTCTGAAGAGTTAGCTGTCTGCCTCGTCTAGAAGAGCAGAGTCCCACAGAAGAATGGACAAATGTCTGACTGAAACAGGTCAACAACCAAAATTCCTACCCTGAATAACTGCATCCTCCTATAGCTGTAGATATAAGGACTTCTGCAGCCTGAGACATGGAGTATCCTGCAACTCCTTCTAAGGTCAAGAGAGATCTTTTAGCTTCCTCTGTGTACTTAACTCAGCAAAAGTCAGTATGATTGCTCACATATCATGCAAAACTCCAAGGCTATAAGGTGCGCACACATGGTCATGCCAGCAAAATGAATTACTGAAGCATGAAACAGAGTTTGAACATTCAATAGGTTGATTAAGTATTTGATTCAGTTTTTAACTTTAGAATTCTTACTAAGAGGAACAATATAGTTCGCCTCCACGTGGTGCTCCCTGAGTAACGCTACATGGACTTCAACACAGACATGCTTCCCAAGACAAAAGAAGAGTACTTCTCAGTGCTATTTTGGAATGCCGGAGGAATAAACCAAAGCAAAAAGATCATGATAGACAATCTTCTAAGAGACAATGAAGCAGATGTTTTCATCATAGCTGAAGCAAATATAGATCAACAAAAGGAAAAGTTTTATCAATTTTTAAAATACAACACAAGTATATTAGAAAAACAGCCAGTGGTATACTTACTTGCATCAAACAATGCATAAATGGAAAGTTTGAAATTGTAAAAGAAATGAACAAAGATGACACACCTCTGAAATAATTAGAATAGCAGCCTGCAAACAAAAATATAAATTCAAAATCTATGGAATTTACAGCCCACCCAATAACAACCACCTCAACCTAGACAAAATAATGATAAGACTATCATAATTGATCTCAATGGACATTCTCCAAGATGGAGCTACAGTGATAATAATAAAACTGGCATAATCACTGAAGAATTTGTAGATACCAAGTTAATGAAAATATTGCACAGGGATGAAGACCCAAAAACCTACATAACTACTTAGGACAGTCAACCAATCCAGATATCGTGATCATATCAACTGATCTAGAAAATAAAAATATACAAAAAAGTAATCAAAGATGTGGTAGTGGACACAGAGCCATAATAACAAAAATTAACCTAAATCAACAACTATCCAACACAAAAGGAAAAATAAAGCCTAAATGGAACTTCAGAAAGGCACATTGGGAAGAATATAAAATGACAACAAACTCCTAAAGGAAATTAAACTAGAACAAAACAAAGTCATGAAAGAACAAAATGCAGCAATTCTAAAAGCTGCAAAATAATGCATTCTAAGAGGAAAAATCCATAAATATAAACCTTTCTGGAATGAACAGTTAGCACAGCTCAAATCAAAACAAGACAAAGCCAGAGAAAGAGCAGAAAGGTCACAAGATACAGCAGATGTTATAGAATAATGAAAAGCAAATGCAATTAAAACAGGCTATAAAACCGTCAAAAAAGAGAGCTTTGAAGAATTCATAAACAAATTAAACTATAGAACAAATAGTACTAAAGTACACAACTACATTAAACAAATAAAAAGAGAAAACTAACAAAGTCAGCCATCAAATATTGATAATAAAGAAATATATAGCAGAAAAACTAGCAATATACTACAAAACTAGTACATTAAAAAATAAAAACAAAAAACAGAATAAATACCTAAGAAACAATAACCTTGACAATACATCCAATTTCCAAAATATCTTCAATGAGCCATTTACATTTCCAGAAATAAAACAAGCAATAAGGACACTAAAAAATAAAACAAGTCCTGATAATATACATCCGGAGCTATTCAAAAATTTAGGACATGAAACACTTCACACCCTATTAAAAATTTTCAATAACATTTGGACCACCAGAAATAACATACCAACATTGTGGAAAATAGCAAAAGTCATACCCATCAAGAAGAAAGGAAAACCGGCCCAATCGATAGATAGCTGCAGACTGATATCGTTAACTTTAATCATAGCGAAACTTCTAGAAAGAATGATAGCTACAAGATTGACATTTTATCTGGAAACACAAAACATATTAGTCCCTGAACAAGCCGGGTTTAGGAAAGACAACTCAGCAGTACATCAGGTCGTAAGACTCACACAGGACATTAAACAAAATTTTAATAAAAATAAGACTACTTTAGCACTATTTGTTGATTTCAAAGGTGCATTTGACACAGTACAGCGAGAAAAGCTACTATACAAGATGAAAACTTATGGCATTTCAGGTCACCTGCTAAATTGGTTTCAAACCTTCTTATCCCAAAGATGGTTTGCAGTGCAGTACAAAACAGCCACATCCAAATGGAAACAAACCAGAGTTGGACTACCCCAAGGGTCTGTTACAAGTATTATTCTCTTTAAACGACCTAGCAGATGCGCTGAAAAAAATAAACATACATGTATGTCGACGACCTGGTAATATGGACCTCGGAAAAGAATATAATTTCTGGGAAACATAACAATGGAGAATGCAATTATAATATTAGAACAATGGACTAACCATAACAATATGGAGATAAACACAGAAAAAACTCTATCAACTATTAATTTTTAGATGAGTCGTATTTATTACACATCTGCTTCACTTTCGTACCTATTTTGAGAACATGTTTCGCAAATCATCGTTTGCATCTTCGGCTCTTATGCGACTAAAGCTTGATCCAGTGGTGTGGGTAATTCTGGGGTTGCTGCTGCCATCTGTTGATTTAGTGATGAACTTAAATGTGGGATTCTCTTCTGGCGGGATTTCAAAGTTCATCAGCTGGTTTTTATGTTTTTCTATGTATATTCTCTCCCATATGACGAGTTCACTATGTTTTTGTACGTATTTTAGTAATTCTGTGCTATCTTCAATTTCATGATTTTCAGACCAGAAATGAGCTGCTATTGCTGACTTATCAATATTTTTGTATCTTAAGTGCCTGAAGTGTTCTTTCTTTCTAGTGCCATGTTTCTTTTTGTCCTCCCTATGTAAATTTTTTCACAGTCTTTACACTTAATCTTGTAAATGCCTGACTTTTCCTCTGGTTTTATCTTATCAGTATTATTACTGTGAAGTAGGTTTTTAATGTTGTAATTATTTTTTGGTGCCAATGTTATATTGTATTTCTTGAATATTTTTTGGAACTTTTTTGTGGCCCAGGGGTGGTAAGTAAATTTAGCAAATCTAATTTCTTGTTTTATTGGTGTGAGAGCTGTGATCTGTTTTAATCTCTTTTGAAGTTTGAATGATTTTAGTTTTTTATCTACAAGGTTTTTTCCATATCCATTTTTAATTGCAGTTTTTAAGATTTGATGGTATTTGTTTTGATATTCTTGCTGGCTGAGGGGTAGATTTACTAATCTGTGTGTGAGACTGTTGATGGTTGCATGTTTGTGTGGAATTGGGTTGAAACTATTTGCTTTGATGTAATTATCTGTGTGTGTTGCTTTTCTATGGATACCAAATTTTCATTGCTTTTTTTGATTTTAAGGTCTAAAATAGGTAGAGTACAGTACTCTTCAATTTCCACTGTGAATTGTATGCTGGGTTCTTGCAGGTTGAGTAGTTTCAAAGCATCATCTGTTTGTTTTTAGGGCACTATCAAAATCAAAATCACATCAAAATTATTTTGTCTTCGATGGAAAATATTATAAACAAATTTCAGGACTAGCTATGGGAAGCCCGCTATCACCATTTTTGGCCAATCTATACATGAGCTTTTTCGAAACACATATAACTAAAGCCTTCCCTCATATTTTTAAAACATGGTACAGATACGTAGACAACATCTTTGCAATAGGCACTTAAGATACAAAAATATTGATAAGTCCGCAATAGCAGCTAATTTCTGGTCTGAAAATCATGAAATTGAAGATAGCACAGAATTACTAAAATACGTACATAAACATAGTGAACTCGTCATATGGGAGAGAATATACATAGAAAAACATAAAAACCAGCTGATGAACTTTGAAATCCCGCCAGAAGAGAATCCCACATTTAAGTTCATCACTAAATCAACAGATGGCAGCAGCAACCCCAGAATTACCCACACCACTGGATCAAGCTTTAGTCGCATAAGAGCCGAAGATGCAAACGATGATTTGCGAAACATGTCCTCAAAATAGGTATGAAAGTAAAGCAGATGTGTAATAAATACGACTCATCTAAAAATTAATAATTATTTCGCTTCACTGTGGTGTTCCAATACAGTTAAATCTGAATATGAACTGTTCACAATGCAACATAAAACAAAATATATATCTGCATATCAATAACAAAAATTTACAAGAGGCGATAACATATTTAGGAATAGAACTAGACCAAAAACTGTAAACAATGTAACAAATAAGATCAACAAAAAGAACAGCTTAAAATGCCTAGCAGGAATAAAATGGGATGGAAATATGGATCTCCTTAATATCACACATAACACATAAAACCCAACCTACTATTTGGAGAACTGTTGGCAACAGTAAACAAGAAACTTAAGAGAAAAGTAGAAACTTCACAAAATAATTCACTAAGAATAGTAACAGGAGCTGTAAAAACAACACCAATTGCTATACTATAAAGCTTCAGAAAAACATGGCCATAGAACTGGAACATGAACTAAAGCACTCAGCACAAAAACTGCAAATTAATAAAAATACACACGTGGTATCACACAAAGGATAATATAAGCAATCTAAAAAGCTAAACAAGCTTCAGAACATACATCAATAACTCAAAACACAAGAACATAATAGTAACAAATATAACAATAGAGGAAACAAGCCCAACAGAATATACTGATATACATTATAAGAATGACCTGTTATATACAATACATGAACAAAACAACTCACCAGATGAAATGAGAGCAATAGCAATAGCCGTAGAAAATGAAAGATATCCAGAAGAATGGCTCCGAATATATACAGATGAATCCTTTATCAACAAACAAGATGATGGTGCAGAGAGTTTTGCACAGCATATAACACTAGACGAAACTTCAAACCATTAAGACGGAGCACTAACAGCCATAAAAGCGGCACTACAGAACATCCTATACAGATCGTACATAAAACAAAACATAGTTATCTTAACAGATTCAAAATTGGCCATAGATGGGATAGTAAATTATAAAAACAAAACAACAAGAAACATCAAAGAAACAAGAAGTTTAATCAAGCTGTTGAATCAAGAAATAATGTCACCCTGCAATCCCAGCCTAAGTTGGACTTTTGGACAATGAACGTGCAGATCATCTAGCAAAACAAGGTGCAGTTCAAAAAATAAAACCTGTGAGACAAATTTAAATTAATAAACAATTAAACAACATTAAGCAACATTTTAAAAGACAGCAGAGACTTGATGAAGATAAACCAAAAGACAAGTACTATAAGAACATTAGAGACAAAGCTGACATACAAAAACTGCCAAGGAAAAACTGCAGTGGCCCTATTTAGAATGGAAACTGGCCATGACTGTCTTGCAGAACACCTTTATAAAATATACTGCATACCTACACCCAAGTACACTATCTGCAAAGAGGATGTCATCATGGACAAACATCATTTGGACAAATGCAAAGGTCTCAAAAGTGAGAACCTACAGACTTTATATTGGGTAGGCAGGGGAAATCATGCAAATCAACTATTCCCCAGTGCCATTAATGAACAACAACAATTCTTACTAATAGAGCATTTATTTTGAAAATTTAATAGGGGAGAAGTCCCCAGAAACTAGTCTTCATAAAAAACTTGTAAGTGGAGAAAAGTATATACAAGGTTGACTCACTTGCCTAATTTTAGTAATTTGTTTGCTTTATGCCTGAACATTTTAAAATTAATATATATCTTAATCCTAGGAAAACTTCCAGCAATCTCATATACTTAACACACTAATGTTTAAATAATGAAAAAGATATATTTGATATTTATTTGTGCAGTTTCCATTACAATTTCATTACAATGACTAGCATCGAACATGCGCTATTATACATCCTGTACAAATACATGAAATTGCGACCCAAGATTTACTCGCTGACTCAGGTCCCCTGGCCATAAGCCCTTGGTTTTCCTGAGCAGCTTGGTGTCATTTCTTCTTGACCTTCGTTTCTTTTACCCTAATCCACTTTTCTCTTAACCTGTATAAGAATTCTCCTATACATCTATTTTTCTTTTCACCCATCCCCGTTAACATGCGTAACACCACTACCTCTTTGCTCACACTGTCCCATTTCCTATCCCATATTTATCTCCTGCAATTTGTTAACTCCTTACATCCTACCAGATAATGAACAGTGCTCTCTTCATCTCCACAAAATTCACAAATCCCTACCTCACTACTTCTCAACCCTTTTAGATATATTATTCCTACTCTCATCCATGCTATGCCTTCTCTTCCAGTTTTGTCACATTGATTTATATATTTTTCCCTACCACATTCTGTCTTTAAAATTTCAAAGATTTCTTTCCTTCTATACTTTCCCATATCTTCTACCTATGTCTTGTACTCTGGTTCTCACTTTCAAAAACCGTTATGATTTGACTTCTCTGCTCTCCATAAATCTCCCATTCCTATCTTCGATACCATTCTTTCCAATTCCAACTACCAACTATTTTGTGTTCTTAATGCTTTTCTGTTGCTTAATGCACAGATTCAATAATTCCCTCTCTGCCCTTTAATACACTTATACCAGAATTTCATTATTCTCTCAAAAATTATTCCCCTCCTTTTTGTATTTCACAACTCTAGTAATACCACTTCTCTTGGTGCCAATTAAAAGATATATACCAAGGACCTCAACCAGCTTGTTCCAACTACAACACACATGTGCTTCACCTTATTGGCTACCATACATACACCTGTTTATTGCTTAGGTTTGAAATGAATGCATGAACAGCTTACCTCTTTATTTACCACATACCACATGACACATACAGTTAACTTTCCAACAAGAATCCAAAATAATTCATCCACAGCTATTGATAACATATTTGTAAATTCAGATATAACTAAATTTTGCTCTGTCTCATCAAAAACTAATGGACTATCAGATCATGATGCACAAATTCTAAGGATTGATAAGATAAATTTAAAACTCAAACCTAAATACACATATATTAAATATAGGGAAATAAACGAAAATACTCTGAATGAATTTAGTAAGAACCTTAAACTTGAATCTTGGAAACAAACTTATGAGGTTAATGGAACCAACAACAAATATAATAGCTTTCTTCAATGCTTTAAAACTAAGTTTGAATTCTGCTTCCCATCCAAGTATAAAAAAACATTTAACTTTAAAAAAGACAATTCCTGGCTCACTTTAGGAATTAAAACCTCATGCAGGCACAAAAGAGAACTATATCAGCAAGTTAGAATCAGTAACAATTTGCATTTTAAAAAGTACTACAAAAAATATTGTAAACTTCTAAAGAAGGTAATAATAGCAGCTAAAGTATTGCATTATAATAAACTAATTCAAAACTCAGACAATAAAATAAAAACCACTTGGAATATAATAAAAAATGTGACACGTAAACACTCATCAGAAAATTGCCCAATAACACTCAATGTTGACAATCATGAAATTGCCAAACCTCTTGTAGTTGCAGAATTGTTTAACAGATTCTTTTTGGATGTAACAAAAAAATTAAATATTAATTATGGAAGTAAAGATGCAGCACTAGAATTTCTAAGTTCAAGTTTCACAAACAATGTACCTACATTTAAAATCAGTTTAACTACACCTTCCGAAATAAATAAAATTATTGACTCTTTAAAAATGAAGAATTCTTCCGGTTATGATGAAATAACTACAAAAATCCTAAAATCTTGCTCCTCACAAATTAGCATTCCCCTTAGTTATTTATGTAATGAGTCTCTAAAGACTGGTATTTTCCCTGACAGAATGAAATACTCAGTTGTTAAACCTCTTTTCAAAACAGGCGAACGCAATAATGTTTCAAATTATAGACCAATATCTCTCTTGCCAATATTTTCAAAAGTTCTTGAAAAAGTAATGTTCACCAGACTGTATAAACACCTTGAATGTAACAACATACTTGTCAGTGATCAGTTTGGATTCAGAAAAGGAATATCGACTAATAATGCAACTTACAAGCTTACACATGAAGTGTTGACTGCCTTAAATGATAAAAGACATGTAGGTGGAATTTTTTGTGATCTAGCAAAGGCTTTTGATTGTGTTAATCATGACATTCTTACAGCAAAACTGGAATTCTATGGGATAAAAAATGAACATTTAAGATGGTTTGTATCATATCTAAATGAAAGAAAACAGAGTGTTGAAGTAGCTGTCAGTGATATTGGTTATGAAAAACAAACTTCGAACTGGAAAATAGTAACTCATGGAGTACCCCAAGGTTCCGTGTTAGGGCCTTTATTATTTCTTATCTATATAAATGACCTCTCACTTTATATAAAGGACATTGCAAGTACAGTTCTTTTTGCTGATGACACTAGTGTCCTGGTGACCAGTACAAATTTAAACGAGTGTACAATTAAAATGAATTATGTTTTGAACTGTATGTCATGCTGGTTTAAAGCAAACAAATTATCTGTGAATCTAGACAAAACAAAAGTGGTCAAATTTATAACCTGTCGTACACCACATACTGAAATAGAAATCAGGATTAATGATATGTTATTAGAAGAAATTGACAGCATAAAATTTCTGGGCCTTCATGTGGACAGATGTTTAGATTGGAAAGCTCACATAAATTATATCTTACCTAAACTTAGCTCTGCCTGTTATGCTATCCGAGAGCTGGTTAATGTGAGTTCTATTGACACACTTAAATTGGTATATTATGCATACTTCAACTCTATTATGGAGTATGGAATATTATTTTGGGGCAACTCAGTAGAAAGTAAAAAAAATATTCCTTATGCAAAAGAGGGTTATAAGAATCATTACTAACACCCACACCAGATGCTCCTGTAAAGATCTTTTTACAAGATTGAAGATATTAACGCTTCCTTGCATGTATATATTCTCGATCCTAAAATTCTTTGTATGCAATCATGCCTTATTTGCAACAAATAATGTAATTCACAAAATAAACACTAGACAAAAGTATAATATCCATTATTCCAGTGCTAAACTTTCTTGCTTCCAGAAAGGTGTGTATTATGAAACTATCAAAATATTTGGCGCACTTCCTAATGTTCTCAAAGAAAAAGTTGATAATTTCGGTGCTTTTAAAAAAGCTCTTAGAGAGTACCTTTGCTCAAAATCTTTTTATTCTGTACAAGATTATCTGAATGACAAATTATCCTGATAATGCTTCTGTAGCTCTATAAGTAGTATTTAACTATTCCAATGACAAATCATTACTTATAAATATTTGATGCAAGCTGAAAGTTTATTTTTAATCTATATGTATTTAATAAATAACAAGAATGGTTTCCATTGCAAAAAGGTTGAGACGTACTGGCATAAGACAAGTGAAAGCTGGTTTAAAAAGTGTTTCATTTTGTATCAGATATAATTATCCCTGCTTTGTTTTCCATATTGTTGTTCATATTGCCTGTGTACTATAACATGTGTCTTATGTTAACTTTTGTACATATATATACGCTATTAAACTTTATACCTCTAGACATGTTCAATGTTCACAGCCTTTTCTGGCTACAAGTGAACCTACTGAACGCAAATCAATCTAATCTAATCTAATCATATTGTGAGTGCAGCATCAGGGATTGCTTCCAGTTTTTCTGAATCAAACACCCTCTCTGGCTGTTGCTAATTTATTTTGTCTTAGACTCTACATTTTTCTTGTAGTACAGTAAATATACAGTATTTGGGGTTTTTTAACTGAATATTATGGGAACCTATCTTGTCTTCACAGCTTCATTCTCAATACTGATCTGTTTTCAATATAATACAAAAGCAAAAGAACAACAGAACTAAAAAGCAAACACAGACAGAAAAATCTGGTTAACTTTGCTTTTCTGAACAGACCATTATGCCATACAAAGAAATCTAAAAATACTAAAAACATTTCAGGTAGAACTAAGTCACACTTTGGGATTCCATTTAGATTTGGAAGAAAGGAGCACATTTTTAATATAAAACATCCTACCCCAGAAACAACATACTATTACAGAGGTTCAACCAACACCTCTAAGACCAACCACCACAAGGAATGATGCCAGGAACTGAGAGTAAATACCTACACAAACATGTCTTCCATTTTAAATACAGCAAGTAATGTACTATCCAAACGTCAATTCAGTAATCAATCTAATTAATCATTTTATGTTTCACTGTTATTTAAAAAGTCTGTAGCATATCAAACCAAACCATTGAAGCATCACATTAATTTCTTCCTACATTATTTCAAAAGAGCCCCAATATTACGGTAAAAGTCACTTTGTTCACTTTTTAATTCTGCTGTTTATACAGAAGAGTCAAACATCTGAACAAAATTCAGAGCAAGGGAATAAAGAGTTGAGGGCAGTAAGCTGCAAAGTGTATCCGATGGATTGAGGGTCCTAGATCATAAAGCATACCAAAGGGATAGAGGGCCCTCAGCTGTAAAGTGTAGCTGAGGGATTTGTTTTATAAGAGGGGTGAAGCAGTTGCAGCCAAAAGCCACAACAATGAGCAATGACAGGGCATAGCCATGGCATCTGTGAAGTTACATAGATTCCATTGACTCATGATCTTAGGGAAAAAGTTTGGGTAATATCTAAAAGCAAGTTGTATAAAAATTAGTAAACAGTATGATTGGAAGAAAGAGGGGGAAGCTTTTTTTCTAAACATGGTAGTAGAGCTTAAATAGCACAATTTTTTTGCAAATTTTGCAACTTCTCATTGGTTTGTACTTTCCACCATATATATTGTACAAAAATGCAGTACTTTGACATTTAGCAATTTATTTTTTTTTATAAGAAAGGGCCTTTATACCACAATCCTCCCCTAAATCATCTTCCTTTCGCTTTTGATGTGGGTGTAACTACATAAGATTTTACCTTCCTTCACCCACTCAAGTACACTTGCCACTTGCTTAACAGCTGCTTTAACATTTTCAAGGTTTTTTCACCACTTTATACCATATGCTGAAAGCCATTTGAATCCTATGAAGCATTTTTTTTTTTTCTTTTTATATTCAAGAAATTTTTCTGTTAGGGGATTGAAGAATTTATCACCATTAATTAAAACCTTTTCAAAGTTTTCCTCAACCTATGTAAGCGTAAGGAGAAAGGGCAAAACCATTATAGTTATGGCAAATATAAAAAGGTGGAGAAAAAGTTGAGAAATAGTGTTGTAAATAACAGGCAGAAGTACGTGTTTTAAAGGTGTTCTACTTTCATAGGAAAAATGTTGCATGTCAGACCAAAACACAACCATAAGAGCAGTGCTGAATGAGAATAACTACTGACAACCTCCATTGTATTTTAGATAAACTGATGTTTTAGCTATGTCTTCCTGTTCCGTTGCACTTGCAGCCAAAGGCTTTGCTTATAAAAACATCCCTTAGCTATGCTTTGAGGTGCCTCAATATCCCAACTACATGTTGACGCTCAGGGCCTTCAAGCCATGGAGAAGAGTGTATTGCTCTCGTATTGCATCTGTGAAATTACAGCATATTATGGTGCTATCTTTATTGAAAATTGGGAATTGAGGTTTAAAGTAAGATCAGCTGAGGATAAAAATCTGTCACAGGTATAATAGTTTACAAACTCTTGTCATTTCTATTTCACAGTTATATGTAAAACAGCATAATCACCAATCCAATACAAGGTACTCCCATTTTACGATTTTAATCTAACTGCATAAAACAACTGCTGCACAAAAATGTTGCTTACAAAATATAGGTAATTCCTACAATTCTTGCATAAAGAAACCAATATTTTCAACAAGCAATGAAAACTGGACTTCTATGCAGTATGGTTGCTATCACGCTCAGGTAATAAGAGTAGTGTTTACCACTTACTAACAACGGTATATCTCTACTTTCGAGGATAAGCCTTCTTTTATTTTATAATGCCTTGGCAATATGTTGATAGTAAATACTGACTTACCCAACAAGTAAAAAAATGACGACTGACAACAGAAAGTAGTTGGTCTGATAATATAAGAGATTGTTTACTACTCTGTTTCCCCATTTTTCGAAATCTTTAAAATTCGGAATTTGAAACCTTGCAGATTCCAGTAAGAAGTCGTCCAAACTCCTCAGTGGAGCTGTTTCCAAGTCCATTCCTTTTCTCTCCATACCTCTTGACAGTTGACTAGATTTGATGACTAACAAAATCGTACTACCGATTTTAGTTTATCGAAGTTTTCGACTTTAGTCGGCAGTTATCGAATACTTCGATGGTGTAAACAAACAGCACTTTTGCATTCAGGACCTACGTACAATAATACTTTATGCTTCCGCAGTTAACTTGCACTCTCCGTAATAGACGAATTTCCATTTAAATGCATTATTCTAATTCTCTTGTGATGTGATCATCTGTCGTAATTTTACATATGATGTCACTCACAACACCAGCAAACCGCTACCAACCGGTGTTATGTGTCCCGGGTACCAACTTAAGAATTTCTGTGGGTTGGTAACGGATATTCATACAGATCTTTTTATACAACTATTTTTCAACCTTTAGAAATGTACTATGAGTATTGTCTGATTTTACATTTTCATATGCACTCTTTCTGCACGGGAGTCACTGACAACTTTCACCAATTTCCTCTTTGTGAATGGAGGAAACAGCCAAGGAATTAAGCCTAACTTGGCCCAAGGCGTTCCTAAGGAAATACTTAATTCTTCTCAATGTACTGAAACTTCTCTCTGCCTCGTCTGTTAGAATTGGAGTTATTAGTACAATTTGCAGCGTTTTGTGTAAATTCAGAAAATGCTCACTCAAAGGAGTGTTGTATGCAAAAATGAAAGGTTCACTGACTGAAGGGATATCTCTGAATGTGTCATTGTTATAAATTCATTTTTTACTTTTCGTAGGAGAGCATGGGATTCTAATTTGATGCAAATTTCATCACAGAATCAGCAGGGATTTTTTTCTGAAAGTAATACATTTTTTGGGTCAATAACTCCAAAAGTAGCGAATATATGAGATTGATTGACCACTGTGTCACACAGTTCCTTGGTATCGGAATTCGCGTTCGCTTCAATACAGTAATTCTGTCATTTTCTTGAGGAAGGAGCAAAGTTATCATCAACCTGGTACCTTCTATTATTATCACTAATTTCAGACACAGCTGATTCAAAATACTGTAAAGCACGATTTCTTATTAAAGAAACTGTTTTAGAAAGTTCTGGTCTTTTTTCGTCCTTCTTATTGGGTGAATGTAAAATTATTCGGTTGATTAACTTAATCGTTCATCTTCAAGTTTTTCTTCTACATTTAATGAATGAGAGTGACTTTTCAGTATATAATCACCCGATTCATTTTAAAACCACACTATGTTGTCCACCAAACAATTAACATTCCAACAAGAACCCCTGAAGGCTAAAACTTCATATAACGGGCCTCAAACTAGCCGGTCTCAATGATAACTGTGAGCGATGTATAAAGAGGAGATTAGGGAAGCGAGGGAGGTATACACACCTAACTGGCGAAGTGTGTAGATGGGAGGAGAGTGACCGCGAGCCATTGAGGATTGTAAGTTTTGATAACCATTTAGAATTATGGTAAAATAAATTATTATTTGTGATGATAATTACAACTGAATAAAACATGGAATAAATGTTTTCTTCAAATTAAAAGAAAACTATAAGATGCGTGATATCGGTGGGTTACGGCCCCTCTGGCCCTTAATGATAGTCCGCTCCTGATTAGATGTGTATTTTGTGATCTGGCTAAGGCTTTTGACTGTGTTAATCATACAATTCTTATATAAAAGCTAATGTTTTGTGGAATTAATAGTATACACCTTAGTTGGTTTAAGTCGTATTTTGAGAACAGGAGGCAAATTGTTGAGATAAAGAATTCTCAACAGGGGCAGAGTTCTGCTTTGGAGATTATTAAGCAATGAGCTCCACAAGGTTCAATTCACGGCCCCTTACTCTTAATTTGTATTAACAATCTCCCCATAGCAATGAGAATCATCGTAAATACTGTCTTGTTTGCTGATAATACTAGCATAATAGTGACTAGCAGCAACTTATATGATTTTGTACTAAAACTAATAATGCATTCAGCAGTATATGCAATTGGATTAAGGTGAATAAACTCACATTAAATATTGACAAATCCAAAGTCTTGCTGTTTGGGGTATACAGTTCGAAAAATCTTTCTATGCGCATAGCAGAGAACTGTGCCCGATCAGACTTCTCTTATTTAAATTCTTGGGTTCGCAGAGTGATGCGAATCTTAATTGGAAAGGAAAGAAAACTGTAGTGTTTAACGTCCGTTTTACTACATACGGCACGCAGGCGGTGACACTGACGATACATGAGACGACGATGGATCATCGGTGGAACAAGATGGTGGGGGAAACCGGAGATCCCGGAGAAGACCGAACCCAGCGCCGTGTTTTTTCTTTAATGTACGTCCTCCAACGTTAAGTAATACCTGACGATGAATGTAATGGGTGAAATAATGCTAAAATAAGTCCGAGGTCCATAGAGCTTAGAGTTAACCGGCATTCGTATTTCAGGATAAGGGAAAACCTCATAAAAAGTCGTATCCAGGTAACTCACCTTAACCGAGATTCAAACTCGGGACCTCTTGAACGCGAGGCAGGCACGCTACTATCTACGCTACCGAGGTGGGCCAGCGCCGTGTTGCCCACGGCTAATCCCACTTTACGGTCGCTGGGATCTAATCCGAGTCAACCTGGAATTGAAAAGCTCAAATAGAGAATATCACACCCAAGTTGAGATCGGCTACCTTTGCGCCTAGGTCGTTGAACTCTTTTTGTCTAATTCAACTCTAACAGGTATAATATGCGTATTTTTGTTCACTAATGAAATATGGTTTGATATTCTGGGGTAACTCGGTGGAACGTAAGCAAGTTTTCACATTACAGAACAGAGCCATTAGAGCGTAAGGTGGCATCAATGTTACGGCTCCATGTAAGGGTTTGTTTCCATATCAAATAACAAGACTACTTTGCACAAAATATTAATATACATAGCATAAATACTAGACAAAGAATGCACTTAAATAAACACAGTGCCAGATTGATTTGTTTCCAGAAATAAGTATATTACGATCGTGTCAGAATATTCCATATCCTTCCAAAATACTTAGGATTACGATTACTACGGAGGGGATTGAGCAGTGTGATCAGTCTTGACTTATTGTACCTATGGTCTCAAATAGGACATCTCCGGGAGGAAGGATGAGGCGAGAGGAGACAGAGGACGGCCATCCCAAAGAGCGACAACAGTGCAGAAGTCAGTGTCCCTACATTTTACTTAAATGAAAACCTACGGTAGGCCAGGACAACGGACATTCTTCCTACTGTGGTTTGGAAGTGATCCCAGCAGCCGGTTTGGAGTCCGGCAACTGACCTACAAGAAGAGGAAGTGGCTTACTCAGAGTATATCACCTGCCATGCACCGCGGGCACACCCGCCGACACGTCTAACCTGAAAGAAAAATGTGTGTAGTGTTTAACGCCCGCTTTTACTACATACGGCACCGCAAGTGATGACACTGATGATACATGAGATGAAGATGGAGCACCGGTGGAATGAGATGGCGGGAGAAACCGGAGATCCCGGAGAAAACCCGCCCCAGCGCCGTATTGTCCACCACAAATCTCACTTTGCGGTCGCCTGGTACCCTGAAAGAGACCACTACATGAGAGATGATGTGAAATGATAATGAACATAAATTGGAGGGATAGAGTAGCCCACCTCGGTAGCGTAGATGGTAGCGTGTGTGTCTCACGTTCAAGAGGTCCCGAGTTCGAATCTCGGTCAGGGTGAGTTACATGGATAAGGTTTTTTCGGGGTTTTCCTTTATCCTTAAAGACGAATGTCGAGTAGCTGTAAACTCCATGCACCCTGGACACATTTGGGCATAATTTCACGCAGTTCATTCACCGTCCGATGTGACCTTAACGTTGAAGGACGTAAAATTAAAAAAAAGGAAATTTGGGGGATATAACTAGCCTACCCAGCATTCACCTGGCCACCCATGAAAAACCATAAAAACCCCAAGGGTAAGGTAATCACGGGAATCGAACCCGGGCCTCCCGAATGCGGTCCACAGACGAAACCTCCTGAGCCATCCCGTTCGGTTAAAAAATACTTAACATTACAATATTTAGGGAAAATGGATAATTATAAGACTGCTCTTAAAAACTATCTATGCAGTAAAGCCTTTTACTCGGTACAGGAATTTATGGATGATGGTTAATGTGTCTTGTGGTATAAAATGAATGTAATGTACCATTGCATTGGTTTAATGTATTATCTCCACAAACAATGGTTGTCACATTTTCTTGGGTAAGTAATTGTATAATCTTATGTGTAGTAGTAATAGTTCTTAAAATGTTTTCCTCTTTCAGTCATATGTTACATATGTTATATGTTTGTTTGTGGTGGTGGAAAAGTTAGAAGAAGGCAGGTTTTGATGTATGGTGATGGTAGTTAAAATGATTAACGTTGATTTTGTGAGGTTCTTTTCTAGTTTTTTTCTGTCCTAGAGCGCTTCTCAGAGATAGGTGCAAACGAACAAAACAGACAACAACGCTGCACTCACAGAATAACACTTTTGTAGACGTAGAACTCCAAACGGCTACAAACGGCTCCAAACTTGAAACAGCCAAACGTCTGCCGTGATACCAATACGCCAGTGCTCCCAGATATGACTAGGCACACTAAACCTTGCGTTGCTATTTCCCCAATCTCGGCTTCACCTCTGAGGCTGCACTGGAGGCCTAAACATCATTACGATATTGTGCCTGTTCCGTATTGTAAAACGATACCTGACATTCGTCTTTAAGGATAATAGAAAACCCCGGAAAAACCTTATCTAGGTAACTCACCTGACCGAGATTCAAACTCGGGACCTCTTGATACCACTTCAGTTAACCATGGCCGACTGCTATTTACGTATAGCCTTTGAATTCGGCACTAACCTATGTTATGCAGGGCCATCTATTACGCGTTATATATCGCATCTCATGCTTAGAAGACAGTACAGGTCTTATGGGGCGCCCTGTTGCCACATGTATGTACTATACATACAATCGCAACTTTGGCCTCGGCAGCGAATGGCCTGTGGGTTTAATATTGTACTGTAAATGATTCATCATTAATACCAAGCAATTTATATAATAATTTAAATTATTTAGTTTTTTCATTAATATATAAGAGATTTTATAAATTTTTATCTTTATTTAAGAATAATTTTGGCATTTTTAGTTAAAATACCAATGTATTTAGTTCATTTATGACTTCCTAAGGCTCATGTTGAAGCCATCTACACTGCTCTTAAATTCTATTTTAAGATTCAAATTTTGCATGCATGATTTTATTTTAGTTTTTACTCCTTTTACTTCTTACTTTAGTAGTTCAAAACACGATTTTGCAGACAAAAATATATATTATAACAAACAAAATGGAGGCATACAATGAAGAACGGTTTAAATATGTCCGTTACCTTTAAGCTTCTTCAATGTCACCTGATAAGGATGCAATTCTTACCATTTCGTCGTTCATTACTCTCGATGAACCGGGTTGTGGTGACTCTGAAGGTGCAGTTTCTGTTGAGAGCGACGACGACGACGACGACGACGACGATGATGATGATGATGATGATGACAACGACGACTGCAAACGAAAGGTTCAATCACGGTCAATCCTTTCAGTTTCATCCACATAGTGCGTCCAGTTCTGTACCGTAACATGCTTGTATGCCTCTGAGACCAGTCCCCTCATTTCTGCTTGTTTGAATCATACGTTGTTCATTTTTATGTAGTTCTTTACCTGTGACCATACCATTTCGATTGCATTTAATTCACAAT
This sequence comes from Mantis religiosa, assembly GCA_030765055.1. Lineage (NCBI taxonomy): Eukaryota > Metazoa > Arthropoda > Insecta > Mantodea > Mantidae > Mantis > Mantis religiosa. The sequence continues at coordinate 76,983,356 of CM060950.1, read as the reverse complement.
GGTATGGAGACAATCGAAGAACTTGCCGTTCTGCTGCCTTTGCCATTTCATCTACAATGCATTTATCATCCATATCTCTATATTGAGCCACAAGAAATAAAAGCATGACAGACTGGTACGGGATTCCTTTCCGAGTAAGCCAAGCAATTATGTTATTTTTACTCCAAGAATTAACAGGTCAAAGATCGCTTTTCCTGCTGTGATATTTTACATTATCGATTACAATAATAGCTTCCTTAGGGCTGTTGGGGAGCAGTTGTTCAACGAACCACTTCTCAGATATAACTCGACAGAGCGTTGAGGCGTATTGACCTTCAGGTGACCAGTGCTGCATTCGTTCCTTATCGGGTCTTATCTGGGCGATTAGACGAGAGAAATATTAGTAAGATGATGTACATTAGGTTATGAAACACAAATAGAGCAATTGGAAGCTGTGTGTGTCTTTATGACATGTTTCCTCGCGCGTGCCGATGTATGACAATTGCTGTCTAGAAGACATGATTATATCCCAACAGAGTAAACATACACTGGACTGACCGTGTATGTGCGATAAGCTCAGGTAAATATCTCTGTGTTGCGAATTTTTTCCGATACGCCGTCTCGCTTTGCCATGTAGTACTTCCCCTGATATTTCATCATGTGCGTCGGCTATGTTTCTTTTGCACAAAAATGTTAGTTCAGCATTGTTTATAAACCCTTGCTCATTACTAGCAAGGAACAAAGCAAATCTTGCTCCGTGACCCCGAGGTGGCCTGAGTCCTGAGTTTAGTCCCTCAATTGCTGCCTGACGGACACTTTTATGTTGGTATCCTTCCACGCCTTTGTCATAATAGGACCTAAATTTACCTAGGATTCATCAGTGTAAACAACTGGTTTTCCCCTGTCTCTAAACCTTATCTTTAAGATACCTATGTCACCATCTGATAATATCATCTCTTTCAATTAGTATACGCTTTACCCCTTCTTTCATATTCTAACCGCAAATCGTGTAGGAACCTATTCAATGTGGCCCTTGAGAAATTAGGTAGGGTGTCACTCTGTTTACCCTTGCCAAAACTAGATTCAACATGGGTGGAATGTTTTCAAGCAGGAAAGAATGAATAATACGCCGCACTCCGCTTTGCACTATTCCAACATATTGAAATAAACCAGAGTTCTTTTAAGAGCTGAAGCTTTCCGGGCGACGAATATGCTCACTATCTTCTCGGGCTGCAAGCCGGGTGAAAAGACGATTAGATATCGACGTTTCGGGAGTGTGCATATCTCCCATCATCAGGATATTTATAAAATGTTATAACCACAAATGAAACACTGGATATAACACAAATATAAACAAAGACAAAACACTATCAAAATTCGCATTACTGAACAAAAGACAGTTTTCAGTAAATTAAACGCCAGGTCAGGAGATGGCGTGAGTATAGAAAATTGTGTCAAAGAAACGTAACTAACTTGATTATTAAACTGTATGGATCTTTGCTTTTTATATCCACGGATTTCCATATTTTAATGCCGATTTCCATGAGGAGTTGAACTGAAATCCAGCTTCACGATTAAGCGTGCTCCTTTCAGAGGATATCGCCAAAGCCTTCTTAATTCTCCGCTCCCATAAACTGTTGCATATTGCCAAGATGGTCGTCTCCCGAAAATTGACTCTATGATCGTTATCGAAACAATGCTCTGCCAGCCCAGACTTCTCAAGTTGCATTAAACGAATGCTCCGTTCATGTTCGATTATTTTGGTAACGATGGTCCTTCCGCTTTGTCCTATATACGGTGTCCCACATTCACAGGGAATGTAGTACACTCACGGAACTTGGAAGTCCAGTTTGTCTTCCACTGGTCTCACAGATGTTTAAGGGGAGGCATCTGTGAAAAATGCTAAAATCCAGAGTTTACATCAAAACTGCTTGAAAGTTTGTCATTAGGTGGGGTATATGGAATCTAGTTATGCTTTCAAAATTTAACTTTCTATCTTAAATAGTTTTTTTAACAAAAATATTAAGTTCTTTTTATAGTATTATTTTTGTAAGTTATATAAAAAGTCCCAGGTCATACAGTTTTTCTTTTAGAATCTTTAAATTTTAATTTCAGGTTTCTCTGTACATCAGTTACAAACGTTGCTATACTTTTAAAGTGTGTATCAAGTATTTATGGAGGAAAAAAATCATGTGTGAATATATTAAATTTTTCTTCTTTTATTTATTCATTTATTTATTTATTTTTGCCATTTTGAGATTTAAAATTCAATAATAAGTAAACTATTTAATTTAAACCAACAAAAATACCAACTTTTATGAAACATTTCTTTAGGAATATGTATGCAAAGCTTAATACAAATTCGTCGAGGATTGCAGAAGTTGGAGCATTTTGAAGATACAAAAATGTTCAAAAATTGAAAGTGGCGAAAAATGAATCTAAAGATTTAGATAGAAATTTCACTACTTTCTTTACTTTGAAAACTCCATGCATCATATACAGGCCCTAAAGCTATCATATTACCTTCCTTCTCTTTAATTTGGTTAACTTTGGCCCTTTTTTATAATTTTTCTATCTACAATAGTTTTAAGCAAAAAAAATATAATTTAATTTTTTGCTGCAATTTATTTACATTGGGAAACATATTACATTCTCTACAATTTTTGTTATAAATGATTGGAACTTTGGATTCTGGTTCCTTTAGAGCATGAAATGTGTAGTGTTTAAAGCCCGCTTTTACTACATACGGCACCGCAGGCGGTGACATTGATGATACATGAGATGAAGATGGAGCACAGGTGGATGAGATGGCGAGGGAAACCGGAGGTCCCGGAGAAAACCCGCCCCAGCGCCGTGTTGTCCACCACAATTCTCACTTTGCGGTTGCATGGGATCAAACCCGGGCCGCCTTGGTGAGGGCCAAGCAGTCTAACCACTGAGTCTAACCACTTATGATGGAAACAATGAGCGTTCAGATAGAAATCGGTGTGTGTAGGCTTGCGATATACAACATGTTCCAGTGTACCGTTGCTGTTTTTTGAAACAAGAATGTCCAGGAATGGAAGATATGGATCTTCGGAAGTCCATACATTCTAGGAGGCCTGGAACATGACGGTGATACCACCTTCTTAATATCTGAAGTAAGGTAGGATCTTTTAATAAGTTGTATAATCCGACGTTCGATGGAAGAGGTAGGATTCTTACCGAGAATCCTGTAGGCCGGATCATCTAAGAGCTGTATATCATCTTTATATCGCAAGGCTACACACAGCGATCTCTATTAGAACGCTCATAGTTTCCATCATAAGTCTCAACGTCTGGGAGTTCTCAATACACTGGCCCTCAGAACTTTGTTTATCTCTGATCCCAGCCACTTAAAGGAAGAATTACAGCACCCGAGACTCAGTTTCCATCAAAATGGCTACTCCGCATATGACGTTGAAGCCTCGATCACCAAAGCTAGGAAAGGGAAAGCAGTAATACAGCAAGCACCAGATAAGCCTACCGCTACAGCCTGCATCCCGTTTACCGGCAATATATCCGGCAGAATCAGCAGAATTCTCGCCAAATACAACATTAGGACCTTCCATAGCCACCTCCGAAGATTAAACATCTGTTGAGACCAGTGAAAGACAAACTGGACTTCCAAGTTCCGGGAGTGTACCGCATTCCCTATGAATGTGGGGCATCGTATACAGAACAAACCGGAAGGACCATCGCTACCAGAATAATCGAACATGAACGGAGCATTCGTTTAAAGCAACTTGAGAAGTCTGGGCTGGCAGAGCATTGCTTTGATAACGACCATAGAGTCAATTTTCGGGAGACGACCATCTTGGCAATATGCAACAGCTACTGGGAGCGGAGAGAGATAGAGCCTCCTTGAGGCTATGACGATTTCCTCTGAAAGGAGCACGCTTAATCATGATGCTGGATTTCACTTCAGCTCCTCTTGGAAACCGGCCTTATAATGGAAATCCATCGATTTAAGAAGCAAAGATCAATACAGCTTGATAATCAAGTTAATTAGTTATGCCTCTTTGACACAATTTTCTATACTCACGGTATCTCCTGACCTGGCATTTAGTTTACTGAAAACAGTCCTTTGTTCAGTAATGCGAATTTTGATAGTGTTTTGTCTTTGTTTATATTTGAGTTATATCCAGTGCTTCATTTCTGGTTATAACACGTTGTAAATATCCTGATGATGGGAGAGATTCACACTCCAGAAACGTCAATATCTAATCGTCTTTTCACCTGGCTTACAGCCCGAGAAGAAAGTGAGCATAGAATTCTTTTGTTTCCCGCCCATTTTGCTTTCTTTTTTGATGGGGTTCTTAGGGGACCGTTCATTCGTTCCTTTTTTATTCCATATGCTTATGTTTCTGAACATCCGGTAGCCTTATTTGTTTCTTTCACTGCTACTTTCACTTTCACTGTTACTTGAAAAGTAACATAAGACATTCAATACTAACGTACGGTCCTTAGCAATACTTCGTCTCTTCGTAACTTCCCCTTCCATAAGTACAAGAATTTAAAAAAAACTGTTAAATAACTTTACGTAACACTTCACAATCTTGCACACGCTATGAATATACTCATAGGAACTCTTTTTGCAAACTATTAACCTTTACTGCATCACATTGCCTGCTCTCTGCTAAGACAAGTGAGGCCTGCTTTGGCTTGCGGCTGTCACCATTTCTTTGAACAGATGAATGCCTTTTGTTTATTTGACACATACGACGAATGCAATAAGTTAGAGGATTGTGGTTTCTTTTAGAAATTTTCCTTCAACCCTCCTTTATATTTCTTTGGTTTCGTCTCCCTATGTAAACCCAATAACAAAGAAGTTTCTCGCTTTTCCAATGTAGGCAGCGAGAAACTTCTTTGTTGGGTTTACATCGTGGTACAAAACGAGAGAATTGTAAAGCTTTTCCCGAAATTGCTTAATATAAAAAATTATAACACTCGTCTGAGTTTAAATGGAGACGTCAAGCTTGGCAGGTAGGAACACCGTAGTCTTCTACATCTGAGAAAATATTTTCAGTATTATAGCGGTAAGCTTTATAGTTACCGCATGATGAACATACAATAGGCAAATATCGGAATTTTTACCGAAAAACAAGCATTTTCGATCAATTTGGGCCCATAGAAACACAAAACGAATGTAAAATTGACATAAGCTGATAGAGAAAATATTCTGCATAAGACAGTGTGTTCAAAGCTGCAAATTATTACAAATAATTATTTATATATGTTGGCAACAACGTGAGGGTAGAAAAGGACGAAGCTAATGAGAATTCGCGTGTGTTAGACAGAGAAAGACATATCCCATTTACTTCCTACTGTCTTTTAAGGTTGAGACAAGCTATAGTTGTTGCTGCCATTCGGCTGACACGTAATACTTGACGACTTAAAGCTTTGAAGTTGTATTTTGGCTCTTAATATGTCTGTTACTGCACAAGCCTTACTGTGAAAAACCATTGGAATGAAATCTGTGCAGTTTAGATAGAAAATTAGGTTCCTGTGGTTAGAGTTCACAGTACACTGCAGACAGACAGCGTTTCGAGGTTCAGATCTATTTAATGGTTAAATTGTTTATGCACAACACACTAAGTGGGGGCCAATGATCAGGTTGCAACGTCGTGCACGTGTACTTGTATATTTATTGCGTAAAAATAAAATATTGTCACGAGGCAATTCGCGTAAGCGAACGCCGTGAGAGAGAGAGAGAAGCGGGCAGTGAAAGAGACAGATAGCACCAAGCCACGCCCTTTCGGACTGGTTTCAAGCACCAGTCCGAAAGGGCGTGGCTTGGCGCTATCTGTCTCTTTCACTCCCCGCTTCTCTCACTTACGCGAATTGCCTCGTGACAATATATACCAGGTGGTGCAGAGCAAGCTGGCTAGTTTTAGATGCCTATACCTGGTTACTTAGACAGGAGAGGAACATAATAAATGTACCAATTGAAAGTATAGAACATGCCATTTATTTACCTCGTGTTATAGAACTATGTCTTGAAAATTACATCTTCAAATTACAGTTCAGGCATTCTTGCAAGTGTGTAATGAAATTAGAAAACACATGATGCAGCAGGTCTATAGTTGCAATTTCTTCAATAATGGCTTCTGTCAACACTTGTATCCGAGAATTTAAATGCTGAACATCTGAGGAGCAAGAATTTATACATTATAACTGTGGGGGTACTTGGGTATTGCAGAGCTCAGGCAACGACGAAATTTGTGCAGTAGAAGTGAGTGGAGTGTACGGCAAGCGGATCAGTACAACTTTCCTTATTCCAGGTGTTGGTTATTGCTGCTCCGTTGCAACGCGGTAGTCCCCTCTGGCTTACTATTATGCGCAGCTTTTAGAGGGTATATTCTCCTTCTCTCCCAAATAGATCTCTGCAACGAAATTTGCCGAAGTCTACCAATCAGCAATGGCATTTTTAAGTTTGTCTGTGTTAGCAAGCCCACGTGCTTGGTATTACAGTTGTTATAACGTATATTTTACCTAATGCTGCTATGAATTGTTTATTCAAGTAGTATATATTGTAGTGCTGTAAGATGTGTTTTGTGGTTTACTGAATGCTGTTATAAATCTTGTGAGACCATTACCAGATTTAAATATAGTACGAGCAGCTAGTACAGGGAAAAGGCAACTTAAAAGTTTTCAAACAAGACATTTTTAAAAATTGTGATTGGCTATGTGATTGTGAAGTGAAACAGGCTACGTTTTGCTGCCCTTGCATTTTATTTGCTGGTGATCGATTGTGGACAACAACAGCATTACTAATGTAAATGATTTAAATTCAAACATTAAAACTCACGAGTCGTCAGCTATACATTTTTAAACAATATTTTTTTTTAATATTGTGAAACTTAATTTCTTTGGCAAGGGGAATGTAGCTTCGTAGCCTGAAACAGAAGAAGTATAATCTAAATATTTTCAATACATCTATTAGATTTTGTAGGGCGTTTGAATTAGCTTTAAGAGGCCACGATGAGTCAAAATTGTCTTCAAAACCAGGAATTTTTAGGGGCTTAATAAAATACACTACTGAATTACACTCTCTCTTAAAAAGTCACCTAGAAAATGTCGCCATGTTCAAAGGAATATTGAAGACAATCCCAAATAAACTGTTTTGTGTGATTCTGGAAGTCTGTCTTCAAACATCATGCTCTATCATGCCCCTCAGGTAACTATTCTCTTCAATGTAGAAAAGCATCCTTCTGTTTCCGGGAATGTCATTGGCAGAGCTAATACTAATTTTTAAAGCTTGGTTGTCCCATTAAATGTCCTTTCTAAAGTGCTATGAACAATAAAATTCGTGCCTTTGTAGCACAAATGGTAGCATGTCTGCCTCACGTTCAAGAGCCCCGAGTTCGAATCTCGGTCAAGTTGACCTGACCTGGATAAAGTTTTCCCAGGGATTTCTCCTATCGTGAAAGATGAATTTTGGGTAACTCTATGTTCTATGGACCTTGGGCTCATTTGAGCTTATTTCACCTATTTCATTCATTGTCGGATATAACTTAATTTTGGAGGACGTAAATTAAAAAAAGCAACAAAAAAAGTAAAGTGTTGGATCCGACAATTTGACCTTGAAGTTCCGACAATTTGACCTTGAATGACCTTTGAGGTCATGCAATATGACCTAGAAAAATTTGACCTTGAAGTTCCGACAATTTGACCTTGAAGGTTCTGCAATTTGACCTTGAAGGTCATGGTGCACCCTCTGGACGCACCCCCTACGCACTACCCCCGTGCACTCTCTTGAATTTCTGCATCCCCCACGTGCAACCTGGACCTTTTGCATCCTTCGACGCACTCCCTCTTGACTCTCTACCCACCCCCGGGGCACCCCGGTGCACCCTCTTGAATTTCTGCATCCCCCAGGCACTTTTGCGCACCACCTTGCGCATTCTTTGACGTACTCCCGCGCACGCCCTGCATGTGCCACCCACCCCAGGCGCAACCACGTGTACCCCCTTGACGCATTGCTGGACGCACCCGCTTGACCACCAGCATTCCCCGACGCACCGCACTTTCCTACCCCGAGCACCCTTCGGACAGGCTATATACTCCGTTGACGAACTGATCTACGCGTGCGCGCACGCGTTCGCGTACATGGCGCGGCGCCCCGGGAGATTGATCTTGGGTCTACAGACCATGGCCTTGAAGGTTATGGTGCACCCTATGGACTGGTTGCATCCCCCGACGCATCCCCTTGCAGCCCCTAACCACCCCGCGCACTTGACCCTCTGCATCTGCCACTTACCCCCTATGCACCCTCTTGACTTTATGCATCCCTTGACGCACTCCCGCTGAACCTCTTGACTCTCTGCATTCCTCGACGCACCCTCTTGAATTTCTGCATTTCCCGTGCACCCTCTGGACAGGGAGGCACCCCTGCGCAACCCGACGCACTCTCAGGTACCCCCGTGCACCCTTTTGAATTTCTGCATCCCCCAGGCACCACGCGCAACCTGGAACTTCTGCATCCTTCGACGCACTACCGCGCACCCTCTTGACTGTCTACATCTACCACCAACCCCCGGGGCACCCCAGCGCACCGCGGTGCACCCTCTTGAATTTCTGCATCCCCCAGGCACTTTTGCGCACCACCACCCGCGCATTCTTTGATGTACTTCCGCGCACCCGATGCACGTTCTTGACTCTTTGCATGTGCCACCCACCCCAGGCGCAACCCCGCGTACCCTCTTGACGCATTCCTCGACGCACCCTCTTGACCACCAGCATTCCCCGACGCACTCCCCTTCCCCGAGCACCCTACGGACCCTCCGTTGACGAACTGATCTACGCGTGCGTGCACGCGTTCGCGTACATGGCGCAGCGCCCCGGGAGATTGACCTTGGGTCTGCACGCCATTTGACATTGAAGGTTATGGTGATCTTTTTTATTTTTATTAATACATTGGAATAAAGGTCACGTGACTTTAGGAGAGGGAATGGAGACTGACAAGTGTCTAGTTGGGCGGCCAAGGATCAAAAGGAAGAAATTCAGGTGAGTTTATTGTTGAAACGGAGGCAGGAAGTGACGTGTAAGGCTTTGATTGGTTAAAATAAGAATGTTTTTGATTGGCCCATGCAGAGCCGGATTTCGACCAATGGGGAAAAGGGGTTATCTCTTTGTATTTTTTTAAGAGTACATTAGAATAAAGGTCACGTGACTTTAGGAGAGGGAATGGAGACTGACAAGTGTTTAGTTGGACGGCTAAGGATTAAAAGGAAGAAATTCAGGTGAGTTTATTATTGAAACGGAGGCAGGAAGTGAGGTGTAAGGTTTTGATTAGTTAAAATAAGAATGTTTTTGATTGGCCCATGCAGAGCCGGATTTCGACCAATGGGCAAAAAGGGGTTATCTTTTTTATTTTTATTAAGAACTGGAACGTCCGGTATTGTAGAAGAAAGCAAATTGCTTGTGTGTGCATTCTATTCTTTTAAAAAAGAGTCAGACTTCCGGGTTACAGAAAAAATGCAACATTGCACAAATGTCCTGCTGCAGGTACGTGGATATCTGAGCGTGCAGTATACTGTTTTCGCTCTTTGTTCTGTTTGAACGGCTATAGCTCGACTTTTGTATTCATTTTCCCTTTAAGAGAACTATTGGAAGCACGCGTGCAAGAAACAGCTGATTAAAAATAGAACTTCATCAGAATGAACAGTTTTGAAAACAATATGTGTTGCGCTCCTTTAATGCGCGCTGACTTCCTCCCCACCTCTTTTTATACCGGAAGTTACGCAACCAAAACACCCACGTCTTTTTTCCTGTTACCGTGAGAACTGCTTTTTAGGCAGTTTCTACAGTAATTTCTGAGAAAACACGATGCTTCGCATTTCACTGCCGGAAGTGACGTGTAAGGTTTCGATTGATTAAAATAAGATCGTCTTTGATTGGTCGAGAGGGGTAAAGGCAGAGTTGTGAGAAAACAAATTGCTTGTGTGTGCATTACATTCTTTTAAAAAGAGCATACAGCGGAAATATATAATAATATTTAACTGCATTAACATGAATTAGACCAATAATAAGTTTAAAGTACGTGGTGCGTAAGTGATGAGTGCGAAAAGTAGACATTTCCCTATATCGCATTTGAATACATTCCAGCAATGTTTGTTGTCTTGGCTTTTACCTTGCACGTCCGCTGCTCTAGAGAAAACTAAACTGCTTGTGTGTGTGCCATTTAAAGGAGTAACACTTACGGGTTACAGAAAAAAAATGCAAGCCTGCAAAAGTGTGTCCTGCAGCAGGAGAGTGGATATCTGAGCGTGCAGTTGTACTTTGGTCTGTTTTGAACGGCTATAGCCGAATTCATTTTGCCTTTAAGAGAACGATTGGAAATTTCAGACAAATAACAAGGAATATCTCGGAAGGGTTAACTGGAGGGAAAAGTTATATAAATTACTGTCACATGAATTTCTCAACTCAGTGTTCTAATGAACTAATTGACATTAATTTCGCAATTCTAAATACTTCACAAAGTTCTAAAATTTCGAAATACTTTTGAGCATTCCAAAATTTCCTAAAATTTCTTAAACCCTCTAAAAAAGTGCCTAATTTTTGCAAAAATGCCTAAACTTTTAAAAACTGCCTAAAATTTCATAAAATCCCCAAAAAATTAAAAAATCTATAGTTTGAAAAGTTTCTAATATTTCAAAAAATAAAAAAATTGTGAACTTTCAAAAAAATTTTAATCTTTCAAAAAAATCAGACAAAATGCGCCACGCGCGCACGCGTGCAAGAAACAGCTGATTAGCTATAGGACTTCAACAGAATGATCATTTTGAAACAATAATTTCGCCGAAACAACCAGCTTGTCCTTTGAAATGATTTTCCCTTTAAGAGAAGTTTTGGAAAATTGAGGTAAATAACAAGGAGTATCTCGGAAGGGTTAACTGGAGGGAAAAGCTATATAAATTACTCTCACATGAATTTCTCAGCTTAACGTTCTAATGCAAAAATTTACATGAATTTATCACGACCTTAAGTCGTTCTAATTTACCCTAACATGAACATCTAATTTACGGGTTCTAAGTTAAACTTTCACATGAATACCTCTTCTTGAGATTCTAATTTTACACTTACAAGCAAAATGGAAGGAGTTCTGCATAGGTAAACTGAATAAATGAAATACAGAAAAAGCATTTTTGTTTAAATATATATTACAACTATTAGGCAATATGAACATAACAAAAAACAATAAAATTACAAGGAAAAAAATACATGTCTTATATGCACAAAGAAGAAAATTTTAAAAGAGCCTTCATGATGGACACTAAAGAAAAAATTCACCGTTACATTTCACTGTGTATAACTTGAGTTATATTGCAAAACAGCCACATGAAATTACACAAACTAAAAAGTGTTATTTACATGAATGACGCTCCGTGCTGTCCTAATTAGCACTCTTACAGGTGGTATTGGGGCTTATTTAGAGGATTTTGGTATGTCGGGTAACTATAATCTCCAAGGATCCTGGACTCATTTGAGCATCATTTCACCCAATTTATTCACCGTATTAAGCATGTAGTCACTGCGCTTTAAAAAGAGAAGATGCACAAAGATAAAACTTTAAAAGAGCCTTCATGATGGACACTAAAGATTTAATACACCATTACATTTTACTGTGTATAACTTGAGTTATATTGCAAAACAGCAACATGAAATGACACAAACTAAAAAGTGTTATTTACACGAATGGCGCTCCTTGCTGTCCTAATATTGGGGGCTTATTTAGAGGATTTTGGTATGTCGGGTAACTATAAGATGCAAGGACCTGGGACTCATTTGAACATCATTTGACCCTATTTATTTACCGTATTAAGCATGTAGTCACTGCGCTTTAAAAAGAGAAGATGCACAAAGAAGAACATTTTAATTTTGCCGAAACAACCAACGCGTGCGGTAGGCAACACATGACAAGACGGCGCCTAAAGAACCAAGGTTTGAGGAGCACCACACATATTATTTCAAAATGATCATTCTGTTGAAGTTTTGTTGTTAATCGGCTGTTTCTAGCACGCGTGCTTCCGCGCGCGCGCGGCGCGTCGCATCGGGAAATTTAGCTTGGGTACACCCCGAGTAGTGCCTAATTGCATTCCAAAAAGCCAGCAAATACGCCACAAAAAGGTCTCTAAATACACAAAAACAACCCTCTAAATACCCCAAAAAAGCATAAATGCACTCCCTCAAGCTATTAAGTTTAAAAAAACAGTAAACACGATCCAAATGCCCCTAAATACACTAAAACTATCCCAAATACACTCCAAGAAGCCTCCAAATACAGCAAAAAGGGCAGTTGTGGAAATCCAAATGCTTTTTATTTCCGTAGAAACACACTTTGGTCAACCCTTACAGTAGCATAATTGCGTAACATGCACAAATACAATCTTCCAATTTCGTTGGCCACAAAAAGACTTCGCTTTCAAAACACAGTTGCAGGTACACGAATTCAAATTACGGCGCTCTCATGACTGTCCGATAAACTAGCCACGGCTTCCATTATATACGACCATTCATGTTTCTGGAATGAACAAGAAGGCACCAGAATCTTCTAGTTGTCTAAATTTATCTGCCTTGGCAAAGTCTTTTATTTCCGCGCTATAATTATCTGCCACGGCAATCTCTTAATCTCCGCGTGGCACTATCTGCTTGTGTGCGTTCGCCGCCAGTCGTGACACTACGATTATCTCAAATGGGAAGTCAGAATTTAAAAGTCCATATATATGTGGTTCAGCTCTTAAAAGATTTGACTACCAGTTGAAGCCTACTATCGTCCCACATACCTGTTACAACCTGTTGGAAAATTAACAATATGTTACACTTTTTACACGATTATTTGGATTAATATAAAGAGAACAGATAATTTACCATTTATAAGAATAGTTTCTATTGGAGTACACAAAGTCGTGTCAGTGTAATGTATCATATTTTCCAATTTTTCCTTAAATTTTATTTCATTTCCTTTCGCCTATTTATCTTAATTTACACAATCAACTAAGCGTAACTAGCTGCACTACTCAAATGTTCTGTTTTGCTATCTTAGTTTATTAAACGAATACGTTTGCTAAATAAAGTGTATATATTTGTTTTAACAACAATTTAAGATTTATATGGATTTACACAGTTTTCTGTCATATATTATTGTACAGTATTTTAGATCTCAGTAAACAATTCCTTTCCTGGAGGTTATATCAAACGCCTCTCACCAGAACATATGTAAACAAAAAATGTTCATAAATATTACATATTTGTGATGATAGGTGCTAATATAACATATACATAACATATTACAGTTTAAATAAAACACAGTGAAATATGTATACAAATATACATCTATAAATTAGATTTTAATATTCCGTTATGTTTGCAGTGTCATTTCTATGCGTGTTTGTGTTTTCTTTTATGTCTCCTTTAACTTTAATACCATAAGATTACACATTGCTGCTTCTTCCAGGTCGGAACAGCGCGGTAATTGCATTTATGCGTTGGTTACACTGTAATCTATAAACATTCAGCTGTAAGTCTTGCTTCACAGGGATCTTCACCTTCATTCTGCACCCCGCGGTACCTCGTCCCACGATTGATTCTGTCACAGTTTGTGTGTGAAATCGTTTCCTGATTCTCGTATAGCGAAATCTGTTTCTTCCAAATTGTATGTAATGCATTGCTGACACACCTTTTGGTTCTTTGTGGCCTTACCGATGCTTTCCAAACTCCATGTAACTCTAACTTTTATAAAACGTTACAGTGTCAACCATGAACCCTGGTATTTCCTTGGGTTAAGGGTTTTTGTAAGTTTCTTAAATGTTCAAATTCACATGATGTTTCTTGTCTGCTCACATTTATGTTTGGTTATATTTAAGTTCTTCTTCCCATATTCGTTCACTTTCTGTGTTCCGGAAATTTCTCCATATTTTATATTACCAATACTTCTATGATGTCTGCCGCCTCTGTGTTGCCGTGTACTTGTCTGTAAGTCCGTTTGCATAAAGTCTAATGAGTAGGTGAAGTATGATGGCATATTTTGTGTGCGAGCCTGACGATTTACATTAGTAAGTCTGCATTATTGCTTCCTGGATTGAAATTTGTCAGGTTTTACATTTAGTTACATGTTTGTTATCATTCACTTTACCTCTTGCAATGCAATTACTGCTTGGGTCATTTTACATTTGCTTTTTTTGCATTGTTTAACTTGAGTACCTAACTCACCATTGAATTTGGTACGCCCGTCAAGCTGTGATTTCATTTCAGTATCCATAACCTTAACCATATTATTCATATTAATTTCCTCTGTGGGTAATGTTTATTTACATCATTTATTTATGCTTCTCGCTTTTTCTGAATTGCTCAGTGATATAACAAACTGCGCTATTTGAAATTTTAATTCCCCCCTCATTCTATCTAGTAGGTTTTATACAGTTACTTTCTGTATTTCTAACTTATATCTCATAAATTTATTTAAGTCCTTAGCAAGTTCTGTAGTCGTTTCGTTTATTACAGCTTAGTGATGTAATTTGGATTTCATATTGCAAACTCTACAGGTTCTGCTTTCCACAATTCGTTATATCAGCTGACATATTTATCTATGTTCTGTCTCAATTAAGTTGCTTATTAAGTTATGTCACTATCTAAATATTCCAATAATTTTGCTTTTCTATATTTTTGTGCAAAATTCCCTGATTATATCTGTTTATTTACTCTGCAATCTTAAATACAAAAATCTCCTGCATACAGCCATAACCTAACTTTTATTGAGTCATTTCTTTACTATTTTCTGTTGCCTAAGCCTGATGCCATGATTTCTCTTCCTTTATCCTCTCAATTCTATCAGTTATTTCCTTATTCGTTTCACTGTTTCCTCTTTAACAATGTACATTTATTTTTATGAAAATTAATTCATTTATTATTATTATTATTATTATTATTATTATTATTATTATTATTATTATTATTATTATTATTATTATTATTATTATTATTATTATTATTATTATTATTATTATTATTATTATTATTATTATTATTATTATTATTATTATTATTATTATTATTATTATTATTATTATTATTATTATTATTATTATTATTATTATTATTATTATTATTATTATTATTATTATTATTATTATTATTATTATTATTATTATTATTATTATTATTATTATTATTATTATTATTATTATTATTATTATTATTATTATTATTATTATTATTATTATTATTATTATTATTATTATTATTATTATTATTATTATTATTATTATTATTATTATTATTATTATTATTATTATTATTATTATTATTATTATTATTATTATTATTATTATTATTATTATTATTATTATTATTATTATTATTATTATTATTATTATTATTATTATTATTATTATTATTATTATTATTATTATTATTATTATTATTATTATTATTATTATTATTATTATTATTATTATTATTATTATTATTATTATTATTATTATTATTATTATTATTATTATTATTATTATTATTATTATTATTATTATTATTATTATTATTATTATTATTATTATTATTATTATTATTATTATTATTATTATTATTATTATTATTATTATTATTATTATTATTATTATTATTATTATTATTATTATTATTATTATTATTATTATTATTATTATTATTATTATTATTATTATTATTATTATTATTATTATTATTATTATTATTATTATTATTATTATTATTATTATTATTATTATTATTATTATTATTATTATTATTATTATTATTATTATTATTATTATTATTATTATTATTATTATTATTATTATTATTATTATTATTATTATTATTATTATTATTATTATTATTATTATTATTATTATTATTATTATTATTATTATTATTATTATTATTATTATTATTATTATTATTATTATTATTATTATTATTATTATTATTATTATTATTATTATTATTATTATTATTATTATTATTATTATTATTATTATTATTATTATTATTATTATTATTATTATTATTATTATTATTATTATTATTATTATTATTATTATTATTATTATTATTATTATTATTATTATTATTATTATTATTATTATTATTATTATTATTATTATTATTATTATTATTATTATTATTATTATTATTATTATTATTATTATTATTATTATTATTATTATTATTATTATTATTATTATTATTATTATTATTATTATTATTATTATTATTATTATTATTATTATTATTATTATTATTATTATTATTATTATTATTATTATTATTATTATTATTATTATTATTATTATTATTATTATTATTATTATTATTATTATTATTATTATTATTATTATTATTATTATTATTATTATTATTATTATTATTATTATTATTATTCCAGTTTTTAAGCAAAGCTTCTTACTTGTGAATTGAACTTCTCTTTTTTCCTTCCTCCTCCTCTTGCATCGCTGGTTATCCTTTGTTGTACCTATTCTGGCGCTTCCCTTCTTCTCGGAAATAATCTTCTTTCCGATTTATTACTTTTCAGTCAATCATACTAACAGTGCGTTGACTCCATTTTGTCGCTTTACTTTAACGCAGTAAGTGTGCATTTTATAATATGCTCTCTAGCTCTTGCCTGATGCTTAAGCATAATTAGAGTTGATGAGCGGTAGATTACTATTCCAAGTCAAAGCCTCTTACTGCAGGATGACATTCTTTATTTAATAAAATTTCTAAAAATCGAGAACTGATAATGCAGTTTATACTAGAAAACGTGGTGCAAAGGCAAACAGGACAACCAGAGTAATTACTCCACAGAAAGGTTTCTCACCATCTCGAAAATTACTTGTATAAAAACCTTATTTCTCTCACTTCAGCATTTATTGGTCTACATTTAAAGCGTCCATTACAAAATTAGGTCTCCTAGTTGTCACCTTGTACCAGTTACAGGTTCTTGGTTTGGTCTTGATGAGATAGAATGTTTCCAGTTTTCTCATCGTAACTTGAGAATATTCTTTGTCTGATCCTATCTGTTGTTACTTTAGTATCTCGTACAAATTTTCTGCTTAGATGAGAGAAGTATACAGCTGGAAAATTTTGTACATTCATTTATAAAATTTCGAGTTAATTTTATATACATAAGTAACTGATACTTTCAAATTACAAATAGAACAGTAATTTTAAGAAATACCTGCTTTAGATGATTACTTCGCCAAGAAGTATCGGAGCAAAAGAAAAGAAAAAGACAGTTTCTACTGCAGGTGAACCAGCAAAGAAATTAGGAAGAACAGGTAATACGATTGAAAAGAGCAGGGAACAAAAACCAGCACCGACACAAAAACAATAAATTCAGGAAAACTGTATCTAGAATATGAGTGGCAGGCATACGTAGAAGGAAAAAAGATTATGCTGCTCTGAGAGCAGGAGATCTTTCGATAAATGAAGGGGAGGTGGACATAGGAGAGAGGAGGAGAATGGCGATGGAACCAAGAAGAATGAAGTTGGTAAATTTTATCAAAGCGTAAAGTGCGGTCTGAACCATGGAAAAGGGTAAATCAACCGCCTCGTTCAAAATCATCAGAACCAACCGTTGCACAAAAGCTACCAACGTCACGAGATGTTGGATCAAAGGGTCATATCTACGTTGGCAATACAAGCAACGAGCTGGTCTTCGGTCCAGTGATATAGCAGCATCCAATATAACTTACGAAGAATGTTCTCAACGTTTCTCTGCAGCAAAGGCAGCAGAACCAAGCGATGCATGGAGAAGGAGAAGCAGAGACGAAGAAGTAGTTCAAGCTGCTCGTAACACCATGTACCATTTCAGTAGATCCTCTGTCTTAGTCCTCTGGTGCAGGTACAGATCCAAAAATAAACAAGACGTTTCACGTCAGCGTCAGAACTGAACATATCTGTGGAACAATAAATTTATCATTGAGATTCGGAGCCGAGAATGGCAGAACAGTCAAAAAATGTTTTTCTAGTCATTACTCCGGAACTGCAAGAAGACTTGCCTTAAATATTGATTCCTCATTTTGATCTCGAGTCAACGTGTCACGAAACACCAGAAATTTCTCTACAGAAATTTGTTCAGTGTGTACTTACATATCAAATGTAGAAGATCCTAAATATTTTGTGTAAACCATCATAGTCCAATTTAAACGATAAAATTTGTAATACAGAGACAACTATTTAATAAAACTACGATGCATTTGTTGCAATCAACAAATTAAAAATTGACTATCGCCTAAGCCTACGATATTTTCTTAATTATATTTAAATTACAAGGACATGCATAATAACCGTATTTACTAATGTTTGTCTCGATTGATATGAATTAGTAGAAGAATGTGAATTTATAAAAAAATCTTTGTAGTAGTGATGTGACACAAATTAATTTTTTTTTAGTTTTAATGAAACAGTCATAGATTTGAAGGAGTTAAGATAACCTCAATGAACTTCTAGCATTATGATGGCTACGAGTTTTTTCACAGCTTTGCAGTAGAGAGAAATGCTTCATATGTTACTGTGCTAAACGATAAGCCACATTTATTTTGAGACGACCAGTGATTTATGAATTACTCTTTGACTAGTGTTGTTTGTTTCTTATTTTCTCCGGGGTTTTATATTCTGTAATGATTCTGCGTTTGTTACCTAGCCAACATCTTTGTGGTATTGATATTTGTATTATGTAGTTTATGAAAAAATAGTGTATATATATATAATAACCATAAACTACAAGCTTTTACTTAGAGCTGTAAAAATCAGATATGGAAAACCAAAACCCTCTGTAATATCATGTGGATTTTAATATAGATTGCTTTGTTAATAATGAACGTATAATTTATCGGTGTATTTGGAGAAGTACCTTTTGCAGATCTAATGCTTAATTTTGGTCAACTGTCATTATTAATCCTCTCCCATCTTAAATGAAGGAAACTCCGTAACTGTTTAATACGAGGGCTATCCAGAAAGTAGATTACGTTTTGGAATAAAAAGTAAACAAAGTATAGGAAACAAATTTTATTATATACAGATGAAAGCCACACTCAAATACTACTTTTCGACATAGTCACCATTCAAATTAAGGCATTTATCGTAGCGATGTACGAGCTTGGAAATTCCTTCGTCGAAAAATTCGGCCGCCTGCGCCTTCAACCACTTCGTTACCTCTTCTTGCAGCTGTGCGTCGTCATCAAAACGCTGCAAAGCCAGCCACTTCTTCATTGCTAGGAATAGGTGGAAGTCGCTCGGTGCCAGGTCGGGACTGTACGGCGGATGAGGAAACAACTCCCACTTAAAAGATTCAAGAACTTCACGAGTAACATTTGCCGTGTGGGGCCGGGCATTGTCGTGAATCAACAAGATCTTAGAGCTCAACATTCCTCTGCGCTTGTTTTGAATGGCTCTTCTGAGTTTTTGGAGAGTTTGGCAATACCTTTGAGAGTTTATTGTAGTGCCTCTTTCCAGGAAGTCCACCAAAATCACACCTTTTCTGTCCCAAAAAACAGTCGCCATCATCTTCCTTGCCAACATTGTTTGCATGCATTTCTTGGGTTTTTGGGGAGAACTTGTGTGCCCCCACTGCATTGATTGCAATTTCGTTTCACAGTTCACGTGTTTCACCCATGTTTCGTCACCAGTAAGGATGTGATCGAGTAAAGAGTCACCATCCTTATGGTAAACGTCCAAAAAGTTCAACGCTGCAGCCATTCGCTGATTTTTGTGGTCCTCTGTCAAGATTTTTGGAATCCATCTTGCACAAAACTAGTGGTAACCAAGCTTTTCGCTGATGATTTCGTGCAACAAACTTCGCGAAATTTGTGGAAAACTCAAAGAAAGTTCCGTTATTGTGAACCTTCGATTTTCACGGACTTTAGCATCGACTTTTTCGACAAGTTCGGCAGTCACTATGCTGGGTCTCCCACTTCCATCTTCGTCGTGAACATTGGTTCGGCCATTTTTAAATCTGATGACCCACAGACGCACTCCACCTTCAGTGATAATGTTGTCCCCATACACTTCACAAAGCTGCCGATAGATTTCTATCGGTTTACAGTTTTTTGCAGTCAGAAACCTTATTACTGCACGCACCTCGCAGCTCGCGGGATTTTCAATTAACGCAAACATTTCAAACCGTCACAGTATCTGAACGGAGCACAGCACGAACCTCTCACTAGCACGGCTAGATGGCGACTGAGCTGCGCAACGCTCTGACCCCAAGATGGCCGCGCTAGCCCCGCCCCTAGCGGAAACAGACGAAAACGTAATCTACTTTCTGGATAGCCCTCGTACATACATTACTGTACAAGCAATAGCTCTGATCTGTCAGATATGAATAGTGATTCCTACTTTTTGTAACTTAACGTCCTCCAAAATTAGCTCATGTCAGATGATGAATAAAATGAATTTAATGATGCTCAATGAGCTCAGCGTACTTAAAGTTTAGAGGTCCAAGACATTGGTCTTTCAGGAGAAGGGAAAACACCGTTTAAATTCTTGTGGATATAAATCCTGACCGGGATTCGAACTCGGGACTTGTTGAATGTGGGGAAAACGTGCTGCCCCTTACGCTGCAACGGCGGGCAGTGGTGCGTGCCTTGTATTTATGTTCAACAAAGTTCTGGACTCTCATATTCTCTAGTCATGGAACATATAATTTTGGCGATATAATAAGACAATATTCTCAGTTAAACAGAAGAATGCTGTGACGAAGAACACACTTCAAGTTGACTCGGGTATCTTTAAATACTAGAGTAGCGAAATTAGAGTACACTTTCTCAGTTTTTTAAGTTGTGCTTAAAGCTCATTCATATTTTATACGGCACCACAGGAGGACAATGATGGTATATGATAATAAACAACTGGAGAATCAACCTTAGTTCAAAGATTTGGTAACGGGAGATGTGCAGCCCCGGAAACAGTAAGGTAATCGCGGGTTCTGTGCTTGCCAACCGCGTTCTCCGATTTGGGTTCTTCACCGTTTATGAATTTCAATCTGTGCATAGAGAATGGCGAAGCCGCTCAGATGACACGGACGCATGCACTTCGGAGTGATGCACGCGTTTTGTGGTCTCTGTCCTCTCATGGGTGGACGATTCAGAACACCGCACCCTTCAGGACACGTTGGAACACGTAAATATATATAAATGAATAGATATAAAAATAAATATAAATAAATAAGTAAATAAGTAAGTAATTAAATACTAAATAAATAATTGGATGATTAAGTAAATGAATAAGTGAATAAATAGATAAACAAACAAATAAATAAGTACATAACTAAATACAGCACCAATGAATAATTGAGTAAACAAGTAAATAAATAAGTAAATAAGTAGATCATAGAGTTCGTTATCCTTCACTATGTTCATCTCTGTAAACCAAATTTTGTTTTCATTGCCAGATTTGAGCTATCTATTCAAGAGGCCTTTCATCGGGAGGAGAACAGCCTGTGCACTAATAACGCAAACAGTGTCGACAACTCAGCATTTCTACAGGACCAGGATGTCCTAGGTGATCAAATAACAGACCTTGCCATTCCTCATCTGGTGCCCGTTTCTCAAAGCGCCAAAAGGCGTATTGTTCGCCAGCAAAGAACCCGACACATGGCTCCGTACCAGCCGTTATCACCGGAGTGGCGAGTAAGAAAATTCAAGTGACGTTTTTTTTGGGCTCTACAGTGTTCACTCTATAATAACAGTGTTCTTTTGCATAAATTTTTGTTGCATTTTGTTTTTGCAGTGTTCCTAGAACTGTTCAACAGCTGTTTTATAAGAGCCTTTTTAAATATTTTCTATAGAGCAGAATGTCGTATTCATTATATAGTAGCGGTATTTATTTTTTCCTAAATATATAAATATTAAACTTAACTTTGCAATTCTTAAGGGAATGTTTCGCATGCGTGTTTTAGTATTTCTAGAACTGCTCAACAGCCGTGTTGGCATTCTTCTCTTTTAAAAGCGCAGTGACTACATGCCTAATACGGTGAATAAATTGAGTGAAATGATGCTCAAATGAGTCCAGGGTACTTGGAGCTTATAGTTACCCGACATACCAAAATCCTCTAAATAAGCCCCCAATACCACTTTTAAGAGTGCTAATTAGGACAGCAAGGAGCGTCATTCATGTAAATAACACTTTTTAGTTTTTGTCATTTCATGTGGTTGTTTTGCAA
The DNA here is from genome assembly GCA_030765055.1 of Mantis religiosa. Classification (NCBI taxonomy): domain Eukaryota; kingdom Metazoa; phylum Arthropoda; class Insecta; order Mantodea; family Mantidae; genus Mantis; species Mantis religiosa. Next base: position 76,961,176 of record CM060950.1, on the reverse strand, counting down.
TATAACTCAAGCTATACACAGTAAAATGTAACGGTGAATTTTTTCTTTAGTGTCCACCATGAAGGCTCTTTTAAAATGTTCTTCTTTGTGCATCTTCTCTTTTTAAAGCGCAGTGACTACATGGTTAATACGGTAAATAAATAGGGTCAAATGATGCTCAAATGACTCCCAGGTCCTTGCATCTTATAGTTACCCGACATACCAAAATCCTCTAAATAAGCCCCCAATATTAGGACAGCAAGGAGCGCCATTCGTGTAAATAACACTTTTTAGTTTGTGTCATTTCATGTTGCTGTTATGCAATATAACTCAAGTTATACACAGTAAAATGTAACGGTGTATTTTTTCTTTAGTGTCCATCATGAAGGCTCTTTTAAAGTTTTATCTTTGTGCATCTTCTCTTTTTAAAGCGCAGTGACTACATGCTTAATACGGTGAATAAATTGGGTGAAATGATGCTCAAATGAGTCCAGGATCCTTGGAGATTATAGTTACCCGACATACCAAAATCCTCTAAATAAGCCCCAATACCACCTGTAAGAGTGCTAATTAGGACAGCACGGAGCGTCATTCATGTAAATAACACTTTTTAGTTTGTGTAATTTCATGTGGCTGTTTTGCAATATAACTCAAGTTATACACAGTGAAATGTAACGGTGAATTTTTTCTTTAGTGTCCATCATGAAGGCTCTTTTAAAATTTTCTTCTTTGTGCATATAAGACATGTATTTTTTTCCTTGTAATTTTATTGTTTTTTGTTATGTTCATATTGCCTAATAGTTGTAATATATATTTAAACAAAAATGCTTTTTCTGTATTTCATTTATTCAGTTTACCTATGCAGAACTCCTTCCATTTTGCTTGTAAGTGTAAAATTAGAATCTCAAGAAGAGGTATTCATGTGAAAGTTTAACTTAGAACCCGTAAATTAAATGTTCATGTTAGGGTAAATTAGAACGATTTAAGGTCGTGATAAATTCATGTAAATTTTTGCATTAGAACGTTAAGCTGAGAAATTCATGTGAGAGTAATTTATATAGCTTTTCCCTCCAGCTAACCCTTCCGAGATACTCCTTGTTATTTACCTCAATTTTCCAAAACTTCTCTTAAAGGGAAAATCATTTCAAAGGACAAGCTGGTTGTTTCGGCGAAATTATTGTTTCAAAATGATCATTCTGTTGAATTCCTATAGTTAATCAGCTGTTTCTTGCACGCGTGCGCGCGTGGCGCATTTTGTCTGATTTTTTTGAAAGATTAAAATTTTTTTGAAAGTTTACAATTTTTTTATTTTTTGAAATATTAGAAACATTTCAAACTATAGATTTTTTAATTTTTTTGGGATTTTATGAAATTTTAGGCAGTTTTTAAAAGTTTAGGCATTTTTGCAAAAATTAGGCACTTTTTTAGAGGGTTTAAGAAATTTTAGGAAATTTTGGAATGCTCAAAAGTATTTCGAAATTTTAGAACTTTGTGAAGTATTTAGAATTGCGAAATTAATGTCAATTAGTTCATTAGAACACTGAGTTGAGAAATTCATGTGACAGTAATTTATATAACTTTTCCCTCCAGTTAACCCTTCCGAGATATTCCTTGTTATTTGTCTGAAATTTCCAATCGTTCTCTTAAAGGCAAAATGAATTCGGCTATAGCCATTCAAAACAGACCAAAGTACAACTGCACGCTCAGATATCCACTCTCCTGCTGCAGGACACACTTTTGCAGGCTTGCATTTTTTTTCTGTAACCCGTAAGTGTTACTCCTTTAAATGGCACACACACAAGCAGTTTAGTTTTCTCTAGAGCAGCGGACGTGCAAGGTAAAAGCCAAGACAACAAACATTGCTGGAATGTATTAAAATGCGATATAGGGAAATGTCTACTTTTCGCACTCTCATCACTTACGCACTACGTACTTTAAACTTATTATTGGTCTAATTCATGTTAATGCAGTTAAATATTATTATATATTTCCGCTGTATGCTCTTTTTAAAAGAATGTAATGCACACACAAGCAATTTGTTTTCTCACAACTCTGCCTTTACCCCTCTCGACCAATCAAGGACGTTCTTATTTTAATCAATCGAAACCTTACACGTCACTTCCGGCAGTGAAATGCGAAGCATCGTGTTTTCTCAGAAATTACTGTAGAAACTGCCTAAAAAGCAGTTCTCACGGTAACAGGAAGAAAGACGTGGGTGTTTTGGTTGCGTAGCATCCGGTATAAAAAGAGGTGGGGAGGAAGTCAGCGCGCATTAAAGGAGCGCTACACATATTGTTTTCAAAACTGTTCATTCTGATGAAGTTCTATTTTTAATCAGCTGTTTCTTGCACGCGTGCTTCCAATAGTTCTCTTAAAGGGAAAATGAATACAAAAGTCGGGCTATAGCCGTTCAAACAGAACAAAGAGCGAAAACAGTATACTGCACGCTCAGATATCCACGTACCTGCAGCAGGACATTTGTGCAATGTTGCATTTTTTCTGTAACCCGGAAGTCTGACTCTTTTTTAAAAGAATAGAATGCACACACAAGCAATTTGCTTTCTTCTACAATACCGGACGTTCCAGTTCTTAATAAAAATAAAAAAGATAACCCCTTTTTGCCCATTGGTCGAAATCCGGCTCTGCATGGGCCAATCAAAAACATTCTTATTTTAACTAATCAAAACCTTACGCGTCACTTCCTGCCTCCGTTTCAATAATAAACTCACCTGAATTTCTTCCTTTTAATCCTTAGCCGTCCAACTAAACACTTGTCAGTCTCCATTCCCTCTCCTAAAGTCACGTGACCTTTATTCTAATGTACTCTTAAAAAAATACAAAGAGATAACCCCTTTTCCCCATTGGTCGAAATCCGGCTCTGCATGGGTCAATCAAAAACATTCTTATTTTAACCAATCAAGACCTTACACGTCACTTCCTGCCTCCGTTTCAACAATAAACTCACCTGAATTTCTTCCTTTTGATCCTTGGCCGCCCAACTAGACACTTGTCAGTCTCCATTCCCTCTCCTAAAGTCACGTGACCTTTATTCCAATGTATTCTTAATAAAAATAAAAAAGATCACCATAACCTTCAATGTCAAATGGCGTGCAGACCCAAGGTCAATCTCCCGGGGCGCTGCGCCATGTACGCGAACGCGTGCACGCACGCGTAGATCAGTTCGTCAACGGAGGGTCCGGAGGGTGCTCGGGGAAGGGGAGTGCATCGGGGAATGCTGGTGGTCAAGAGGGTGCGTCGAGGAATGCGTCAAGAGGGTACGCGGGGTTGCGCCTGGGGTGGGTGGCACATGCAAAGAGTCAAGAACGTGCATCGGGTGCGCGGAAGTACGTCAAAGAATGCGCGGGTGGTGGTGCGCAAAAGTGCCTGGGGGATGCAGAAATTCAAGAGGGTGCACCGCGGTGCGCTGGGGTGCCCCGGGGGTTGGTGGTAGATGTAGACAGTCAAGAGGGTGCGCGGTAGTGCGTCGAAGGATGCAGAAGTTCCAGGTTGCGCGTGGTGCCTGGGGGATGCAGAAATTCAAAAGGGTGCACGGGGGTACCTGAGAGTGCGTCGGGTTGCGCAGGGGTGCCTCCCTGTCCAGAGGGTGCACGGGAAATGCAGAAATTCAAGAGGGTGCGTCGAGGAATGCAGAGAGTCAAGAGGTTCAGCGGGAGTGCGTCAAGGGATGCATAAATTCAAGAGGGTGCATAGGGGGTAAGTGGCAGATGCAGAGGGTCAAGTGCGCGGGGTGGTTAGGGGCTGCAAGGGGATGCGTCGGGGGATGCAACCAGTCCATAGGGTGCACCATAACCTTCAAGGCCATGGCCTGTAGACCCAAGATCAATCTCCCGGGGCGCCGCGCCATGTACGCGAACGCGTGCGCGCCCGCGTAGATCAGTTCGTCAACGGAGTATATAGCCTGTCCGGAGGGTGCTCGGGGTAGGAAAGTGCGGTGCGTCGGGGAATGCTGGTGGTCAAGGGGGTGCGTCCAGCAATGCGTCAAGGGGGTACACGTGGTTGCGCCTGGGGTGGGTGGCACATGCAGAGCGTGCGCGGGAGTACGTCAAAGAATGCGCAAGGTGGTGCGCAAAAGTGCCTGGGGGATGCAGAAATTCAAGAGGGTGCACCGGGGTGCCCCGGGGGTGGGTAGAGAGTCAAGAGGGAGTGCGTCGAAGGATGCAAAAGGTCCAGGTTGCGCGTGGGGGATGCAGAAATTCAAGAGAGTGCACGGGGGGTAGTGCGTCGGGGGTGCGTCCAGAGGGTGCACCATGACCTTCAAGGTCAAATTGCATGACCTTCAAGGTCAAATTGTCGGAACTTCAAGGTCAAATTTTTCTAGGTCATATTGCATGACCTCAAAGGTCATTCAAGGTCAAATTGTCGGAACTTCAAGGTGAAATTGTCGGATCCAACACTTTACTACTAATAAAATACTGTCCAGTGTGTATATAAATGAATATCGGGGTTTTAACTCTTTATGATACTTATTACATTAAACCATAGGTCAATACATTAAACTTAACATTTATAAATGATATGTCAAATGAAAAAGCAGCTTAGTTTTGTTTGTTAGTACTGTGACTTTGTGGGTTCGTGAAATGAAAAGTCCAATTACACAAACTCAACAATGTTCTTTATTTCCACCGACTTACAGATTAACACTTGCCAATTACACAGAATTACGTACTGCACACAATTACAATTCACCAGTTCGTCCGTTAAAGTTACACTTGCACTCGCGATTACGTAAACTCCGATGCACATACACAGTCTTCTCGTCCTTACACTAGCACTGAACTTTTATGCTGATTGCCAAGAACTCTGACTGACTGACTCCTCTTGCACGACGTGTTGCTTATATAGGGTCCGCCTGCCGATCTGGAAGGTTCTCCATTAGATGAAATATCCCGTATGTTCGAGAACACAGGTGGAACAGAAAGAGACGGCACAATGATGTTTTTTCTCCCAGCCACCTCCTGTCACCACTATAAGACAAACGAGGGGGGGGCGTGGCTAACACGGACCTCCCCTGCTTCCCGCTCTCAGCTGCTTCTATAGGGTGTTCCAACGCTCGGGTGACAGTACCAGTGCGCATGTGCGTGCAATGTTTCTGCCGCAATCCGCTAGAGAGCGGTAGTAGCAAAGATGGCGACTAATAAAGAGAAGGTCTTTTATGTTTTGCAGTATGCAAAGACCGAATTTATAGTTACTGTGCAACGTGCGTACCGCATTAAGTTCGGTTGTTATGACGATTTTATGGATCGTGTTGTCTTCAGAGATGAATCGATCTTTCACCTTAGTGGACATGTTAACACTCATAATGTGTGCATCTGGGGCTCTGAAAATCCTCACGAGATGGTACAAATGCAACGAGATTCCCTTAAAGTGAATGTTTTTTGTGCCGTATCCCGGCGAAAAGTTCATGGGCCTTTCTTTTTTAGTGAACCTACTGTAACTGGCACTTTTTACCTTGATACACTAGAGCAATGGCTCTTCCCTCAGTTGGAAGAAAATGAGCCAGAGAACTTCATTTTCAAGCAAGACGGTGCGCCACCTCACTGGCATAACGAAGTACGCGATTGGTTGAACGTCACTGTACCCGAGCGCTGGATAGTGCGCAAGGACCCCAATGACAGCGCTTGCTATGCAAGGCCTCCACGTTCTCCTGACCTAACGCCATGCGATTTTTACCTTTGGGGCTTCATCAAGGATCGTGTTTACGTGCCCCCGCTACCAGTTGACCTCTCTGAATTAAGAAACCGGATTGAAGCAGCTGTTGCTACAATTACTGAATACACACTTATCGACGTTTGGGAAGAATTCGGCTGATGTGTGCCGTGTGACAAAGGGTAGTCACATTGAACATTTATAAGGTTCTTGGTAAAACTGAGTTTCTTTTTCATTTGACATATTTATAACTGTAAGTTGAATGAAATAAATATTATAAAGAGTTAAAACCCTGATATTCATTTATATACACCCTGTATAACATCACCTGCTCTCTCTGTTTATTCCATTCTGCATTACCACTTTCTCTTTTTGGTGGATTCTACAGACCTGGCCAAATTAATATGAATTACTCCATTAAGGTGTGTTATCTCGATTGAGTTTGTTTTCCAAAATTCGGTCAGGATGCTATTTGGTTATGGATTTTTTCTGAGATTTCCCCTTATTGGAAATGTCAATATCATATAACTCTAAGCGCTATGGACCCTGGACTTATTTTGACATCATTTCACCCATTTCCATCATCGTCCCATATGTCATAAAGTTGGAAGATATTATTAAAAAATATCACAACATGTTTGGTATTATTTAATATTGAAGCTTGAATTTGACGAAAATGTTTTACCTCTAAAGATATTGATGCAAAATTAACTAATAAGCCAAAGAAACTACATAATATGGGTTTTATATTGTGGATATGATCATTATTTGGGTTATGTTGTGGGTTGATATGTCAGAGGTGTGTAATATGGGTTTATACAAGGCATGTGATACTTATGTGGGTCTTATTTGGGGTTAATAGGAGGGTATTCAATATGGGTATTATTTGGGACATGTTATAGATTTGTGGGTTTTATTTTGGGCAGATAAGGGTTATAGGATTCTTTTAATGAGTATTATATGGACTGTTTTAGCTTGGGCTCTGCTGAAAAAAATGCAGAATAAGTAATTTTTTCTATATTTAAAACAAACTGAGTCTGTTCATCTATGCATACAGAATTAAAAGTGTACATATTTTCTTAAATTTTTGACATTTATTTTTAATTTTAACTGTGCAGCTGACATAAAAGAGCAACTCCACGTTTTACCCAGTGTGAAGAAATTACATCTGTGTCAAGCCAAACAGTCATTACATAATTAACGGAGTGACCTGTATTGGAATTAATTCCATATCGTTCTAAATTTTTGTAACAGGGACAGATGTATCTGGATCCAGTAGTAATATCAAACTTCATTGTTGGTTTCAGCCAAAGACATGGAAATTTCTCCCATAGTATCTTGGGCAATGATTCCACCAACTTAGACCTATAAATTGAAATAGGCATAATAAATAGGAAATATTGTTGAAAAAATCAAGTATATTTTATGCTATGACCTATAATAATCTTAAACTAAAGCCTAGAAGTGGATTAAAGTATAATGGAGGATATTCTCTTTTATAAATTGTTGGAGTCATTCAATATGAGGTGGCTGTGATGGTTCATTCCACTTTATTTTATTTATGTATTCTGTGTTTGAATGGTACATTGCCACTAGTGCGTTTTCTAAAAAATTAGACATTTACAGTGTTGTTATTGCAATGGATCTGAAACCATCTTTTGAAGTGCTGGAGAAGTGATACAATCTCGTCCTTAATTTGGACTCGTTAAAGTTACACAGGAAGGCATAAATGAACTTCAGTATAAACAATATCTCTTGGTATATACAGAGTGTAATTTTATTTGTGTCATATATTTATGGGACATGTTTCTGACATCAAAACAGTAAATAAAGTTCATATGTGCATGGGCCTGAAAATCAATTATTTCAGAGTTACAACACAAAATCAAAAGTTACAAAAATTCCTTGAAGTGGCTTCCTCTTGCTTTGATGCATGCAATAAGCCTGCATTTCATGCTCTGGCATACTCTGTTGAAAAGTCCTGTGTGTTTCATATTTTGTCTAATCCAGTTTGGATACATTCTCTCAAAATGTCGACATCAGGTACAAGAGTTACTTAAACCAGGGACTTCAAATTTCCCTTAGGAAGAAATCGAAGCAAGAGGAAACCACTTCGAGTAATTTTTGTACTTTTGATTTTGTGTTGTAACCCTGAAATTATTTATTTTCAGACCCATGTACATATAAACCTTCTTTACTGTTTTGTTGTCAAAAACACATCCCCCAAATATATGACACCAATAAAGATACATCCTGTATACTGATGAGTGTTTGAAACAGGACATACATATATGGTAGAATTTAAACAACATGAAATTTCTGAGATTTCTTGTAGGAGTATGTTTCCACAACAATGCTATTGGTCTAGCCAGTAAGGTGCTGCTACTCTCATTTCCCTTCACCTAAAAACTGAAGTTTGAAGAGTAATGCATTGTTGTCTTACTCTGTATTGTAGGGCATAATTTACTGCTGCTTACAGGCATTCATTTCTATCCCCTTTAGTTTCACAATTTAGTATTTGTTGTTGAGCAGTCATGTGCTTAGAGAAAATAGTAGTATACAACAATTAATAAATAGCTTTTAACATTCAGAAACTTAAGAGTAGTGTTATGTAAAAGCCAGGATATTATAACAATTCTAATATTGGAAATAAATTGTTCTTTCACACTAGCCATGTGTAGGATGAAACATGGAATGGTAGAGTCAGACTGAATCATGCGATGCCATAGCCAGTATTTGAACCATGGATCTTCCAGTCTCTATGTGGTTGCTTTTAACCATTGAGCTACTATGGCTAACGTGTCAGCATAACATTAAATTCTCCAACTGACTTATGTTTTTCCTGGTAAACCACTTGGAGTTCTCATAAATACATGAGGCAACTTATCTCAATGGTGACTTACTATGCTGTAAGTACTTTAAGTCCCGGGCTTTATACTTTGGACCACTATTAGGTAAATTAATGGAAATTAATTGCTCTTTCACACTAGCCGTGTGTAGGACGAATCATGGAAAGGTAGAGTCAGACTAATAAATTAAAACAAAACACTAGTCAGTTAGAGACTTTAATGTCATGCTGGCACATTGGCCATAGTAGGTCAATGGTTAAGAGCAGCTGGACTGAGACCAGAAGATCCATGGTTCAAATCTTGGCTATGGCATTTAAGTTTGTAGTCTGACTCTACCTTTCCATACTTATCCTACACACAGCTAGAGTGAAAGAATAATTAATATCCATTAATTGACCAAATAGTGGTCCGAACTATAAAGCCTGGGCCTTAAAGTACTTAGAGCATAGTAAGTCGCCATTAAGGTAGCTGTCTCATGTATTTATGAGACTCCTAGTGGTTCACACAAGTCAGTTGGAGAATTTGATGCTGTGCTAAAACGTTGGCCATAGGAGCTCAATGGTTAAGAGCAGCCCGACAGAGATTGGAAGATTCATGGTTCAAATCCCAGGTAAGGCATTGAATTTTTCAGTTTGACTCCACCTTTCCAATTATAATAGTTTTACAATGTCTCATACATCATGCAAATAAGAAAGACTTGCAATACATAAGTTACAGTACATATAGTGTTACATGGAAAAAACAATAAAAGGTTATCACTGAAGTGGAGTATTAACATGGAAGCCATAGAGCAAATGACATCAGACAACTCAGTGGTTGTGTTATAGCATAGCAAGATAGTTGTCAAAGAAAAATGGAAAAAATAAAGAATTTTGAACATAGACAAAACAGTCCTCTTCATCAGCAGTTTGTGTTTTTCCTCTTGTTCTGCTGAGAAAGAAAGCTGTTTGGTTTAGAAGTCATCCCATTATCAATATGAACATGAACAATTTAATTATTGTAGTAATAGTCATTTAGCTTATTTTACTCACAAAAGAAACACTGACAGCCACTGCTAGCTAGTATTTTGAGCTAACTGAATGCCAATTACAGATTATGGAACTTTCTTATTTTCTACATGTTTCATATGCTGCACATCTAATTAGATGAATGCATAAATTAGAAATGATGAAGTCTCAAATGTGTTATACCTATGCATGGTGTATGTTTTATTTACTAATCAAAGGTCTCAAATTTTAATGTGTTCAGCTACACTAAATATAGAATCAAGGTATTAGGGATTAAGCTCACGCCAATAAGCAATGTTGTTCTCCACGGTCTAGGGGTAACATGCTAGCCCCTGATACCCAAGGTCACGGGTTCAAACTCAGCAGAGATTCTTTCTTGGTGTAACAATCCTTAGCATGCTTTCTTCATAAGGGAAGTAAAGCTGATGGTCCCGTATCGTAGATTTATGGCACATAAAAGAGCCTAAACCCTGACAAAATTAAGTAATCTTTTACACTCATTATAGAATGAGCCACTGAGAACCACAGCAGTTATAGTGTGTTCATGAACAAGAGCTTAATTTCAATTTTTATGTTTTAAATGCAAACAGTTAAGAATAAAATAAAAATAGCACAGTCCTAAGCTTCTTTTTGCACTGAAGAAGTTGCAACTTAGTCTATGATTCTAGCTCTAATTGTATCAGACTTGAATGAATGAATGGTATATTATCTATTCTTATTTACAGCATACAACATATCTAACATATAGAATTTTATATATATGTAGTATAACATATATAATTTATAAGAGGAATTACTTCATATTTAATAGGTGTAATACGTCTCCATTAATGAGTCCATTATACTCAACTCACCGATTATTTGTGTAATGGATACCTTACTTTTTATTTTTATATTTTTCTTTGTCTTTCTTAACTCCGTAATTTATTTCTCCCATAGTCTTTTTAAATACTCTCCAGGGCTTTTTATCCTTTTTGTGCCCCTATCTATTAATATTATAATTGCAATAATGTCTTTATATGCAGGTGCTCATAAAGTAAGTATGCATTTGGCAGAAAACGTAAATATGGATTATTTCTGTTACATGTAAAGTGAAGATACATCACAATATTAACATTTGCTGAAACAACCACAATTCTAGAACATTGTTTACGTGGCAAAACCTATGCTGAGGTTCAGAGGCTGTTTGATGTTCTGTCAGATGTTCTTGGAGCTACAGTTGCAACAGAATGGTATCTTTGCCTCTGTCATGTATCAACAAGATGAGGCACCATCTCACTATGCACACATTGTCTGAGACTACCTGAACGAGACCTTTCCTTACAGGTGGATTGGAAGAGCTGCAGGTCACATGTGGGCTGCTCGTTCCCCCGACCTCACTCCCCTGGACTTTCTTGTGTGGGGTTTCATGAAGAGGCAAGTTTATGCTACCAGGGTTCCACATTTGAATGAACTAAAATGGTGAATAAGAGAGGCATACTTGCTAATAACCTGTCAAATGTTACAGCGCATGTTCCACGCAACCACAAGGTGATGGAAATAGTGTGTTGCCAATGAAGGTGGACATGTTGAAAAGTATTAGCTACACTCTCTTAATATAACGTTTATTTTGTTGTAGCACATTTGGAACATGAAAATGGATGCTTACTTTATGGGCACCCTATATTTGTACCATTCTGCTTATCATATACCCTGCCTCAAATCCTTTACCCCAACCCCAATAAACACTGAAATATTCCCTCTAGCTGCTTGCACATAACACACTTTTTTACAATTTCAATTTCAATTTATTCATCCCCTATATTTCATACAGAGGATACGTCATTTTACATTATAAGAAAACATAAAAATACACCCAAAAGTCTACTATATGCACTGCTTAGAAACTAAAATGTACATTGTTTACTTTCTATTATCTTCTCTAAAATCTTTTAAAAACAATGTTCATGATTGCATCCGAGCCAGCCGTTACCCTCTCTAATTTACTACAATAATTTACAAATTTATTTCTCCCCCAATCTCTTTCAATTATGCTAAATAATTTTGAAGAACTCTTATTGCTAAAACTAGTCCAAATCTCTTGTCTCTCTATATCTCCTAATCTTTGTCTAACTTCTTTCCAGAATCCTACTCTATTTTGCACTCTATTTTCCAGAGCTCACCCATCCCAATTTCTTGTATTTCACTTAACCAACTATTAAATTTTGTTACTTCCATGCGTTATCTTATACACTTCTTAGAACATGTGCTCACCTAGACTTAAAATCCTATGCCAATATTTTAAAATTCTTTCCATCACCAAATTTTCTGCCCTACTCTCCCTAACTCAGTTAATACTAGTCCTCTTGGTGACACTTTGGGTAACCCCAACACCTCTCTACAAAATATTTTATGTACTACATGTATTCTCTGCCAACTTTGAAGGTACCTAAACCTTTACTCCAAGTAACATTTTTGTTTCAACTATCACCTCGTATATTCTTTCTAGCTATTTTAATGGGAAAATTGGAATTTTGTTAAAACATGTCCTAATTGTTTTCATCGCTACTTTACCTTTACCAATGGCATTCTTCACTTGAAGTGGCCATCTTCCACTATTTGACAGCAGATCCCCTCAAAAATTGAACTACTTAACTACTTCTCTTTACTTATTTAAGAACTAGCTTTCCTCTTCTTAACTTAACTCCTTTTTGCAGCTGTTTTCAACATGTACCCTTTGCCAAAATGCTACAAAAAATTTGTTTATTTAATTTATAGCTTTTTGCAAGCCATTTGTTGTTGTAAAATCTACCATAAGACTATCTGTGAATAAAAGTCAAATTAAAAAATTAAACAAAAATCTATGATTTTGTGGAAAAATCTTTCAAAACCATACTGGAAAAATTTTGATACAAGAAAGACAATGTTAATACAACTGGAAGTTATCTCTAGGCTCTTATGCCATCATCTGCTGGAGAGGGATGTTCCATATGTTTTGATCATAACTGCAGTAGACATCTTCAATGGCATGGTCAAAGTCTCCTTGAAAAAGGTTGCATTGTATCAGTGTTGACTGTCTATGCTGCTATATTTATATAGAGAGCACTCTCCTCTGATTACGTCAAATGCTGGACAGATAGGGGGGCCTGGTTTCATCCTTAGTGTCCCTCCCTTCTGATTGACTCACCTTATTTTCCCCCGTTATGTAACATTTCTTGCCTTTGACAAGTACAAAAGGAGCTGCCACCTGGGCCATACAGAAAGGTCCACACTCCCTGAATATATCATTGAAGCCAAGAGAAAACACATCATTAAGTTCCATGACATCAGCATTCTTTCATTCATGGCACACTACAGCTCAAAGCTATTGACATTAACAAACATCCAAACAATTAGAACAGGAAAGAACAGGCTCCAAAACTCAACAGGAGCTGGCATCCATTCAATGAAGGCAAAAAGCATAAAAACTAAACAAGGCAATCAAAAGTGAGCAACACTATGGATGCAGCCAAGTTGTGAATGAAACATCTGGACATCTATCTCCAGCAGTCTACAGCATGGCAGCGAAGAAATAATGTCTGTGAAAGGCCACATTCTCTTACTACAATTTTAAATCATAAATAAATATAATTAAAACAGTACCCGAATCTGGTTTCAAATTGCTAAGTAAATTATCACTTCCATAATTGAGCCTCATTGCTCACGGAACTATAGTCTTTGATAGGAACTTAATTTATAATGGGATTAAGCAATATAATGTACTAAATATAAAAAACATGCCCCAGAAGCAAACGATAAATATAAAATCAAAACTATATTAATGGAACCTGTTTTTCCTCTGTAAATGATGTAATGGAACATTATAGATAGTTACTATAATTTTAAATTATTTCAATTTATCTATACTTTGTTTTTCTATTTTATTTTTTATATTAATAAAATTATACTTTGAATGTATGTATTTGTGTTTTCTTGCAATAATATGTCCCATAGTTAATGCCAGTAAAATGGGATGAAATATTACTAAACAATTACTTAACTGGCCCTTTAAGGCTGAATATTCTGTACACAGGCAGAGTTGAGAAATTCTTACAGGAATATGTCAAACAGTATGTCGCCAGTTTTAACGAAGCACCTTTACATAACTGTCTACAGTATGATCCCATTAAGCTCTGGATGCCCTCATGCATAGGAGATGGAGCAAAAGAAGGTATACAAAAAGTTGATTGTACATCCACTGAATGTCATTTTCCTTGTTCATCTCTTACAGTTAGAATTTTATTACCTAGACTGGTCCCAGTGAGCGGCTTCAAGAAACAATCCATCGATAAAGACTCCATCTTGTGATTTAGAATCATCACAATAATCAAAAGACATAACTTGAAAATCATATGCTAGGAGTTCAATGGGAATTCTATGTTTCCGTGTATGACTTTGTAGTGCAGCCATTAAAAATGCCTGTACGAAGGAGAATGCAGATATCCTATATATGCATGGATTCCCTTTCTCATACCATTCCTGGTGAGAAACAAGAAATAAGGAACATTATTTGACATAAGCAAATACATTCATGATTAAAAATGATACATTATCTGAAACAGAAGTTTGGAAATATATAACCCTTTTGCAAGTATTTAATCAGTAAAATAAGATTAAAATTAGCTATTCAAATGTTTTCTCAAAAGCTTTCCTTTAGTAGATCCCTAGTTATCTCACACTATGGGCCCTATTAGGTGAAAGTTTATTTTGCATTAAAAAGTTTTCAAATAAAGGATACATTTCAGAAATTGTAACTGTATTTGAACTATATGAAGCTATAGATACTTTATTGTCATTACTAACTCTAAAATTGTACTCTTTCTTAATTTGTCATGATATTTTTCTTTGCAATTTCTTTTCATAGCACTTTATTTGCTGCAAAATCTCAAGTTTCTCATCTTTTGCTGTCACCCCTCATTTCTGCTTTCTCACCATTTTTCTCTAAACCAAAATTTGTTTATTTGTATGTTTATTTCTGTTCAGAGGGTCTCATAGTGAACCAAGCTTATGGATGCTGAACAAGTCAAACAGCATATGACATATGTATTCCAACACCAAAATATGCATGAAAATATAACATGCACCATCAGCATGAACAATAGCATTACTTTTTCTGCTGCATACAGTAAATAGGAGAAATTAATGCATTAGCAATTAATAGATTATTAATAAATACTAGAATAATTAAATACTAAGTTTTTACAGAAGGCATCTTTTTTTAGTAAAAGTTCTGTGTGTGTAAACAGCATAACAGAAAACATAACATGAAATGAAACCAATCTTAGTAATTAGGTTCTTGTATTCCCATAATGTGACATTAAGATTTTCAGGAAATTCCAGACTAAATTTCATATGGACATATTTTCGTTGTTTATTTTATCAAAAATGGCTTTAAGAATGTTGCCTAAATTATCATATGTTAGAATATTTCCATTGCAAATAAAGCACATAGGCGAGGTCAGGTGAGTATGGGCCAAGTCATCTAAGACATTTCCTGTAAGAAGTACATGTTGCCAACTTGCTGAAGAATGATCAACAACATCATAGAATATAATTTTGAGTCAAACTAGTACTCAATGCTCCACTTATTGCTAGTATTTACCTAGAATGCATTGCATTAGGATCTTCCTAACATCATCAGCTGTTGTTGACTAATGGATGTTGTCTTGAGAACTCCTTGGAGGGGATAGGTGCATCTCTGTTGGTATCTTGATAAGCTTGAAGTTTGGGTTCTCTTCAGTTGTAATTATCTTTGCTTTAATTCTTCATTAAGTTGAAACATATTATAAACTTCCTCATTTTATTGTATATAATATTTTGAGGTAAATATCTCACTGCAATAAACAAGATGGCTGAAAAGGCACCACTTTTTCTGCAGTTTATATGAGAAGATGGTACTTATTACCTTAACTTTTTATGCACAGGCTGCAGCCTCTGGATGTGTCAATTTTCAAGAGAATTAATAGCTTCTATGATCAAGTCATGCCAACTTGGTTGTATTAGCATCTGATAGAATTGCTATGAAAAAAAAATTCTGAACTATTTGTCATTGCTTATGGAAAATATCCTAGAATTATAGAACACCTGGACAGGTTTCAAGAAGACTAAAATACTCCCTGCAAACCTCATGCATTTTTGGAAATTCATTGCCACAAAACTCACAGCTAATCTGGAATCAACAATAATATTACTTTAGCTCTTCACATAGCCATCTCTTCTAATAATTCTTTACATTCATCATCCCTGGAAAATTCCAATGAACGGACAGCTGGCTTTTCTCACCACCAACACCAAGATGATCTTCATCCCTACCAGGAATATCTACTCTGAAAAGATCAACTCCACAGTGCTCTCCACAATTTTGAGATTTGATTCATATTCCAACCAAAGGTTCAAGGATGCCTTTTAGAGGAAAGGTGGCTCACACAAACAGAAAAAAAAGTTAAATACTAAAGTTTTTTATGCTTTATTGGAGGAATTTAGTAACAGTGATGTCCAAATTAATTGAAAAAAAAAGAACTATTGGTAGTCTCTTTTTTTAATACTCTTGTCACTTACAGTTTTATTCTTGAGGGAATAGTTTTGAAAGCTGTTGCTTCCATTTTTAACCTCAAAGATCCAACTGGCTCTGATGCATTCTCCCTTTTTAAAATATGTAAATGCCATGTAACATTTACATGTAAATGTAAATTAATTTTTATTTAGTTTTAAATTTATGAATATTATTTTGAAGTACATTTTTGCATAAATTTGCTGATTTTTCCATATTAAACATGCTTAATTAATCTACAATAGCTGTATTTCAAAATCTTAGAGGATTTCAGCATTGAAGCACATAGGAGGCCTATTGTGCATCTGGGAGGAAAGGGTGAAGTGAATGTTACCACATCCAGGATGGTAACACTCCTTAAATGCTCTAAATGCGAGATCCCAATGCGCCCATACAAACCTCTCTCCTCAAGGAAAGATCTTGCTGGGATTTCATCATACACTACCAGGGCTAACAGTTCCACCACCACATACCTTGCCTTGCCACCTGATCTTCCAACACGAAAACAGGCCAAGTAAATGAAATAGCAGTAAATGGACAAGAAAACTTGTAGCTCTGCTGATAGCACTTTACCAACTTTAAAAATTTAAAAAATAAAATTACAAGTCCTAAGTGGCCAATTCAATAGGAACAGAACCGATGACCTCCCAAATGCAAGCCTTGTACATTACTGTGAAGTCATTTCAGTAACATCTGCTAAAAGAAATCGAAGTAGTGGCTTAAGAACAAGGATGTATAATGGCACAATTTCAAGAAAATTTCAGATAAGCAAAGTTATGCTGTAACTGTTTCTTAATTTCTAACAAATCAATATAAAATTGATGTGCTGGATGCAATATATTACATTACTTTACAACTTAGTGTACATATTTGTGTAAGTTGTTCTGTAGAATTAGTTATCATTATATATGCATGTATTGGTGCCAAACAATCAGCTCTCTTGTTACCTAGTACTGTCATCTGATTTATATCCCACTGAATTAATGAAAAAAATGAATTGTTCATTTTAAGATGTCAGATAGGGAGCTATAAAGCTTGAAAGAATAATTACATCCCCCAAATTTCCTCTATTTCCTTGTTTTCTCACTTCTCATTTCACTCCACCTTTCATTCTGGTTGGCCGTTTCAGGGTTCTAAGTTTGGTGGGAGTTTTGGAGTGCATGACAGAAAATTTGCTCTCTTACATCTTTCTCTTCTGGATTGAGGGAGATCTCCAAGTCCTAAACCCCACAGGGGATGTGTAAGCCTGCAGGGACAGAAGGGAGCTGGCTGTTTGAGATGCCACTGGGAAGTCCAAATCTGTAGTTGTTAGGGACCCTGCCTCCTGCTGTCATCTTTCCCCCATTTGGCTAGAGTTAGTATCCTCGTACCTCAGCCCTCCCTCCTGGGGAAACCTGTCAGGGTCATGGGCACAACAATTCTTCTACAGGTCAAGATGCTAAGTCCCCCCTCTGAAATTTGTCATAGTCATAGGGAGCTGTGATAAAGAAGCAATTGTAAATCAATTCAACAGATTAAAATATTGTTACAAAAGTTCACTTCAAAACGTATTTATTTTCACCAAAATTGTTAGCTCAAGTTAACATACAATCAGCCTTTCTTTTACACAATTGCAACACTTCAAAATGTTTCTACAATATACCTTTAAGTCTCTGTAGCATGCAACCTTTGTAGCAATTCTGAGCACAACTTTGATATTCATACATAAACTGCTCCGCTGCTGGTTCTATGGCTCGGAGCCTCACCAGGAGCCACACTTACCCATGAACTGCCTCCTGCCCATTGTATATCCTGCTAACGAACATAAGACCCTCAGCTCGAAGCACCACACTCACTTAAAACCACTCTAATTCTGACTAGCTCTGACTGACTATCCACTACTAACTGACTCAGTCAGCCTTGTATCAGATTTTATATATTTACTGGGCACAATAATCTTTCTGCAATTAGAAGACTCTAGAATTGCAGTCATGAAAGGTCTTTTGTGTAGTAATAATACGACTTGCTTCTTGACGTCAGCTGTCCTTGAGCACATGTTTATTTCTCATGACAACTTGCTTCCTGCTATGCCACATCAACCATTGACTGACCTTGAGCATATGTTGCTTTCTCATGCCAGACTTGTAAGATCACCAATGTGACAATATGAAAACTTAAATAAACACTACAAGCAACAATGGTACAAGGTTAATGAAAATGCGCAAAATGTATAAAAGTTAAGAAGTAAAAATAAAGTTATCTGTCATGAATTAAATAACTCAGATTTATTACTTATACAACTGTGATCCAAATAAATTAATGCAACGCTAGCAGATGTTATGATTTTCATGTTTTTTTTTTCTTTAATGCCATTTTTAGCAGCATTAGAGAAATATTACAACATAAAGAGAAGTTAACACCTTGTTCAAAATATTCATAAGCATTGTCATAAAGGTAGTGCTTTATATTAGTAGGAGTAAAATTATAAATATTAAAAGCAGAAGCATTATTAACAGTGAAGTATTCTTCATATTTGAGTTTGATTTATGAGTCACTATGTTTACACTCAAACTTCACTTACTTGTTGTTGTATAATTGAAACGTTTTCAAGATCATTCGAGAGTCACCAAACAGCTGAGGATGAGATCGAATGATCTTGAAAACGTTTCAATTATACAACAAGTAAGTGAAGTTTGAGTGTAAACATAGTGACTCATAAATCAAACTCAAATAAGGAGTAAAATTGTTAATTAAAACATGATAAGCTTTTGCCCCTTTTCTTAATGCTTATAAGATTATTTTTGCTCCAAATGCTTCAGAAAGCACTTATTCCAAAATATTCTTTATTAAAATTGCTAATCATTTGATAAAACATTTCTGTGATAGCGGAGTGTAGAAGAATAAGTTTTGCACTTAAGTTAGATATGACCAGCTTCTTGAAAGTTTTGGACATGTTGTTTTTATTTCTCTCTCTTGAAAAATATATATTATTGACTGAGTACATTTTTATGGAGTGTTTTTCATTTCTACAGTAATAATAACAAATCAATAAAAGAAATACCTGAAAGAACTGACTTCGGATCAGAAAATCAGTTATGTATGAACCTAAAAACTTTAAACTGGTATATGAAAAGGAATGCCAATTTTGTGGTACTTTTCCATCACATAGAGAACCAGCCATTTCTTCCATTTCTGGAGACAGGATTGAGATGCCTTTTATAGCATTCTGTAATGATTGTAAGGATGACCTTATTACTCTGAGCAAGAGAGTTAGTTGCTGAACTTCCTGAACAAACACCAAGTTCATTGGTTCTTCATATATGATGGGATACTTCATGCTTATGAGCTTAATATCCAACTCAGCAGGAAGCTGAAAAATAGAAACTATGTTTCATTAGAGCAAAAACATGCAAAATGGTTAAGCACTCTGAAGAAAGAAAGAAAAAAGTATTACAGTCACATAAATTTCTCTACACATTCTCATAAAAATATTTTTTATAAAAGCTTATTATTCTAGCTACTTCTTGTTAATCCAGATAAACTTTCAATTCACCTTTATATTACAATAAAATATAATACACAATTTGTTACAAACTTCACTTATCTAATTTTAAAACAATGAATTTTGAAATACCACCAATCGGTTCTGTCTATAAGTTTATTTTATTTTCAAAGTTTGGTAAAAAATACAAAAATAATCGGTCACCTAATGGCTGTAATGATAACAACAGGAATAAATAGATCAACTGAAGAGGCAAAGAATATTTGTGAAACTAGGCTCTTGAGTTCTGAGAAGAATTTACCAATTTTCTTAAAAAGATAAGTGCATTTTGTAACAAATTATTATACTATATTATAACATTTGTGTTGCTTCACTGTTGTTGCTTTCAATTCTTTATGTATCAAACACTTATTTAATCGTATAATACAGCAGGTAAAGGGATGGTCAGATTTTTAAAGAATGTCATTTTGAAATTCTTTGGTATGACAATGAGAAAAAAATGAGTAGCAACTTTCCATTTGGAAAAAGTTTAAATCTTTGGAAATTCAAACTGGTAACGAGCTATATCTGAGAAATAGTTACACACAACTCCTCCACCCCTCCAAAATAAATTCTTTTCAAATTTTCTTTGCAAAGGGTAGTTTATGTATGGTAGAATTTTCTTGAAGAATATTTGGTTTATATCCTTGTAAGAGGATGACCCAACTTAACATGCACAAACATGCATGCACAGAAACATACACACATTTGGATATGCAGATGCACATACTAAATGCTAAAAATGCTATTTTTTTTTAATTCAGGGAACCTCAAAATATTTATTTTGGGTGAAATTTTGGTATCAAAATGTTGGATAGACTACAAAGCTTCCTCTATTTACTATGGGTAAGAAGGAGACAATCAAACACAAACAAGAGGAATAAAAAGTAAGACTTGGAGATATGTATTATTTTTCATTTATGGATTAGTTTTTCAAAGCTCAGCTATGGTAAACCATCTCAAGTGAAATTTAACTATTTTAAAATTACCACTTTTTGAATTCCTAAAATGTATGACATCAATAACTATTTGCCATAGCTTCACACATCTTTGGATTAATAGTAGCATTTAATTACATAGAAGCATAAAAAGAGCTGAAAAAAACTGTTTTACATGATATCTAATAATATCCTACACACTTAACGCTTCTCTAACACATATCTATAGTAGGTAAGAGGAAGTAAAGTATTTTGCTAAAAAATACATGTCAAGAATTTACTGAATGAATGAATGTGTAGTGTTTAATGCCGCTTTTACTACATGTCTCACCGCAAGTGGTGACAATGATGATCAGACATTGGATCACGCACACCTTAGCAATCAATGTACACACACAGGTACTATACAAGGCCAAGCAAGATATCAACAAACGTCCATGTCAACAAGTATACCAATGCGCTGTGTGTGTACAGCCCTGTACAGATACAAAGTGTAACCTACGTTACAATATGCCATCCTTCTCATGGCTTTTGATGCGGGAATCACAGCGAACGACCATGTACATTCGTAAATTGTCAAATGTGAATTTTCTGTGCCTCTCGCTAAAACAATATAAAAATATTGGGAGAAGGTTCATTCAATGTCACATGACATTAATGGTGCCTATCAGTTGTACAAACCATTTTCATGTGTTTGTCCGAGACTTAGTTTATTTCTTATATTACAAAGCACGAAAATCCAGTATTTTTGTGTAGAATACAGGACAATTCATTTTTTTGCTTGTTTGGTAGGTGGTGCATTCCGTATATTGCTAATTTTTGCAGACACCTCCTCGACTACCTTTAGACAGCTCGAAATTACATTCTTTAAGCTGTTTAATGGCTGTTAATAATACCCAAAACTTTTGATTTATAAAAGGGAGACTGTCCAATAATTGCTATGAAAGTAATGCTATTAACACAATATGTCAAACATCTTACACTACCTGGAAGGCAGATCTACCTGTGTGGCGAGCAGTAGTTTTAATGAAACTAAAGTTATGCGTTACGAACCGAACTATCCCTGTGTGTTGTCCTCAGGACTGACTTCAGCAGTTATATACTACAAGACTCATAAATTTCATGTCCCTTTAAAGGTGTATGGGATCCGATGCCTGCTGATGATGCATGAAATGAAGATGGAGCACTGGTGGAATGAGATGGCGGGGGAAACCAGAGATCCCAGAGAAAACCTGCCAAGGTACTGTGTTGTCCACCACAAATCTCACTTTAAACCCATACAATATTCACCTCCTTGAAGTTGATAATCATATAACGAATTACCAATAAATTCTTTAACACGAATTTTAATTACATCAGATGTAATTCATTCATAACAATTTCTAGAATTGGCATAAAAGCTGATGCAATACCAGCAGTTGCTTGGGATTGAACCCAGGCCACCTTGGTAAGAGCCAAGCAGTCTAACTGCTCGGCCATGATGTGGCCATAATTTACAGAAAATTCATGTTTTGAGGTCCTCTGAATAAACAAAATCCTTTCATTAAAAGGTTCATATCTCTGTTCATGTGTGTGTGTGTGGGGGGGGTGCATGTGTGCGTGTGTGCATGTGTGTGTGTGTGTGTGTGTGTGTGTGTGTGTGTGTGTGTGTGTGTGTGTGTGTGTGTGTGTGTGTGTGTGTGTGTGCAAGCACGTGTGTGTGCCCTTTTTAGTTGAATTAACAGCAAGCCCCATTACAAGTAATATTACCTGCTTTGTATTCTTTGGTATGCAAGTTGTTTCTTGGTTTGGTCATATTTTATATCCTTATAATTCATATTATCATCCTTGTAATCATTGTTGGTATCACTCTCACTGTCACAACTTAAATTTTTTATCTTTACACTGCACTGCACTTCACTTCACAGTCCTATTGAGTTACAGAATGGTTGGAAGTCTCTCAGGTATTTGGATACAAGCTGTTGTGTAGTCACTGGCCAGCTTCCTCCTTTTTTCCTAATTTCTTCTCTTAGTTTGTTTCTTTGTTGTAGTACTTCTTGGAATTCATATATTATGTGATGTGCCGTTTGGTGTCCTGTGTTGCATGAACATGTAGAGTTATATGTGATGTGGAATCTGTGTTTGTATGACTTGGTTTTTAGATGTCATGTAGTTAGAGCTGTAAAACATGGTGTGAGTGACAGATTCACCTTGAGTCTCTCTCTAATGGAAGGGAAGAAACTCCTTGTTATTGCTCCTTTGATTATGTTGTTCCGTCTTTTCTGCCAATCATGTACTCCCTTTTCTCTAATTTCTGCTTCGATTGTAGATTTTGGTATCCTGTTGTAAACTGCTTCTATTCCTGTTTCTTCTCCTGCTTGCTTTGCTAACTTGTCTGCCAGTTCATTTCCAGGAATGCCGATGTGTGCTTTTACCCACTTGAAGTATATTTTCCAGTTTTGTTGACTAAGTGCTGTTTTACTTCTGTTTATACCTGTTGTTATGGAATTATGTTTCTTGTTGTTCTTGAGAAGTGACAAGGTTACTTGACTGTCAGTATGGACTGTAATTGTCTTCTCTAGTTCTGCTACATTTAAGTTTATTAATTTCTGTCATAGCTTTTAGGATGGCTATCTGCTCAGCTAGATTATTAGAGCCATTTTGGTTCAACTTTAATTTTAGTGATTTGATTAGGTTTACTCCTTTGAAAATTGCCACTCCTGCTCCAACTTTGTTTGCTATCATGCTGCCATCGGTGTAGACGTTGAAGTAGGTAGTGGTGTCTGCATCTTCTGTCATTTTGATTTTAACTTTTTGAGCTGGATGGTTCCATTTATTAAGTTCAAGTGGTGAGTCATAGTCTTCTTTAGTTTTTAGTGTCTTGTATAGGTCTCCTTTTCCTTTTATGGTTATTGTTATAGGCTTTACTCTTGCTATGACACAGGAGGCATCATATGAGATTGTGCGGTAGGCCTTTGCTATCTTGATATTGATTAATGTTTGGACTCTTTGCAGTTTTAAGGTGTTCTTGACCCTCTGTGCAGCTTCTACCCATAGTGGCACCCCATATGTGAGAACCAGTGTGATTGCCCCTTTACTTATGACGCTTAATGCCTTTAGGCCCAGACCTTACTGTAATTTCACTGTTTTGCCTAGTGAGTGTATTAGGTTTGTTGCTTTTTCTGTAATATGGTTGATGTGGCTGTCGAAACTGAATGTTTTGTCTATGTATATGCCTAGGTACTTGAGTTCTTCTACTTGTTCTACTTTTTTATTGTTTATATAAAGATTACTTCATTATTTCTTGTTCGTTTCTTTGAGATCACCATGACCTTGGATTTATTTTGGTTGAAGTGCAGTTTGTTTTCTTTTGTACATCTTTCTATTTTCCTCATAACTTCATTTGCATAAGGTTCGGCTTCCAGTATACTTTTCTCTTTAGTTAAAACGAGCAGGTTGCCTGCAAACTCTATGACTTGTATCATATTAGTGTAATTCAAATTTAAGAGGGTGTTGTAGAGTATGTTCCAGTAGGCTGCTCTGCTGCATGACACCTGTAGGCAGCCTCTCTTCACTTCCTTTTTATATTTTATATCCATTTAAATGAAGTATAACTTGTCTATTGTTAAAGTAGTCCTTAGTTTGTATAAATTTTGGGGGCACCCCAAGTCTTTCAAATTTTTAAGAATGCCTGGCCACCATGCTGCATCAAATGCACCTTTAACATCCAAGCTTGTCATAGCTATGTAACTGAATTCTTTAATGTTCACCTCTAGAAATTCTTTCAAGGCCATTATCGCGCCCATTGTGCTTCTCTGAGGCATGAAGCTGTACTGATTTTTGTTCAGGAGATTTCTTGAGCACATCTGGTGGGATATTCTTCCTATGAGCAGTTTCTCCAGTACTTTGCCTCCTACATTAATCAGGCTAATGGGTCTATATTTTGAGAATTGCACTGTGTCCTTTCCTGGTTTTATTATTAGTATCATTATTGTCCTTTTCCACATTGCAGGGAAAACTCCCTGTCTGAGACATTCATTGTATATTTTTGTATAAAACAAGGGGTAGTTCTGATGCACTCTTGCGATAATGTCACTCGTCAATCCGTCTTTGCCTGGTGCTTTCCTAGGCTTGAATTTTTCCAAGACATCTAAAATTTCCTCTTGGGTAAATTTGGCGTCATCTATGGTATCCATCAGTTTAAAGGCTTGTTTAATCGCTTTGTGGTAGTGATCATTTTCCGAGTCGTTGTCGTCAGGTACAAAGTGTTCAGCCATTAACTTGATTGTACTCTCCATGTTGGTGGTATAAGACCCATCTTCTTTTTGGAGTGCAGTGAGTGTAATCAGTTTTCGAATTTGTCCGCTGCTATTTTGTAAACTACACTCCTGGGTAATTTAAGTTAATTGATGGAAATTAATCATTTCTTCACACTAGTCGTATATAGGCTAAGGTTTTAAATAGATAGAGTCAACCTGCAAAATTAAGATTTGTTTGCAAAATTGATTTCCATTTGAAAAGATTATCAACACCAATTTCTTAAGATAAGTGAAGCCTTAGTAGCAAATATTTTTATTTGTGTAATATTTATTGCTTCACTGTAGCTAGCTTCATTTTCTACGTACTCTGATTAGTTGCTTACCTAGGAGTGTTCAAAGACAAACATCATCCCATTTGAAACACATAATAGTCTAAGTTAACAGCTACCATTGAGCTCAATGGGTAAGAGCAACTGGACAGAAACCAGGAGATCCATGGTTCAAATCCCGGCCATGGAATTGAATTCTGCAGGTTGACTCTATCTACACTCCAGGGGTTAGATCCTTCCCCAACATAACAAAAATTTTTCCATGATGTAAATCTTTCAGTATTTATGCTGGATTGGTACTCTCGTTTTCCTTCTAATTATTTTATCTTTCATTCTTCTCGAAGCTCTATGTTGTTTCTGCTGCGCTGAAATCTTCTTCTAAGTGTGTTAATGCGTTTCCTCATGATTGTTAATTCTGTAGTCTGCCATGGAACCGATTTATATTTTGCAAGATTTCTTGTTCCAGTAATGGTGCAAAAAGCTTTGTACTAGCCTCATTTATGTAGTTAAAGGCTTTAGCTACATTTTATTTGGTGTTTGTAGAGTTTGTCACTATTCCAGTTAGTTCTTCATCTATTGTACAATTTGTGGTATTAACACACCTGAATGTTTCGATCAGATTTGCAGTCAATACTTTGTTGAGAGTCTGGAACCCTTCTTCATTTACAATGAACCTTTTACTTATATGAGTCCTTGTTTGATTTGGGGCCATTCCGCCTATGTGAAAGTCTATTATTTTGTAGTTGGATGCGCTCTCTTTCTCTGCACATTCCCATTTGCATATATACTTCAGTAGCTTATTGTTGGTTATTATTAGGTCGACCCAGCTCTTTCCTCTGACTGTCTCAAATGTTGGTGTTTCAGTGTGTGTGTGTGTGTGTGTGTGTGTGTGTGTGTGTGTGTGTGTGTGTGTGTGTGTGTGTGTGTGTGTGTGTGTGTGTGTGTGTGTGAACGTGTGCGTGTGCGTGTGTGTGCGCGTTCGCGGGCGTGGGTATGGGCATGTGCGTGGGCGTGTGCGTGTGCGTGTGTGTGTGTGTGTGTGTGTTCGAACAGCATAACTCAAAAACAAAATACCAAATAAACATTAAATAATACTTAAATTCACTATTTTCCAAAGAGGAAGATTATACCACGGTTACTGCTTGTAATCATTTTGGTCCATGCCTGCACTGCAAACTTAAAGGTACATTGCATTCACTTGCGTTCAGTACTTATGCTGCGAAATAACTCAAATTCCTACATTTTGAAGAGTAAAATCTTCATGATTTGTGTCTGTGTTACATCAATCTATATTAAATGAGAAAAAGTTTTCTAAGTGTTAAAACATTAAATAAAGAAGAAGATGCACCCGGATGGGCATTAAGTTCACTATGTTTCATTTTTTGTTTCTGCTGTACTCAGAGATAGATTGCTCTCTGTTGACACATTTCAGAATGTGATATCTTTTGCACTGGTTACTACACAGTTCACAAGAATTGCTTTCACACAGCTTGTGGTACTTTTTGTTTTTACATAGTTCATGATGGAAGACATGGGTTGCTAGTTTTATGATGGTATGTCTCTGAGGTTGATTTTCCTTGGTCCAGGATCTTTCCAGCATTTCACTAAAGGTGTAGAAGTTCTTATGGATCTCCCACTTCTTCATTTTTCTCTCTTCTAACAGTTTCTCATATGGGCTGGTAGATGGCAGCAGATATTTCAGATGTATGTTTTCCAGGAAGAAAGTCTCTCTAGTAAGCTCATAAACTAGTTGGGATTTAGTGTTTTTCCTTACACCCAAAACCTTCTTTAGATACCTCACTTTTACTTTCTCCAACCTTTTTTTCCATCTTCTGCAATATTAGTTATATACCATACAGTGCTATTGGCATTATATTTGCCCAAAACAAGATCATTGCTGTGTCAAGAGCTAGTAATTGTAGATGCTTTATATCATACATGGCTTTGATGTCCTGAATGATGAAATTGTAGGTTGCAATGTGACTCCCAGGTATTAGAAGCCATTTACCATTGCCAATGGAGTTCCATAGAGTGATAGACCATCATTTGGGGTAGCCTCCCTCCTTTGCAAAATACCATCTGCATGGTCTTTGCTTCATTAATGACAAATTTATTGTCGTCTACCCATTCTTATAATCTTTCATGTGCTATTTGCAGTTCTGTTCCTCCTTGTATTTAGAGCCCAGCACCATGTCATCTGCATACATAATCACTATTGATTACATAGAAAATGAAGCCAGTTACAGTGAAGTAATAAATATTACACAAATATAAATATTTGTTAATGAATCTCCACTTAAGTTGATGTTAATACTTCTTTCTTCTTTCTAAGATCGATTTCGAAGGCACATTGCATTCGTCTTCAGTTCATTATAAACAAACTCCATTGTTAAGGAAATCTCGGTTACCATGTTTTTTCTTTTGTTATGTTATGTTTTCAGCATTACTAACATCCGAAGACGAAACATACCTAAAAACAGAATCAACTGCCGGTATGTCAAAATTCAGTTTCAAAGACAGTTGATTCTGTTTTTAGGTTTGTTTCGTCTTCAGATGTTGCTAATGGAGAAAACATAACATAACAAAAGAAACAACATGGTAACCTAGATTTCCGTAACAACAGAGTTTGTTTATAATGAACTGAAGATGAATGCGATGTGCCTTCGAAATCGATCTTAGAAAGAAGAAAGAAGTATTAACATCAACTTCTTAAGATAAGTGGAGATTCATTAACAAATATTTATATTTGTGTAATAATCACTATTGTTTGTGGCAGGCCTGTTACTATTGTAACTATATCAGCAGAAGCTATGTTGAATAATAGAAGGCTCTAGGATCTCCCTGCAGTATCCCATTTGTCTGTCTTATATATGCTGACTAGGTCACTCCGTTCATGGTTTGGACTAGGTTGTATGACAATATGTTTGCAATCACTCCATTAATGTGGGGATTCTTGGTGTTTGCTCTTTCCAGTTTTTGCATTAGTATTTGCCTATTTACTCTTGTCAAAAGCCGTCTTGCAATCTATGAATACTGCATAGTATTTTCCTTTCTGTCCTCTTGTGG